>VWYH01004281.1:13690-65017 GCA_013399365.1 Pampusana beccarii | reverse complement strand
CAACCCAGATGTTCAGCCTGTTGCTAAAAGCCCATTTCCTCGGCAGCTTCTGCTGCAGAATTGCCCTTGCTAAGCACAGGCTGCGTGTGCAAACATCTGCCACAGGGTTCAGACATCCCATGCTACATGCCTGACCCATAGCCGTGGGGCAGCAACATGTGGCAAATTCACAGGGTATATTATTATTTTTTTTTTTAAAGGGAGAACTTTCCAGTCAAGGGAAATAAATATCTGAAGGGACTTCAAAAAAAAAAAAAAAAAAAAAAGCCTGCTCAAGAAAAGCATTGGAAAGACTGATTCACCCAACTGCCCAAGCCACTTCCATCCCTTGCCAGGCTGCAAAGTGCCACCTCCTCCATCCTGGCTCTCCATCCTGCGACGCTTATTTAGAGTTACGTGGAGTTGCACAACTGGCAGGTTGTCAGTGTAGCTCTTGGGTGAGCTAAAAGAGCTGCCTCTTGAGCTTTAGCATTGTATTATGATTCATTATTTGTTTTATAGTAACACCGGGATGACCCAAGCATTTTTTTTTAAGCACGGAAGTTGGTTTTAAACACTCAGGATGCTTCGAAAATGGGGGAAATCACTGCAGAAATTTTAGCATTAATTTCTGTCCTCCCTCCACCTGCCTCTTATCATCACAAGCACAGCACAGGGTAAAGTGGTAAAGTGCAAACAGCTGATTTTTTTTTTTTTCCGAAATCCATTGCCCTCATCCTGCCTGTCCCCCGGTAAAAAAAAAAATTAATAAATCACTAATAAATCTCAGATCAAGGTGCAAGACACCCTGAAAACCCCAGCTGAGCTGGTACCCGGGCGCCCAAGTTAGTAACCTACTCCCTTCCCTTTTAATCCCAAGACTGGAGGCGGGAAGCGAGGGGGGTGAAATTGGGACACGCGTGTCTCAACCTCCATTCTCCACGGGGCCGGGAAGCTGCCATGTGATGGTTACACCTTCCTCCAGCTCCTAAGGCTGGGAGTGAGTCACGGGATGGCAGCGGGTGGGATGCGGCCACCGGGATGATGCTGGAGGAGGAAGGAGGGGGATGCTGCACGGACATTATGGGAAAGGGCGTAGTAAAAAGCACCTCCCGGGATACGCAGGAGGAGGCGGGGGGGGCTGTTTCTTCCCATCCCACCCCACCCCGCAGGGGTGCTGCGGTGCCCGTACTCACAGCGGCGGGGCAGAGCCGGCCGGTTGTCATTGGGAAGCCAAATCTTCTGGATGCGGCTTTGCGTCAGCTCCATGGGCATTTTTAAAACAAAGGTCTTTTTGCGCTCCGCGTCCACCTTGGTGCGTTTGCGAGGGGGCAGGGAGGAGAAAAAAAAAAAAAAAAGAGGAAGTGTGGGGGGGAAATAATTTTTAAAAAGGCTTTTTGTTGCAGTCGTCGCTGTGCGGGGTGGTTGGAACAAGCGGCTGCGGCGCTTTCGGATGCTCCTCGGAGTCTCGTTAAGGCTTTACGGCGGAGGAAGGGGAGGAGGAAGAGGAGGAGGGACGGGGCTTCAGGGCACAAAAGCCGGCAGAAACAGCCGCTGCGTGCTCGGAGGGAAGCGAAGGCGAGTCCCGCCGCTTAATTTTGCTATCAATCTGGATGCAGCGAAAAAAAAAATTAAAAAGAAATCCCGTTTATTTTGCAAAAAAAGGAGATATAAAAAGGAGGGGAAAAAAAAAAATCTCAGCGCGAGGCAGCCGTGGAAGGGCTGGCCCTCCCGGTTCTTGGCTGCTATGAGGGAACCGGCGCCGCTGCTCTCGCTGCTCCTTCTCCTTCCCCTCGCTGCGCTGCGACGAGTCCGCACCGGCAGCCGCCGCCTATTTCTATCCCGACAGGGCCGGCCGGGCGCCGGCGGCTCCCGCCCTCCGGGGCGGGGGGGAGGAGGAGGAGGAGGATGGAGGGAGGAGGGAGGAGCGAGGAGCGGGGGGGGAGATGCGGTTCGGCTCGGCCCGCGCTGCCGCCTGCCGCCCGCCCCCCGCACTGCAGCGGGGACAAAGGAGGCGCCGCTGGGACCGGGGAGCCTTTGTTCTGCGAGGGGGGTGCGGCGCTCAGCGCGACTTCAGCGTGGGGGGGTGTGCGTGGTGGGGGTGCCCAAGTTATCTGTTTTATTTAATACATTAAAAACTGAAATGTGTGAAAATAAAATATATAAAACATACAAAATAAAACCTAAAAAATATATAAAATATTAAATATAAAAAATATAGAAAACATGAAATATATAAAACAAAAATATAAAGCAAAAATATAGAAAATATTAAATATAGAAAACATAAAATAGCTAGAACAAAAATATAGCAAACATAAAATAGCTAAAACAAAAATATAGAAAACATTAGATATAGAAAACACAAAATATATAAAACAAAAATATAAACCATTAAATATAGAAAGCATTAAATATAGAAAACAAAATATAGGAAAAAAAATGAAAAAATAAAAAAGACTGTTATTAAACAATAAAATAAAAAAGGCGAAGAAAAAAAATTAGAAAAGAAAAAAGAAAGTGGTAAAATTAAAATATACAAAAAAAAAAAATTAGGAAAACTGCAATAATTAAACCACACAAGTTAAGATAATAAAATCACCAAGTNGCACGTCGCTCACGTCGCACATGGCTCTGCCGGGCCGGGCCGGGGCCGCCTCCCCCGGCGGGGATGCCCTGGTTGAGGTGGCGGCTCCGCCTCCGCCCGCGGCCGCCGCTCCGCCCCGCTCCGCGGCCGCGCAAAACGCGCGGGCGGGCGCCCAGGCGGCGGATCAGACCGTTCCGTCCCTCTACCCCACGCCGTGCGCCTCGGTCCACCCCCGCAAAAAGCGGCTTTCGGGGGGTAGGGGGGCCTGTGAAGCAACGGCAGCGCTGGGGATGCTCCGCAGGGAAGTCTCGCTCTCAGAGGGGTGTGATCGTATTTTTTTGTCATTTTTATTACGTTATCATTTTTATTATCCTTATTATTTTATTTAATATTATTATGTTTAATATTCCCTTATTTTTATTATTTTCTAATGTGTTGAATGATATTATTATTCATAATTTTATAGAATCATCGTAGAATCATAGAATCATTCCCGTTGGAAGAAACCCTCAGGATCAGCGAGTCCAACCATAACCCAACTCCAGCATTAAACCATGCCCCTAAGAACCTCATCTATACGTCTTTTAAACCCCTCCAGGGATGGTGACTCCACCACTGCCCTGGGCAGCCTGTTCCAATGCCCAACAACCCTTTCTGGGAAGAATTTTTTCCTAATATCCAGTCTGAACCTCCCCTGGTGCAATTTGAGGCCGTTTCCTCTCATCCTATCACTTGTTCCTTGGGAGAAGAGACCAACACCCCTCTGGTTCCAAGCTCCTTTCAGGCAGTTCAGAGATCAGAAGGTCTCCCCTCAGCTCCTGTTCTCCAGCTGAACCCCCCAGCTCCCTCAACCGCTCCCATCACACTTGCGATTAAACTTTTAATTTAACTTATTATTCTATGACTTTCATTTTATTATCATTATTATTATTAATCCAGTGGCCAGGTTCCTTCAAGTTACCTTTCCCCCTGAAATCAGGTGGCGAAAATCAGACCAGCAATAATAACAGCCCCCAAATGCTGAAATTTCACAGTACTAAGGAGTTTGGGACATCCAGGGGCCACTCAGAAAAACCACTTTGGAGATACCGAAGCCCCGCATGTGCAGGTGCTCACACCCGCTCACCCCCAACTCCAGCAATGGGGTAAATGAGGTAATATTAAAATACACCCTAACTGGGAAGGTTGTAGATAGAGGTGGGACCATCTGCTTGGACGGGGTTTAATAAAGCAAATTTTGCTTGAAAATTTAAAGCTCAATAAGCAGCATCTCGGATACTTAGAGTGTTCAATAGCCTTTTAAAGTTTTAATATATAGGGCATTTTCCTTCTCTGGAAGCAAAGGCTTGTATTTTTAGAACAGATCTAGAAAGAACGTGTTTTTGGCTACCTCCTTACATGGAGTCAAAATGGATGGAGTAAAAAATGCACAATTCCTCCTTCTCCTACGCAGGAAAAAAATATTCACATTAAAAAAATTTAAAAAAAGCAGCAGCTACTATGAGGGAGCTGGAGAAGAGCCAGAGATTTGGGTGTGGGATGGAAGAGGATGAAAGCAATGAGTGCTTCGGCTGGCAAAAGTGGGGATGGGGGTCAGACACAGCGGTGCTCCCTGGACCACCATGCACAAAACCCACCCTTGGGAAAAGACAGGAGGTGTTTTGTGTTTTTTTTTTTCCAAAATCCCAGACATTTTTCCATGGAGGGCAATGAAAATTTGGTTCCTGGCTAAAACGCGAGTCAGAAGGAGGAAGAAAATTCACGTGATGTTGCAGGGCGAGGAATCTGGGCATCCCCGTTCCTCCAGCAGCTCAGCTCTCCTTCCCCATCCCTCTCCTCCGCTTCAAAAATCACCACCCCCACAATATCAAAAGGAGCCCGAAAGTGAAAACCCCGCCTGAATTAAAATCACAGTCACTTCGAATTAGATCCACCTAGTAATTCTTGGCTTAAAAACTCCTCAAATAACTGGAGCGGAAAGCTTCAACTCCTAAATAAATGGCCTGGTTTTCAAAGGCACGAGCGCCCAGCTGCTCCAAGCGAGGTCAGCTGGAAGAAGCATCATTACTATTTATAAGGCTCTTTTTCACCGCAGGGACAGGGTGGCGAGCAGAACAGCACTAGGTGCACCGAGAGGGTTTATTTCCCCCTCTTGAGTCGTGCTGCGTAAAAGCAGAGCTCCCTATAAATAGAGCCCGCACTGGTAAATAAGCTGTCGCTCGCAGCTGCTGTGAAAGGAGCCCACAGGGTGCTTGGCTCAGCGATTTTTCGAGAAATCAAAACACCGTCAGGGCCAAATGGTGTTAGTAAGAGGAATTTCAGCTCGCTGAGAGTCACCGCGGGCACGGCGTGCCATGGAGTGCCCAGCGATGCTGTCCTGCATCCTCTGCTTCGCCGGGTGATGAAAGATGCGGAGGGAGGAATAAATCACCTGGCGTTCGCTGGAGATGCTGCCTTACCTACCCCATCGCGGGAACCTGCAGGGATTTAATAAATGCAAAGGGACGGGGTATAAATGTAATGCCAAGGCTTGATATCTGAAGGTCCTGGTGGTGGATGGGGAAAAAAAATTACCTCGAGCATCCAAGGGATGGAGGTGGCAGGTACAGAGGGGTGGGAAAGGGCAGAGCAGAGGAGGGGAGTCTGGCAGAAAATGGTGAAAACGCGTGCTTTTGTGAGGATGGGATACCCATCTCTTACAGGTTTGCAGGCTGAGGATTTCTCTGAAACACCAAAACCAAAACCCCTCCATTCCCCATTTTATTTCTCACCCAACCTGTCCCAAACAGTGGAATTAGGCTGTGAATACGGCCCAAAAATCACAATCCTGGATTAAAATCCTCATCCTTTTTGGAAGAACCTACCAGTACCAAAGGGCTACCAGTCGCCCTTTCCACCGGCACCAAAATGCAACAGCAGCGATTGCTCCAGCGAGCCCCAACTCTGACTAAGCCATGATTCATCCTCCTCTTTTTTCTTTTTCTTTTTCTTTTTCTTTTTCTTTTTCTTTTTCTTTTTCTTTTTCTTGCCTCTAAAGGCAACGTGAAACAATGATACAAGTCACGTTCATGCCTATATTCAGTGCAACATGAACCATCTCCTTAGGATGTGGTGTGGAGGGGACAGTGTGCGTGGTGCCCGGTGGGATCCGAGTCGCGACGTCCAACCCTGCACCAAACAACTCTTTGCACGGTTAAAATTTGGAAATGGTGGCTGGGAGCTGTGTATACATCCCCATATAGATACAGCCATACGTGGGCTCAGTTAACGGCAGGGCAGCTTGACCCACAGCAATTTCCAGCACAGCCTCAGTTTACCAGCCTGGGACGTGGGCACAAACAATTCTCCCTACCCTGGGAGGGAGGTTGCAAAAGTCAGGCAGCAGCTGCCCGGATTCTTGTTGGTGCATTAACAACACCCTCTTGCAACAGAGAAAATTATCCCTCTGGGCTGACCGAGGGGCATTTATACACTTATTTTTTAAAAAAAAAGAAAAAAAAAAAAGAAAAAAAAAGTTTAATGCTTTGCGCTTTGAAAAAAATCAGCAGGATCCTGCTGGAGAAGCCAAGAAAATTGTTTGCAATGTATTAGGGGAATTAGGTGCTTTCAAAAAGAGCAGGGATGAATGCAAGGGGTTGCCTCCTCCTGTCACCCACTGGATGCTGAGCTGTTTTTGCTGCTGATGGCGATTTCTTTGCAGGGACTCGAAGTCTGCAAAAGCTGCTGAGGGTCAAGTTTATGGGGAAGAGGGTTTTGCAAAAGGCCGATAAAAGATGTTTGGGTTTGGCGAGGCAGCTGGAGTTCACGGTCCTTTGTGTTTGCACTTTTCAATCACCCCCTCGCCCCTCGCAGGTATTTCGATTACAAGAATAAATAAACGAGGAGTGAATTGCCCGTATCATGAGGATATCACCGCTCCCTCTTCCCATCTCATATTCTCCCTCACCCTGCCCAAGCCCTCCTGGCTCAGATGAGCCCCCACATCAGTCCCTGTAACACATCAGGGTTTTTCTGCCATGGGAAAGAGCTTTTTCTCTCCTCTTAACAAACTGGGGATTTTTCCTTCCTCATTTCTTGCCTTTCTCCTCCCCTGCCCTCACAATCACACACTTCCCTCCTCAACAGCATCAAACCTGCAGCATCAACCCCGCCGCTGGCCAAAGAGGAACAGAAATCGGGCAAAATCGTTTCTTCACGACATGATTTCAAGGCAGGGTTTCCTGCCATGATGACGGGATGCTGCTCAGCACAGGACTTGCAGTCCCGTACCCTGAAATCAGAGGAGAGCTCCGGGGTCTGCAATTGGGAGGGCTGAACCCTGCCTGGGGTGCAAGATCGGGGCAAGTCAGGGAACATCCTGTGCTTGGGGCTGCCCCTGATTCATCCCTCAAACACCAGAGAAATACACCCGTTCCCCCAGCTGGGGACAAGCCGTCCAGTTTTTTGAAATTATTGCGCGCTGTAACCGGACCTGATGTGCTCACGAAACGTCTTCCTTCCCCGATCGTCAGAAATTCAGCTCGTTGCTGGATGCCAAGCACTGAAATACCAGCAGAGCGAGCGCTGAGGGCTGCATCACGCATGCCTTTGGGTGCAGATCTTCTTAAAAATAGCTGCAAGCAGAGAAGGGGAAAATTCAAAGGGGTTCAGTCTCAGAAGCAAGGGCTGAGCCCGAGAGGGGGAAATCCCCGCAGAGGCGCAGGGCATTGCTCATCCTCACTGTGTCAGCACCAAACACTGTGCCGGGAGCTGATCTGGTCTTTCCCGGTGGCCAAGAGGCAGGAAAAGCCACCAAGGGGTTGCAGGAATGCACGGGGCCACTTTTGCCAACAACACTCAAGCAACAAGCAGCAAAAATCAGCGCACGACCTTGCTTGCAGTGGTGGGTACTCCCCAGCTGGTTAATAAAACATAATTTCAGTGTCCACTGGCAAAAACGAGTCTCCCTATAGTTCTCTTTAAGTGCTTTTTGGTTGTGTTCAACCAAGAACCCGTCCAGAAAGCTTGGGGACCTGCTTGCTTTTGCTCAGCCCTCTGCTCTGAGCTCCCCTGTGTGTTGTCACCATCACACTCCGTGCAACACAGAAACTGTTTCAGGGTAAGTAAATCCTGCCCCAAGTCCTCTGTCATTCTATGCCACCAACCTTGCTAAAAACAATTTATTCTTTTGTAATTCCTTTTCATTTAGGAGCCCTTCCAGCAGCAGGGTGAGAGTTCAAACATAGTTTCTTTTGACCTGGCAGATTTGTGCCCTAATGAGAGGAGTTTGGTTATAACCAGGTGAGTTAAAGGTAGATAGGAAAGGAATTGGGAGAGCTGCAAGCACATTGCCTGGGTGAGACAAACATGGGGAAGAAGGAAGGATGAGAGCTGGGATTTAAATTCAATCCCACAAATTAAAATCAAAATCACCCAAAGATCCCTCCATCATACCCAGAGAGAGCTAGGTGCCCCTCACTGTGCTCAGGTTTTGGAAGAACCTTGGGAAAACCCAATGAAGCTCAAGGGGAGGTGTAACATGGGTGTCCGATCACCCCAAAGGAGCCTCCCAGACAAATGTCCTTATTTAAAATCCCAGGAAAGGAGTTTCATCTGTAATTTTCAAGAATTACATCCTGTAATTCTCGAAAAAAAAAATATACATTTGGAAATAACGTTCTGAACCTGCAACAACTATTGGAGCAGGGACATTTCTCAATGCTGGCAAGTCTGCTCAGAAACGGGTCCAGGAGGATTGAGCAAGGCCCTGTGAAAGTTCCTGACCTTACAAGACTAGCGCAAAACAAAACTCACCCCATACGTGGACTAAATCATAAAGATAATTGACTCCACAGGTTGCAGAGACAAATACGTGTTTTTAAAAGTGGTTACAGGGTAATTGGATGGCAAGATGGTTTGGGATATGACAGTCTCAGGAATCTGATACTGGTTCTGCTTGAAATGAAATCTGGCTGCAAAATTTCAGGCTTGGTCTCAACAGGAAGGGTCGAAGGGTGCGGATCAGTCAGAGAGCCAAAATTCAGGTTTTGGCACTGTCAGTGACTCCGAGAAGCCAATATTCACATTAGGCTGACGCTGGGTTGTGCCTCCTACTCCCAGGTACTTTTAGTTACATCAAAGGAACACCTCCCCATTTACCCTGTGATTTTAGGGTGCAAAATATCCCCACTGTAAAAGTTCTGGGATTTGGTTTAAGGTGTAAATCCCCAAGATGTTAAACCTGACTTTAGGTTACCTTGTCCCTAAGCAAGATACCACAACCACCTGGGACAAAGCACCGATCCAGCACAAAAATCTTACTGGTTTGAAAGGAAAAGTGCATTTGCTGGGCTACTCTGTCCCAGCTGGCTGGTCAGATATTATTATTACCCATCCTGCTGGCGGATGTTACCATAGTGTCTTCTGTGGGTAAATCAGCAGAAATACCACGTGCTCACACCTCATCCAGACCTAATTCATCCTGGAAAGCGATGCAGAGAGGTGGAAATCCAGCAGGAAGGAGCTAAAATACCTCCGAGCACAGATTGTCAGAGGAGCCATTTCCATGCGGGTGCCCAGTGGTTGAAGCTGATTGTGCTCATGGAGAGCTAAATTCCCAGTTAACGGTGCATTTGGGATGCAGCTCTCCTGCTCTCTTGTCTGCAGGGCCGCAGTGATGGATATGAAACCCCCTATAGATAAGCCTGTTTAACCCATTGAAGGTGGAAGATGCTCTCCCTCTGAAAATCACAGCCTGTCGTTATCACCTGGACTTTGCTATTGAACTATTTCCTAACGTCTTATTAACACCCAGCTTTCATTAAGGGCCTGGATCGTTATCTCATCGTTGCAGGTTATTAAATCACAACACCACAGAGGCTGTGGCTTTGATTCTGGGGCTGACTCACCTCATGATGATGCAACAAGCCCAGGCCTGTGACAACCTCACCATTGCTATGGTGACCAAGAGGATTCTAAAGAGTTGCAAGCAATCATAGAATCATAGAATCATTTTGGTTGGAAGAGACCCTTGAGAGCATTGAGTCCAACTACAACCTAAATCTAGCACTAAACCATGTCCCTAAGAACCTCATCTCCACATCTTTAAAACCCTTCCAGGGATGGTGACTCCACCACTGCCTTGGGCAGCCTGTTCCAGTGCTTTACAACCCTTTCCAGGAAGATATGTTTCCTAGTATCCAATCTGAGCCTTCAAGCCAGGTACCTGCTGGGAAATCTCTTCAAAGCAGTGCAAAAAGCTACAACACAAAGTTCTCAGGAAGAAAACGTGGTGGTTTGTATTCCTGCTGACCGAGGAGGAGGCGCTTGTAGGCAGCAGCATGCACCAGATTAATCATAGCCGAGGAAAAAGGATATTTTTTTATCCCTGCTGTCAACCCCTGATAATAGCAGTTTAGCTCATGATATGGGGCTTTTGATCAAAAGGTGATAAAATGCCCTGTTATGAAACAGCATCCCAGGAGGATCTGCATCACCTGGATGGAAGCGTTCCCTGGGGGATGCTGAGTAGGGAGGATGCGTTGAAGCCCCCATGGCTCCTGCTGTGTTTGCCTCCATCCACAGCAAAGCTGTGGGCAGTATTTGGGAAGGATTTATGTCGCTTTGGGTATCTACAAAGAGACGGTCACTTTTGATCACTTTTACCATCCATAGAGAGAAATGTGTGCTCCCAGAGCAATTCACCTGCCCTGCTGTGGTTATTAATTGCAAACCAGGCTGGGATGTGTTCTGTAGGTTCCTGTATCCTATAAGCACATTGGGAGACCTCACTGCCGTCTACGTCCAAAGTAATCTGACACACATCTGGGTGCACTTCAGCATGAGGTGACCCAAAACACAATTCCTCGTTGAATCTGGAGTCCCATGTAGGGAAAAAGAACAACGCTTTGATGAGGAGGTGCATTTCGAAACTGCGTACGTGCTGAGAGTCTTCCCACCCACGCCCTTGTGAGCACGTCTGCTGTATCGACAACCTGCTCGTCCCTGCTCCATCGCGGGGCTGGGACAATACAGACAACGGCAGGTGATGGTTGCCCAACAGTGTCCTACACACCTCAACGCCATCCAAGAAGAACCACTTTTGGGACAAACACCGCTCTTTGGATTGAGCCATCTTTTGGATCTACCTCCCCAAGGGTTCACCTCTCTAGTCTACTGATGGAAACCACGATGCATCAAGAGGTGAGGTCTAAGTGTCAGGCTTCTCCAGACTGCTGCCATGGGCTTTTAAACCTGAGACCCACAGGGACTGCTTTTAGGATGCTCGCGAAAGTCAATTAAGAGGGAAAGCGTATGGTCAATAGGTTGACGTTTTGAATAGTAAGTTTTACAGCTACACTGAAAAATGCTCAAGCACCAACTAAATGAAAAGCCATCATGAGATGGCAAAGATTTCCGAATTCTCTGCACCAGGAATGATAATGATCAAGAGACGAAAGACTGATTGAGGCTCTGCCCTTTGCACAGCAAACATCTCAAGGTGGTGGGTTTGTTGGTTGGATTTTTTTTCTGCTGCAGGAGTCAGTCTGAATTTCCATATGTTTCTCTGGAGCTCCCCATAGGCAAAGCCTCCCCCAGGTAACCTTTCAGACCGCTGATTTCCTAACAACTCTCCTAACCAATTTTTGGAGCCAAATCACTGGAATCAGATCACACGGATTGCTGGAATGCAGAAGTTAAATAACCAGTTTTGCTTATCAGGATTTTCTTTTTTTTTTTTTTTTCTGCTTATGGAGCAAAGATTTCCATTTATCTAATTCCTAGCAGATGTTTTTAATTTGTGGATTTTGTTTAGTCTTTTCCATGCCACGGAGACCTGGCTAGGAAAAAAAAAAAGGCTAAATTGTCTAAAAATATCTAGAGAATTTGTTTCTTCCCCTGATATTTTCAAATTAGACATGAAAAATATTAAAGGAAAATTTCTCTGGAATTTCGGGACAAGCTGAAACAATGTGGGGAGCTTGCTGCCAACATATTTTCTCAAAAGCATTTACATTTTCCAGCCCACCATGACAAGCTGTTAACAGTGCCTTGGGAAAAAAAAAAAATCAGCTGAATGTTGTTTAGATTCCTGCCCTGGAGTTTAACACACAGTAGCAAACTGGTGTTTGGGCAGCTGGCAGTTTGGAAGGGATCATGAGGGAAGATGCTGTGCTCATAGCACCTGGGAATGCCCCAGTTTCCTCCCAAAACAACTGCTGCTACTTGAGCTGAGAGCCCGAGCCATGAGGGGATGGCACAGATGGAAGCACACGTTGGACATTGACCATGAGTCGTCCCCACTCAATACAACTTTTATTGCATCTACTTCAGTATTTCTGGCAACACCACTCATCAGGGAATCACAGCGTAAGGCTGGACACGAGGAAGAAATTTTTTTCAATGAGGGTGGTGAGAGCCCGGCCCAGGTTGGCCAGAGAGGTGGTGGATGAACCATGCCTGGAGACATCCCAGGCCAGGCTGGACGGGGCTCTGAGCAACCTGAGCTGGTGAAGATGTCCCTGCTCATGGCAGGGGGGGCACTGGAGATGAGCTTTGAAGGTCACTTCCAACCCAAACTATTCCATGGTTCTATGATTCTGTATTTACAGAACATAGTCTGAGCTCAGATGCACTGCATGTCCACTCCCTGTCCTACCTTGCACACAGATGCTCATTCCAGAGGTGACCAGCAAAATAGCCCCATGCAGGACCTGATCCATCCCTCCATGCCTGGACAAGCACAGCTCCCTCGAACACGTGCAGGAGCACACGCAACCGCCTCCATCCCTCACAGCCTGCGCCGCTGCTGCCTTCGGATGCTACTCAAAAATCTGGTCCTTTTGCATTCAGGCAGAGTCAGTCATCGGCAAGACGGGGTGACTAAGACTTGGTGCTGGCACACACCAGGCTCACCCCACGCCTGAACAGCTGAACCATACCCGAAATATACCTCTTCCCACCTGTATGTCCTCCACTGAGAACTTGCCCAAATTGCTGCCATTGCAACAGCCATAAAACATTTAATGGTTTGTTAATTTGCTTTCCTGTTTACGGCACCCGTGAGTTTGACCTGGGTTAGTTTCTGAGCAGCTCATCTGCACCCAAAAGTTATGAAAAGTAAAAAGGGAGAGGGGAAACGCAGCAGCAACAAAAGGCAATTTCATGTTTAATAGGACCAAAGGCTTTGCTGACTGCATGCCCCCAAATACATGTTCCTCACAGCCACTGCGAGGTGGAAATGCATTCCCCACCTGTGGCAAATCAATCTTGGAGAAACAAATAAACAAGCAAACTATAATAAACTATCACCGCTGGCAGGTGCTGCTTCTGTCTCGACTCATCCTGCTCAGGTCAGTTCAACAACACGGAGATTTCGGGGGCGAAGCCACTTCCAAGTCCCTCTCCCCACCTCAAAGCCTCATCCTCAGCTGTGAACTGGATCCAGTGCTCCAGCTGGGAAGTGGACCCAGACTGGAAAAAAATGAAAAAAAAGAAAAAAAAAGAAATACCAAACCACACCAAACCAAACAGAAAACCACAGCTGTTTTTTCATTCACTATTTTCATTTTTTTTGCAAAAGGAGTATTGTTTTACCAGTGCAGATCCATCCCCAGAGCAGTGGCATTGGCACAAAGCGGTGCCGAGGGTTGAGGGCCTTCATCGGGGTGTCCAAGCCCAAATCACAGCCTCAGCCATGTCCTACTGCTCCTGTTTGAAATCCTTTACTAATAAGGGTGATTTCTAAGAAAATTGGTAAGTGGGAAAAACAAACAAGTCAAAAACTCAAATTTCTGCACCAGGCATTCTAGGATCTCCTATTGGCATCAGGGTGGGATGCTTGCCTGGGTCATACCTGGGATGGAGGGACAGTTTTCCTCCAAATAAATTGCTATCAGTGACTAAGGAATCTTCCTTCTCCACTCGTGCAGTCTGCATTTTTAGGAGCAGAACAACTCAATCTCCTTGGTCCGGGCACTCAGTCGTTGCCTTCAAGCCCATGAGCAAGACACACTCAGTGCAACCCACCCTCCTGCGCATCCCCTGGCAGAAGCAACCACAGCATCCCAGCTCCAGAGAGACTGAAACTGGGAGGTCGAACCCCCCACATTGGGGCTTGCAGCCAAATCTGGGTGCGGGAGGCAGGACGCCTGAATTTTTTTTACCATTACCACTGGGAGAAAAACACCTCCTGTCCCAGCGTCTTATCGCCGTTGTTTACCAGGCTCAGCTGTTCTCCAGGTTTCCTAGAAATAGCCAGAAAGCCCTGCAGCCCCCCCAGCACCGGCGATAGCTGCTCATGCCCCTTTCGCGTGTCTCCGGAGGAAGCTGCAGCTGCTGGGAGCGACGATGCTGGCGCTGGGTGACGGCGAGGTCAGGAAAGCAGATCCTGGCAGCTTTTCCTCCCTGTGTGCATGTGAACGGAGCATGGACAGCCCGTGCGGCTTCCCGGGGCCGGCACATGCTCTGGCAGCCACGGTCGAGCCAGCGAGGCGTGCACGGCCAAAAAAATAAAAAATTATATATATAAAAGGGTAAACAAGTTCAGCTCGCCGCCCTGCAAAGGGCTCTCCCCGCGTCAGGTTGGACAAACGAGCACCGTAGCTGAATGCCAAGGCGTCAGGGAGAGGAATAAATCAGGGTGTCGGGAAGGTTGCAGGTATTTAACACCAGCACTGCTGCGTCCCTGCCCAAACGCCGGCTGCCGAGGGCTGCCAGGCCTAAAGCAGGGCTGGGGCTGTGCAGGAACACAGCAGCATCTCCTTTGCCCAGCGGATTTATCATCACCCCCTCCCCAGCCCTAAAGCAGCATCATTTCTCCCCAAGCCATTTCGCAGGGAGCCCACCTCAAACTCGCCGCTCTGCCCCTAAATAACCTATCCCAGGGCTGAGCAAAAGTCTCCCCGATTACTAACCCAAATCTCCCCAGGTGGGGTTTTACCACCCTGCTCCTGCCCACGTGGGTTGATTTTGGAGCTCTGGGTTGCGCCATGGTAAGGTCCACACCAACAATACGCACCAAAATGTCCCGAAGTGGGGCACAAACTTCAAGATGCTCTGGCATGGCCAGGTTTGATACAGAGAGAGCTGGATCTACAGATAAGAGCAGCTAAAGCCACAAGCACAGCATCCTCCAGCCTGTGGCTGCTCAATCCCGTGCCTCAGTTTCCCCTTTCTCGAGTGATAAAGCTGGAAATCCTCCAGTGGGGACTGAAGAACTGGGGAGAACGGAAGAAAAAAATCTCAGCAGCCAACTATGATCCAAGAGCCTGATGCCCCTGGAGATAAAACAAACAAACAAACAAACAAAACCAGAAAGGCAAATTCCAGGGTGTTTCAGCAGGAAGGTGGTATAGAAAATGCAGCAGATCGGGTTTTCTGACCCAAGGAGGACATATCTCACTCTGGTCTCCATACTTCTGGGAAGAGCTTTAATCAGGGATGGAAGACACCAAGGAGGTATTTCCAGACCAGGATATACGGGAAAGCATAAAGTGAAAAGAGTTCTGCCCTCCAGGAAGGAGAAACTTGGGGGAAAAAACATGGGAATAGCTTTCAGTCTGCAAAACGACGTTATAAAGAAAATTACAGCTGTCCTCCAACAGCAAGGAAGATTTAAAATAGATATAGGAAAAGTTGTCCAGGTATTAAGGGAAGCCTTGGGAGGACAAGTCTGCCCCCAGGGAAAAACACAAAGGGGATTTAAAACTACTTGTGTAGGTTTGATCTTGACTCCCAACTGGGGCCTGTCCCCAATCCGCCCCCTTTTTTTTTTCCAGTCTTAAAATATGGTTACGCGGGGGGTGGGGTAAAGCGGGGTGCCCTGCAGAGGCGTGTGTGTCTGCATGTGCGTGTGTGCGCGCACGCACCAGGCAAACAGGGCTCACGCCTCACCAGCTGCTGGTTTTGAAATCCTCCCACGTCCCTCTGTGAAAAACCCGTGGTCATCTGATTTAAAGCCTTTGGAGAGTCGTTTTACGCCGAGATGAATTTCTCCATCACCAAAGGGTGTGTTAGGGAAGGGTTGGGCATGCCGATCACCCCACGGGCTCCTGGTGGCAAAGGGAATGTCGGAGATCGTACAATCATTTTGGTGGAAAGGGACCCTCAAGATCATCAAATCCAGCCAGTAACCCCGACACTGGCACTAAACCATGTACCCAAGAACCTCGTCTAAACATCTTTTAAACCCCTCCAGGGATGGTGACTCCACCACTGCCCTGGGCAGCCTGTTCCAGTGCCCAACAGCCCTCTCCTGGAAGAATTTTTTCGTAATATCCAATCTAAACCTTCCCTGGTGCAACCTGAGGCTGTTTCCTCTGGTTCTATCACTTGCTACTTGGGAGAAGAGACCAATGCCCTGCTCGCTCCAAGCTCCTTTCAGGCAGTTCAGAGATCAGAAGGTCTCCCCTCAGCTCCTGTTCTCCAGCTGAACCCCACAGCTCCCTCAGCCGCTCCCATCACACTTGTGCTCCAGCCCCTTCCCCAGCTCCGTTCCCTTCTCTCAACTCGCTCCAGCACCTCAAGGGCTTTCCTATAGTGAGGGGCCCAAATGGTGGGATGCCAGGAGGAGATGTGGCCCATGGGGTGTTGGTGGTGTGACCTGAGGGTTGGGGTGAAGCCCAAGCAAACACTGAGCTTCTTATGGAGAGGGTGGATCATTCTTCATGGGCCAAACCCAGCAAAGCCCAACCAGGTGGGCTTTTCCTATGTGACATGGCCACCAAGTCCAGTCTTCAGCTGGCAGCATGGATAGGAAGCACCAGAGTCATGCCAATGCCTGTTCACCATGTAAATACAGCAAAGGCGAGCCCTCCAGCCTTGCAGAAGGGAAGCAGGACACCAAAATGAGGGTTTTTCCAGCATCCTGAGTTGCTCAGTGGGTGGCTGTCCCTGGGAAGGCAGGTTACAGGCACATCTGCCTGCTCCCAGGTTAGGAGATGAGATGCTATCAGCAACCTCATCTTTATGTGGTTTCAATTCCCAGACTCAGGAAGTCTGAGAGGCTGTAATGACCCATCTCTTCCCACTGGTGGGTTTCTGTGGAGCGACTGGGGTGCAGGGTGGGTCCCCAAAACCCTCAGTGGACCTCACAGCTCCCCCATAGCTGCACATATCCCTTTACAGGCCTCCTATCCAAGTTTCAAATTAGGTGGTGCTCCCACCTCTGGTTGGTGGCAACAAAGGACATCCCACCTCCCCACCACAGCCTGGCATGTCCTCCCTCCACCAACACCATGAGATGTGTTGTGTTTTGTTGCTTGGTTGTGTACAACCCCATGGGCACCAGCAAGAACGTGGTTTAGAGGTGGACTTGGCACTGTTGGGTTAACAGTTGGACTCGATGATCTTAAAGTTCTTTTCCAAACAGAATGATTCTACGATTCTAAAAACGTGACTGCTCAGCATGATGGCTCCTTAAACCCCTTATTGCGGACCTTCACTACTTAAAAGGGGCCTATAGGAAAGATGGGGACAGACTTTTTAGCAGGGCCTGTTGCAACAGGACAAGGGATAACAGTTTTAAACTTAAAGAGGGGAGATTAAGGCTGGACATGAGGAAGAAATTTTTTACGATGAGCGTGGTGAAACCCTGGCCCAGGTTGGCCAGAGAGGTGGTAGATGAACCATCCCTGGAGACATCCCAGGCCAGGCTGGATGGGGCTCTGAGCAACCTGAGCTGGTGAAGATGTCCCTGCTCACGGCAGGGGGGCTGGATTAGATGGGTTTTGAATGATCCTTCCGACTCAAATCATTCTATGATTCTAAAATCTCTCCTTAAATAGTCATAAAGGCTGCAGACAGCATAATGCCAAAGAGGCAGTGGAGAGGTCATGCTCATCACGTGCTTCCCTGGAGCTGCAGGAGCAGGGACCTGCCAGGACAGGTGAGACGGAGGGACAGACACCTGCTCCTTTGGCTCATTTCCTTGTGTTTCGCTCAAGAAGCCAGTGAGGTGAAAGGAGACGAAACAAAACCAAGAGCCAGAAGGAAAATACCCCGGCAAGAAACACTGGCCAGGGAGCAAAGCAGGACACGAGGGGTTTTCCATCCTTCCAGGAAAGCTGTTCATTGAAAACCAGGCGATGGCGTGACTCAGGCGAAGAGCCGGTGAGTCAGGAGAGCCGGGGCCAGCTCTGCCGCACGTTTCCTCCCTGCCCTTTGAGCAGAGGCGCCCACACTGTCCCCGTCACTGGGACAGCCCCCACGGGGAACTGGAGCAGGCAGGACCCCCCCACACACCGAGCAGCTCCTGACTCCACGCTCGGCTTCTTCCCATCGGATGCCTCGCTCATCTGTGCTCGTAAATCCTCCTCGGTGCCGGATAAAAAGTTTTCCAGGGCTGCCGGGAAAGCACGACATCGGGGAGCGACGGGTGACGCGAGCAGCAAGCGCAGCAGCGTTGTGGATTTGCAGGGCATGGCCAGAAAGCAGCCCAAAGTGACGAAATTATCCCTTTTAACACGGAAAAGCTGCGGAAAGGCAGATCTCCAACCTTAGCTGTAATCACTCTGCAAAAGCAGGTAGTTTCCCATCAGGGAGTGTTATGATCTGACTATCTGCAGGTGTTGTGATGTGAAGGAAGCACTCAATAGAGAAGTGGACACAGCAGAAATAGTAATGCCTGTCTTGCTCTTTCCCTTCACGCTCATGTGCAAAAAGCACCTCTGCTCCCGCTAACCAGAGCCTCCTTGATCTCAGCAAGCAGAAGTGGGTCCAGAAGATGTCATAACTTCTGCTGACAGAAAGCAAAAAGGCTTAATAATTTGGGGGATTGGACTAGATGATCTTTTGAGGTCACTTCCAATCCCTAGCATACTGTGATCCCTAGCACTGCGAATAAAGAGCAGGGTTGTTATAGCACCAGGGCTGTCTACCAGCTCCTCCCACCACACAGCTGGAAATTGCAGTGGTTGGTGACAGAAATCACCTCCGCAACATCACCCCCACCAGGGCATTTCTCCTGCCAGAACAACTCCCATTATCAGTTTCCCCACTGTATAATAACTTCTGCCACCTTTGGACAGGAGCTGCTTGCAGGAGGTTGCTCTGATGGCCACCAGCAGAGAGGAGCCGGGGAAGGGTGGACAACAGCAGGGCTTTGTGCAGGTCTACCAGGTGCTCTTCTCCACCCAGAGCTGTGGGATGTTGGAAACCTCCATGCAGACAAGCAGCCCGTGGTGGCTGGGATGTGGTGGATGTGGGACATCCAACGCAACATATCTGCAGTGGGGTCAGTGGGTGTGAGATGTGAGGTCTCGGCAGAGCAGTTCTGTGCCATGCGAGCATCCCAAGGTCTAGATTTGGGGGTTTCTGTTATAGAGCCTACAAGATCTCCAAACAACTTGGCTGAAGGTGAGTGAATAGGTCCTTGTGGAGGTAGGCATGATGTGGGGAGAAAGGTCCCTGGGAAGATGAGCGCTGATTTTTCAAGCCTGTGTGGTGGGTGCTCAGCTCCTCCAGCCCCTTCCTAGCCCTGAGATCGTATTCATCTCAGCTGTGTGGTGCCAGTTTGGAGCCAAGTGTCAGGCTCCCCTTGTGTTGTAGAAGTGTTCAAGGCCAGGTTGGATGGGGCTTTGAGCAACCTGGTCTAGGGGAAGGTGTCCCTGCCCATGGCTGGGGGGGGGCGGTTAGAATTATATGTTCTTTAAGGTTCCTTCCAACTCAAACCATTCTGTGATTCTACAAATTGATGTTTAATCCAACTCATGTGTGGCATGAGTTTGCATGAGTGGCTTCATTTGCTTTCCCACTGTCAGCCCGGCAGATGAAGGACAGAGCTCAGGTTTCAGACACAGACCCCTCAGGAACTCCCCAACACCCACGCCTGTGCTTTTTCCAGTGTCCCTCCTTCTTCTCCTACTTCTGCAAGCTGTGTCTGCCCCTCCAGATGCTGCACAGAATGCAATGCTGGTCCACCATGCCCATGGCTCTTCTAATCTATGAGCATTTCTCATCTATCCTGCAAGGGCAGCAGTTGGCCATGGTTGCCCAAGCTCTGCCTCTGCCTGGGGTTGCATCAGTGCTGCACAACTGCGGCCGATGTCCACGTCAGCAGAGCCCCTTTGCAGGAACACGGCATCCACCATCACCTCTCCAAACCACAGCCCACGTCCACCCAGGCCCATCTCTGCCACCACCACCATCCTCCTCAGCGGTCCCAGAGAAAACCACCAACAGACAACATCAACACCAATCACTCCAGAATCTGGCCCCTCATCACGCAGGGCCCCACGTCCTCTTTTTTGCCCAATTCAAGCTGTCCATCACCACACAGGATCCTTTGCTCACACCAGTCCACCAATCCCCTGTTAACCAGTGATCCAGGCAGCACCCAGCAGGTCCTCTCATCCAACAGCTCAAAGCCAACCTACACTTTTATATATACACCCATAAATAATATATTCATGCTGACATGCGTTCTTTTTCAGCTGGAAAGCACCTTGCACTGTGCATCTGCCGTGTCCTTGCCAACTTGCTAATGGCTGTATCCACACCCCGGGAAGCCAGTCACAGAATCATAGAATTATAGAACAGTTTGGGTTGGCAGGGACCTTCAAAGCTCATCCAGTGCCTCCCCTGCCATGAGCAGGGACATCTTCACCAGCTCAGGTTGCTCAGAGCCCCATCCAGCCTGGCCTGGGTGTCTCCAGGGTTGGGGCATCCACCACCTCTCTGGGCAACCTGGGCCAGTGTTTGACCCCCCTCACTGTCACCATGCATTAGATCTCTGCTCACTGCCCTTCAGTCTTATCTCTGACTGCTTCCCAGCCAGCAACACCACCAGGATCTCATTCATCCTTTGACAAATGACAAATGTCCCGCTCTCTGGCAATATCCTGTCTGCTTATCACCTGCACACTCCCAGGCTTCCTTGCATCAGCTGCAGTAATTAAATCATGTTTTTCACGATGGGCGAAGGGCATTTTAGGTGAAACCTGCTGGTAGAGCTGTATCCACGGATGGGGCTTTGCCAGGATAACGGCACCACTTGGGGATCAGGACTTTCTCCAGTGCTCTCAGCTGAATCGGTGATGCTGTAAGAAATTAATTCCTGCCCTAAGCTCATTCCTTCCAGCTGTCCTTGAGCATCTCTGCTAGAAACACCTTTCTTTAATATCTGAAATTGCCAAATGCCTTGAGGTTGACTAAACGGCAACTGTTGTGCAGACATGAAGTGCAGATCCTGGGGCGACGCCACTGGCTGTGAAGCCCAGAGAGAAGAACAGAGTCCAAGCAATGAGGATTTAGCACAGACCTGTCAGGGAGAAGAGAGAAAGCGATGCCAAAGCCACCAGCAGTGAGAAGCCGGCAGAGCTTAGGTGGAGTTCTCATTTTACACCTCAGGATACTCCATTTCCACATACAGGGCTGTGCGAAGTCGGCTCAGGGCCTCCAAGATGCACGTCTCAAAGTCTCCATGTGCCTCAAGCTACCTGGGGTTTGCGGAGCAGCAGCCTTTAGGCAGAGCCTAAAGAGCCTCTTTGCACCCCGGATCTCAGTGGTGGTCAGCAAGCCCTGGGGTGAGACGCTGCTCCCAAAAGGCTCCCAAAGGAAAGGTTCAGACTCCTCGCCAAGCTGGCTGGAGTCCTCGTTTTCCTCTGGGGGGATCAGGCAGGTATCTTGACTCCAATCAGGCTGAGGCCATCACCTTCAGCAAGGATTTTTAACGCACCAAGTTGAACGACAGAGAAAACACCTTTACGCCCAGCTCCTGAAGACCAAGGATATGCACAGTTTGCTCTGTGCAGCTTTTGAAGGGCAGCCAGAAGACCACGCTCTCCACAGCCTTCCTGCCTGATGGCTTATAGATGTGCCCATGGGAAGCTCGGGCAGCCCAGCCGCAGCCGCCGAGCAGTGCTCTAGGCATGGCTGGTGACACGGGGTCCCACCAACCCAATGGGATGCTCTCAGCTGCAGTCGAGTCCACACAGACCACAGCCAGGACTTACAGAGAACCTCTGCAAACATAATCATGGCCAAACCTATGCAGTCTGTGCCAGGCTAAGGGAGTTTTACAGTGTCCGTCTGCAAGAAGGGGTCCTTGAGGGGTCTCCAGCATGACCTGAGCAGGCATGTGCACAAGTGATGGACAAAATCCATCCATGCTGGCCTCTGTGCCATGTTGAACCTTTCCAAGGTGGATCATATAATCATAGAATCATTTTGGTTGAAAGAGACCCTTAAGATCATTGAGCCCAACCATAACCTAACTCTAGCACTAAACCATGTCTCTAAGAACCTCATCTACACATCTCATAAACACCTCCAGGGTCGGTGACTCCACCTGGGCAGCCTGTTCCAACGCCTGACAACACTTTCCAGGAAGAAATTTTTCCTAATATCCAATTTGAACCCTCCCTGGTGCAACTTGAGGCCATTTCCTTTCATGCTATCACTTGCTACTTCGGAGAGCATCAAGCTGATGCAGGGAGCTGGTGGCAGCTGCTCTGGTATTTCAAGGTTGACCTCTAGAGGAAGTTTGTAGAGGAGATACGGCAGTGAGGGTGACACAATGGTTGCAGAACCGAATTGTCCAGAGCAGGGTCTTCAGGTCTTGCAGGTCACTTGTGCCCCAGGTATCTAGCAGCAATGGCAAGCACAGCATGGTGCCCCAACAAATAGGTCCTCCCCAGTTCAGATGTGCTGAGCAAGGCTGCGTGGAAACGCACCCTCATTACTGCAAACCCACCATGTGTCCCCAAGTGCTGGAGACTTGCCCATCATTTTTCAGGCTGGATATGAGGAAGAAATTTTTCACAGCGAGAGTGGTGAGACACCAGGTTGCCCAGAGAGGTGGTGGATGAACCATCCCTGGAGACATCCCAGGCCAGGCTGGATGGGGCTCTGAGCAACCTGAGCTGGTGAAGATGTCCCTGCTCATGGCAGGGGGGGCACTGAGTGAGCTTTGAAGGTCCCTTCCAACACAAACTATTCTATGATTCTATGATTTTTTTTTATCGCTGGTATCCCTGCTGAGGCTGCACTGGGGCCACACAATCTGCCCCCCAGCATTGCAAGCTCCCCCCTGGCTCTCCATGCTCACCTCCAAGGGCTCAGCGCTTCTAAAACCTGATGTTCTCTGCTCTCCTCCAACTGCCCATCCCCAGCATCTCTCCTTCTGCTCTAAATGAATCCCTTTATCACCTAAAATTAATACAAGACCTGAAGTCTGGCTGCGCTGTCAAGATGCGAGGGCGTGAACCACATCACGCTTCACTGAGCCTTAAAAGGCAACACAAATCTCCGCGCCTGAGATGACGGGCTCTGAACATCACTGCAGGCAAACTGTCATGCATCCAAAACATCCTCCCTGGAGCAGGGATAGGTGAGAAAAACAAATCCAGCCCTCTTTCACAAATTTTCATCCCCTCCCTGCTGCCCTTTCACACCGTGCCAGCCTCCACAAGTAACATCTCCTCAGTGGTACCCTCGGCCTCTGACCCAGCATCACCAGACCTGGTGTGGCACCAGCTGCACACTGGTCCAGAAACACAGCTCTGCTTTGGCAAAGCACCAATGTTAGATGCTGAGCAGCATCTTCTCCTCGTGTCCTTGTGCATCCCAACTTAACCCTGCGTCCCCTGGCTTCTGTGTCTCTTGGAGAGGACTTTTTCCTTCTCCTCCCTGCTTGGACAAGGAGCCACCATGAGCGTCCCGCTCGTGCCCCACCATGCCCGTGCTGTGACACATCAGTGGGACATGGAGCCATTGGGGTGATGAGGAGGTGACATTAAGGGCCTCTGCACAGCAGCCCAGAGAGGATGGAAAACTCATCCATCCCCGCACAGGGCAGCAAAGGAGCAGCTGTCAGGGCTTTAGGTGTCAGCTGGGTCCTTCTTGCCCCACACAACCAGGCTGGGGGATGGCAAGGGGGGATTTCTGCCAGCTGCTGGGATGGAGCTTTTGGGAAAAGGGATGGTCTGGGGTGCAGATCGGAAAGCACCACAGCATGAAAGAGGGCTGCCCAGGTGGGGTACCCCACTCAAAAGCCATTTACCTCCCCGGTCTCTCGTACCAGGCTCCCAACAGCACAGCACAGCTCCTCCAGCTGAGCATCTCCCAAGGATCACCACAAATGCACGCAGGGTGCCAGTTCTCAGCCCGCATTCCCCAAAACAACCCCCAGCAGCACCCCCAAGCCTCCAAAGCCCCTCTATCCTTCTCGTCCTCAGTCCTTGCACCACGCAGAGCAGCTTATTCCTCCAGAGTGGGGAGAGATGAAAAACCCATTGCCAAGAGAAGTTGGAGGGCAGACAGTTGCCCTTTGCAGGCTACATTTCTACCCATGTTGCCCCCCCACCATCGTGGGGTGTCCTCCACTCTCCCCCAAAAAGCCAGCGGTGCAGCAAAGCCGCGCACAGCCCGGTGCTCCCATCTCCGACCCCTGCGAGGAGGCATTTTCAGGGCACGGACCCTCAGCCCCATCCCTGGTCCCCAAGTGTCCCCTCCAGGCCGGGGGAGCATCCTGGGATGCTGCCCCCCCCTACCTTTGCGGAACGGCATGGGGCGGCGGGAGGCAGCGCTGCGCTCGGACGCCTGGGTTCTTTTGTATATATATATATATATATATATGTATATAAAATCTTCTTTATTTCTGTTTTCTTCCTTCCTCCTCCTTCTTCTTTTAGAAGGAAACGGACATATTTGGGCAAAGCCCGGCAGAAACCAGCGTCATTCGGAGGCCGGCACTGCAGAAAGGAGGAAGTTCTTGCAATTTCGGAGCTTTTAACCCTTCGCTTCCCGGAGGCAGCAGAGCTGGGAGTGGAGTGACAGGGACAGGACAGCGAGCTGGTGGCCTTATAAGAGGGATGGAAGGCACTGGGAACTGGTTTGGGGGTTGGTTTGTGTTTGTTGGGGTTTTCTTGTTGTTGTTGTTGGTTTTTTCCTGCTAGGACCAGTACAGAACTGGGTGTAATAGATACACGGGTGGAATAATGGGTTTTGGCCTCCCACATCACCTCTGCCGATCTTCCGTGTGGTGGCACTGGGCCAAGCTGAGAAAACTCGACTGCCCCATCTCCAGGGAGCCAAAAACTCAGATTCCCCTCCTTAGCATCTCCCACTGCCCTTGCACAGGCTGGACCACCAAGGCCGAGTACATTGGAGGTTCAGATCCCGCTGTGCTAAGCCCCATGCTGAGGATGGGCAAATCCCCTTCTCCTGGGATCACAGCAGGGACACCAAGCACCAGGCTGGGATGAGCCATGAGCTGAGCCTAGAGTTTTGGAGAACAATTAGGTCTGTGCGGCTTAATCTCTACCGTTCAACCTGCAGCTCAGGCTGCAGCAGGAGGTGAAGGTGCAGCACTATCACCTGGGAAGGTTGTTTGTTTTCACTGTGGTTCCTTTATTGCCTTCCCTGGAGATAGAAAGAGGCTTCAGCTTGGAGCTAGTTCAAGTGAAACTCCTTAAGCTACACAGGACTGGACCCCGTTCCTCCACCTTGGTGGTTAACAGCAATATCGTGAGCTCTCTGCTGTGTCTTTGCTCCCTGGAGAACGTCTCTTCCCTACTGGAGCCACCAAGACCCTCCTCAAACCACCCCTGTGTTGGTGGCTGTGGTGGTATAAAGCCTCCCTGCCCATCTACTGCAGCCTCCAGCCCTATCCAGACCACTGTGATAGAATAGTAGAATCATTTTGCTTGGAAAAGACCCTCAAGATCATTGAGTCCAGCTGCTAACCCAACACCGGCACTAAACCATGTCCCTAAGAACCTCATGTATACGTCTTTTAAACATCTCCAGGGATGGTGACTCCACCACTGCCCTGGGCAGCCTGTTCCAATGCCTGACAGCCCTTTCCAGGAAGAAATTTTTCCTAATATCCAAACTAAACCTCCGCTGGCACAACCTGAGGCCGTTCCTTCTCATCCTGTTGCTTGTTCCTTGGGAGCAGAGCCCGACCCCCCTGGCTCCAAGCTCCTTTCAGGCAGTTCAGAGATCAGGAGGTCTCCCCTCAGCTCCTGTTCTCCAGGCTGAACCCCCCAGCTCCCTCAACCTCATGTCCATCAAAACCCCCATTTGGATGCTCATGTCCAAATTTGTTGTCCATAACACCCTGCTCAGCACCTGCGTAGCCTGGAAGGTGCTTGGAAGGTTGTTTTTGTTGGGTTTTGTTGTTGTTTGGTTTTGTTTTGTTTTGTGGGTTTTTTTTCTGCAACATTGATCTTTCCTGGACACCAGCTTTCCACCTCCAAAAACTTCCCAGCTAAAGCACATTAAAGCATTGTAGGTGCACTCATGTCCTTTATTAGAGGCTGGCGGTTAAGGTCCCTGTTAAGGTGCTTCCACCACCTGGTCAGGGAGGCAGAAAGTCTTTGCCACCCCCTTGGCTGAAACGGTGCAAAGGTTTAAATAACCCCCAGGTGAGCACCCAGCCTTGGGGAAGCCAAGTGCACGGAGCGCTGCTCCTGCTGCTCTGGGAGCGTTTTGGGATGCCAGAGGTGCCTGCTCAGCAGTGAAGAACCTAATTCTCCTCTGTATCCCATGGGCAAAACCAAGGTCCCAGTCACCTGGGATGCATCTGCTTTTCAAGGGAAGAGGTTTACAGGCTACACCCTCCATTGAATCTCGTCCCCAGGAAATCAAAGTGAATAAAGCATCAGGTTGATAACCGGGATTTGCTCCAGTCGCTTTGTGCTTTGGGCTAGAAAGATCCCAGATGAGACCATCCTTGGTGTCCACACATCTGCTCTCTGTTTTGCCCATGGGCAGTTTCCAGAAAGCAGCTTCCAAGCTCCAGCCGAGGCCGTTGTAGGAGCTGGAGAATCTTGTTGCCTCATTCTCCATGCTAGATACCATTGTTTTTCACCCACAGAAAGCACCTCGGGCAGCAAAGTGGTGTCAGGTAGCTTAAATAAACAGCTAAACCTTCAAACGTAGCCTGGGCATTTCTGGTGCACCAGGATTTTCACCCCTGTGCAACAGCATTTCTGCCTGGGATCTAGAAAGAACAACATAAAAGTAATAATAATAATAATAACAACAACAAAAAAACCACTGAGAAGGAGGCTGGTCCCAAAACCAGGTTTAGATGAAAGAGAACAAAATGTGGTCCAGGACGGTGAAATGAGGATGTTTCTCCTCTTGGTGGAGCACAAATGCTGGGCTGCAGGGTCAGAGAAGCTGGTGGGTGGCTCAGCATCCCTCGAGGTTTTAGGAACAGGTTGGGCAAACAGGCTGGGAATGGTCTTAGCCAGCACTGATCCTGCCCTGGGGCTGAGGGATGGTCCAGATGGCTTCTCCAGATCTTCCCAAGCGCTGGTTTCTGTGGGAGAGGCACCGGCAGCAGCGATGTTCACAGGCACCTTTCCCAGCATGTCCTGTAGGGAGCTTCTCCAGAGGAAGAAAAAGCGTAATTGGATGACCAGTAATATTTTAGTGGGATTGTTTAGTTAGAACTAATCCAGCGAAGAGCCCTTTTTACATTTCATCCAGGTTTAAAACCCATATTTGGCTGAGATGCTGCGGCTGCAGCCCTGAGCTTCATCCTTAACCCCAGAAATGCCCTCTTTGGCCAAAATGGAGATGGAGATTTAACTTTCCTTCCCCACCTTGCACGGAATCCATAGGTGTGTGCAACCAGGCTTTGTGCCAAGGGGCATGAGAGATGAAATGTTCTGCTAGGCTGAGCCGCTCAGCATTTCTGCACATCCCTAAGGGAAGCAGAGATGAATTTACCCACATAGGGAGGAATGGATCTTCGTATCAGTGATTACTCAGCCAGGAAATTCATATTGAACTGCCCTCCCTTTCCAGTTAGTGGTACAGTGAGGTATGAGGTGGTGGCAGCCTGTGAGACAGGGATGTCAGTGCTTGTCTTTGGCTGGAGCCACACGGTTGTTTCAGACTGAGAATCAGTCGCGGTGATCTCCTTCACTGTGAGAGTTGCACTTTACAAACAAATAACGTAAAACACCTCGTTTAATATACTTATAACATTTTGAACAGCTTGCACGGCACAAATCTGAGAAAGACGAGGGAGTGCATAATTGCTGAGGCTGGGTATGTTGTGGACCTTGTTTACACAATCGATCAGGCTTGCAGAATCCTATTTTGTCCTTTTATAAGGTGTTTGAGTGCCCAGGTAGGTTTTTAGGCTCTGGCCTCACCACTGGGTTACCTGTTGCTGCTGTTACACCCAAGACAACCTCTCCCGGCTCTCAAGGTTGCACCTCAGTGACCAGTCACTATTGGCAAGTTTTCGTAGCTGTGAGGCTTCTGTTTTTAGCTCATGTCCACATTTTCAAGGCCTTTGAGAATCCTCCCACGCTCCACCAGCCAGAGACACCTGGTACCCAGCTCCCTTGCACACAGGGAGCTCTCCCCATGTGTCAATCGCAAACCTGATGCTTCAGCCTTGCAAATTTAGCAGAAAGGAAAATTGCAAAGGGCCTTGTGGCCTCGCACTAGCAAAGGCAACCATAGAATAGTTTGGGTTGGAAGGGACCTCCAAAGCTCATCCAGTGCCACCCCTGCCATGAGCAGGGACATCTTCACCAGCTCAGGTTGCTCAGATCCCCGTCCAGCCTGGCCTGGGATGTCTCCAGGGATGGTTCATCCACCACCTCTCTGCCCAACCTGGGCCAGGGTTTCACCACCCTGAAGGTCAAAAATGCTTTTGTCATATCCAGCCTGAATCTCCCTTCTTTTAGTCTAAAACCATCACCCCTTGTCCTATCACAACAGACCCTGCTAAAAAGTCTGTCCCCATCTTTCTTCTCGTCCCCTTTTAAGCACTGAAAGGCTGCACTAAGGTCTCCCTGGAGCTTCTTTTCTGCAAGGTGAACAGCCCAGCTCTCTCAGCCTGTCCTCCCAGCAGAGCTGTTCCAGCCTCGGATCATTTCTGTGGCTCCTCTGGCCCTCTCCAGCAGGTCCATGCCTGTCCTGAGGACCCAGAGCTGAACACAGGACTCCATGTGCCCATTTCTGCTGGGAGAGCTGCAGCACAACCAGGTCATCAGGGCTTAAGATGCAGCAGGGACTGGGAAACAATGAGCTTCTGGAAGCTTTCCAGTCAAGCCCCATGGATGCTCCAGCCTGACCTAGACAGATTACTTTTTGCTAACCTCTGGTATTAGAGCTGGCATCTTCATATCGCAAAGATTAGGTGCCCTCTAAACGTGTCGAGACAAAATTGGATTAGAGAGATGCAGGTCAAAGACATAGGACCAGGTACTCTTGGTCCTTTGCAACAGCTCCGGGTCCTGTTTTGCAAGCAGTCATCAGTTTTGGGGTTTTGGAGAGGAAGGTCGCAGTAGAGAACCGAACAGCATTTCCCAGGAGTGATCCGCACACAGTAATTACTGCAGCAGCACCACCCGCTGTCTGATAAATACTTTGATGGCTTTTCTGCACACGCCTGCTCGAACAGGCTTCTAAAGGTGATTTTGCTCTTCCCATGCAGGAAACTCAGTCTCCTCTCTCCACTGATTCCCGTGGCTTTTAAATGCTACCACACACCCACCTGGCACCGAAGAGAAAACGTCACATCTCCACCCTCCTTCTGATACATCCAGAGCGACAAATAATCAGTGCTATTCCTCACAGTCCAAGCTTGGTGAGGCAAATCCTTGCCATGCAGTTACACCTTTTCTTAAATCAGGGAAAAAAAAGCATTGATTTTATGATGCCAACGTCATTATTTTTTAATATAAAAACTGATAGTAGCCTCAAGTTCCCAGGCTTTTATGTTGACCAAGTTGTGCCTGTAGACACTGCAGGAAACACAAAGGCTTTGCCCGTGAATAAAGTGACCTGCTGGATAGAAATAAAACTAAGCAAAACAATTTGAAACTACCAGGTAGAAAGCAAAGTGAAGAAAAGGTGAGGAATTACATGAATAGCACTGTGATGGCCGGCCATATTTTCAGGACTTACTTGATTTCCTTATTAGCCCTAAATTCCTGACTTTCTCAGAAGAGCTGAGCCCTTGCAGGTGAATGTGATAGTTGGGGACTGTACCTGCAGAAGCAAGAGTCCTGTGATTTATGGGATGATGTGCAGAGCTTTAACCGGTGCAGTACAGGGAGATGGTTTTCCTCTGAAATTCGTGCTTGGAGCAAACAGCCAAATCCTGGTTTTAGCATGGTTCATTCCATATGATTACTTCCCCAGAGAGGTCTTTACATTTTGCTGGGTGACTGCATCATCCTCTCTTATAAAGAGTGAAGCCATCAGGAATTGCTCCAGCTCGTATCCTGTCCTAGTGCCAACTCTGCATCAATACAGCTGCAGAATCCCAGCACTTTCCTGAAGTGCCTCAGAGAACACAAAACCCACCGGTTTGCTCTCCCCATTCTCACAAGAGCAGCAGGTGCTGGAAGAGCTTGGTGTGTTTTGCTAGAGTATCATTTGAGTTTTGGTTCACAGTTGCTATTCAAGTTTTACAAGTTCATAGCAGTGAAGTCCAAAAAAGCTACTCAGCTTTCTGCCTACGGCAAAAGGTGGAGAAATCTGTGGTGAGCTGAAGACCTTGGTCTTGGCAGGACCACACGGATTCCTGAGCTGTTGACTTGCTTTAAGCTCTCAAGTGGAGTCTAGAGATCACACCCTAGAGACTGGGAGAGGAAAAACAACTCAAGGGTTATGCAGTGGCAAGATGCTTAAAAACCGCTTTGGGAAAAAAACACATTCTACCTACGGTGTGGCCAGCAGGCCCAGGGCAGTGACCATCCCACTGTGCTGGGCACTGGGGAGGCCCAACCTCGAATCCTGGGGTCAGTTTTGGGCCCCTCATGACAAGAAAGGCTTTGAGGTGCTGGAGTGAGTTGAGAGAAGGGAACGGAGCTGGGGAAGGGGCTGGAGCACAAGTGTGATGGGAGCGGCTGAGGGAGCTGGGGGGTTCAGCTGGAGAACAGGAGCTGAGGGGAGACCTTCTGATCTCTGAACTGCCTGAAAGGAGCTTGGAGCCAGGGGGGGGTTGGTCTCTTCTCCCAGGTAACAAGTGATAGGACAAGAGGAAATGGCATCAAGTTGAACCAGGGAGGTTTAGATTGGATATTAGAAAAAATTATTCCCAAAAAGGGTTGTCAGGCATTGGAACAGGCTGCCCAGGGCAATGGTGGAGTCACCATCCCTGCAGGGGTTTAAAAGATGCGTGGATGAGGTTCTTAGGGACATGGTTTAGTGTCAGAGTTAGGTTAATGGTTGGGCTCGATGATCTTGAGGGTCTTTTCCAATGAAAATGATTCTATGATTCTACAGGAGGAATAAGAAGCAGGAGAAAAGCAAGCATAAGGTTAGTTATCCTTCTAGGGGAGATCCTGTTTTCTACATAGCTGAGGTTGTCATGCAGCACGTGCCACTTAAAGCATCCTTGCAAAACCTCCAGCATCTGCTTTAGCCATCCCCAAGGTTAGCTGGTTTATCTTGTAAACCAAATACAGCGCTGGAGGGAGCGGGCTGCAACTGCTGGGAGATGGGAAGTGTTAAAGGACCAGCCTTCAGCCCTGCCGGAGCGGGACAGAGGGGTGTCCTGCACAGGAGACACGGTCTGGTGGGAGCAGAGCTTCGGTCCCCCATCCCCTGCTGCCCACGTCCATGGGGCTGAAAGCTGAGAGTGTGCTAATGCTGTGTGGATAGAAGACATAAGGCTGTGCTCTTATACTTCTGTGCTAAAAGGAATGAAACGCAGCACGGATCCTTGTGCTTTGGGATTTCCCTATTTCCTGATGCTAAAAAGAAAAGGAATAAAGGAAATCCCATAAAGCTGCAATCATGAGTTCAGCAGGGATCAGAAATCAGAGACAGCAGATATTAGAGGAAAAATCTGCAGAAGTGTGCACGCTATCCCTTCTCCAATTAATTGCAACGTTTCCCTTGGCTTTCACCTCTCTGATCTTCTATTGATGCTTTTCCACCTCAGTGTCCATTTTCCCCCCCATTAAAGGAGGACTGTGCTTACTGATCTGGAAAGCTGTGGGGTTGCTTCTGTGTGCAGAAAACCACGAGCAACAACCAGCCCCATCTGACACAGAGCAAGATCACTAAAGAGCTCACTACGGGATCACATCTGCATTTATTGTCAGCTACTGCATAATTCAAGGTAAGGCATCAAACACGGGCACATAGACAAGACTCTGTCATGTTTCTCTCTCTTGAGGAATAAAAAAAGTGGAAGATTTTAGGCTTGTCCACCTTTTTTCAGCAGTTAGAAGTCCTGCAGACTTTACTCCATTTTCTCTTCCTCACCATGAACTTGCTGAGTGGCATCTTGAATGACACAAGATTTTTTGCAGTAAACAGCAGGTAAAATCACCCTGGACATTCAAGGCAAACAGCACATGTACCGCATTGGTCTGCAGAAAGCGAAAGATGATATTACCATCCTAAATGGTCAAAGAAAGTTTCAGAGTTCACAGATCCTTCGGTGGGGAGGAAAAAGGAGCAGCTACTCATTTGTTACTCCTGACACACGACATTAATATCTATGATTATGTCTAGAGTTGCCCAGGGGTTAAGGCCTGTAAGCATTGGAGCTGGCTGATGTTACAAGCAACTCATATATTTTTGCATCTTTGAAAAACCCTATCATCCTCTCTGCTGTAAAAACACCACTGCGGTCCTTTGAGGAAAAGGTTCGTTTTCAAGCTCACTCTGCAAACACTTAACAGGCACAGGTGAGAGACTTCCCATGAGATCCATCTCCCCTCACACACAGGCCGGTTATTCAATCGACCGACACCTCAGAATACCCAGAAACATCTCTCACACGTTACTCTGAGCACCAGCACTCCTACCTCCTTAGCTCAAACAGTTGTTTCTGCAGAAAAAACGCAGCAAGCCAACCTTCAGAAAAAGGGAAAGCATATTTATCTACTAAGCTACATCGCAGATGAAAAACACCTGCTTGAAATGTAGTTTTGGAGCAAAGGAGGACAGAGATGACGTTCATATGTTAAACACACAGTCAAGTATCCTGGCAAGGAGCTGCCTGACCAGCTGGACATCGTAAAAGTCCCTTCTACAGCCATAAGCAGAAGTCAGTGGTGGTGTGTGAGCAACGTTCTGCACGAATTGCTTTGTTCTACCACGGTCACACAGCACCAGGTTTGCCTGTGGCTGGTCCCACAATATGAATCAACACGGAATATCCATTTTTAAGATAAGCTCTCCTAAAAATGTCTGGATCTGGTGTACAGGATTCAAGAGAAACCAATGCTGGAGTCTTAGACAGCAGAAGCTTCTATTTGCAGAGCAGATACAAGGACCGCTCCATATTTCTGCTGTTTTGCCATCTCCATCATCCTCTGGAGAAATATACTGGCCATCAATGCCTCCCTGTCAATGGGTTTAGTCTGGCACTGACCTCAAAGCCTTCACACTTCTGAAAGTCCATGAGGGGTTTCAAACGAGAGGGCAGAGAGGACATGAAAAAAATAATGAGAGTTCACATAAACCAAACAGATTGGAAGATACAAGCTCTGGGGCTGCTCTTTAACTGCTGTGCAGCTAGGATAAAATCTTCAGCATCACAGGGCAAGAGGGAAGTCATTTATCAGAAGTCTTACCCAGAGGACACACCGAAAACCTCCCAAGCCCAGGCGCTATTCTCACCATCTACGAAAAGCTCACCTCTTCCACAGCTTCACGCAGCAGAAAGCCAAATCTGCCGGCTGGCAGATCCAGAATTTCACATAAAGCTCAATTCTTTCTCCTGGCACAGTGGTGAAGCCCCAGCTCAGCTGACTGCCACCGAGAAGCAGCTGGAGTTTGGCCGGCAAGTGGATCTAGAAGTGCTGGTGCACCAACCCACCGCGGTGCCTGTCTCTCTTGAAGGGTCTCCTAGAAATGCAAAATGAGGATTAGAAATCCAAACAGCACCTGCAAAAACACGGGAGTTCCAAAAGCAGTAAATAAACCCTCCAGCTGCGGAGAAGCTTTATATTCTTACTGCTCAGCTGACGGCAAATTAACAGACGTCGCACCAATAACGCAATCAAATCCCTGTTCCTCTGTTAGGGAGAACTGCCTCATCACCTGAAGGCATGGGTTCTCCTAAGGAAGGGATGGATTCTCCTAAGGAAGGGATGGATTCTCCTAAGGAGTCAATCACAGAACAGTTTGGGTTGGAAGGGATATTCAAGGCTCATCCAGTGCCACCCCTGCCATGAGCAGGGCCATCTTCACCAGATCAGGTTGCTCAGAGCCCCGTCCAGCCTGGCCTGGGATGTCTCCAGGGATGGTTCATCCACCACCTCTCTGGGCAACCTGGGCCAGGCTCTCACCACCTTCAATGTAATAAATTCCTTCCTCTTGTCCGGCCTGAATCTCCCCTCCTTTAGTTTATAAAACCACCACCCCTTGTCCTATTGCAATGGACCCTGCTAAAAAGTCTGTCCCCTTTTTTCTTACAGGCCCCTAAACTACGTGGGGTTACAATGCACATTTTCTCCTGCACAAAAGGGTAAAATACCCCAAACACACTCTGAGAAACCTACCACAGGAGCTTGATTTCAGGTAAGCAACTCAAAAGGTGCAACACACAGATTACATCTCCTTTCCTCAGCTGAATTCACTTCGCAGTCCAAAGTCCAGGGTCAAGAGCACTTACAATTTCTGCTGTTGAAATTAAAAGCAACTCAACAAGGAATGTGGGGTTTGGTTGGATTGTTGGAAATATAGGGCAACTGGGTGTAATCCCAACTCTCTAAAAACCCTTTGCCTGACGTTGGGCAAGACGTTTTTCACACCTGCCTCCTTCCCTCTTTGTATGGCTATTCAGGCAGAAAGTTCTCTGAAGCAACAACTCTCACCTTTCATACGATATTGGCACAGCAAGCTTAGATTTTTGACAAAAGCAATGTTAAAAATGTTCCATACAAGCCCCATCTCATCAGATTTCTTTAGTCTGACACTGAGCAGGCAAAACTGACAGCTGAAATTCAACATAGGTTAATCACTGAACAGCGCACATTAAAAAAACATAATAATATGGGCTCTGAAATAGCTGGTACCACTCAGAAACACGTCCCTACTGTTAAAATAGCAGCCAGTGCTACAAATTAGGAAGATAACGACGTAGCGGACTGTTTTGCCGCTACGCAAATCCCTGTTCTTAAGACTTCAGGGTTGATCACGCACCGGGGATGACACCTCATGCAGCTCCGGGCCGACACGTCCTACACGTCCCTCTCGGCTTCAGGACACGGCCAAATCTCTCTTAAGCGGGCACCTAATCTAGATTCCCAGCACTAATGAATAGTTCAGACTTAGCCCGAGAGGAGATTCAGTTATTCAGCACATTGGAGAATCAGAGTATTTACATGGCTACTTAAAACAAGGAATTAAAGCTTCACTTCAGGAAATCAGGCCTGAAAAATACCAAACGCTTCATCTGAAGTGGTATAACCAATACTGCACTAAGGCAAAACATTTTAACAGGCCAGCATCCTCTTAATTTTCTGTAAAATCACAACCTTTTTAGGCACCACACAAACAAAAATATTATTGCCTTAGATGATAGTTAAAAGGACATACCTTACAGAAAAAGGTGGGTGCATAATTTCAATTATACAAATAAGTAAAACTTCGTAGCTGCAATGAAGAACTGCAAATTAAGTGCTGCTGAACGTTTTGAGAAGCTGCTGCTGAATCACAGAAGGGGAAAAAAGAAATGAATGTGTAAGCAGCAAGAGCTGGAGGTGCTAAATAACAAGTAATTTGAGAATCTACTAGTAATAGAAATAAGGCAGTAACAAGTTTCCAGATGAAGCAAGAAGTAAATTCAGAACCACATTTTCAAAGGCATGCAAGATGCGGCCATACCTGAGAGAGCCTGAGCCGACACATCAAGGCGAGCTCAGTGGAAGAATGTGCATTTGCAAAAAAATGCTTCCTACCAAGCACATTATCTGTGACGAGTAAGGTCTGACTAAGCCCATCAGTCAGCATGTCTGATCCTCTCCGGGTTTCCACACCTGTGTGTTTGCATTTACCGTGGCAGCACATAGAGGACGACTGCTACAAATCAGGCTCCAACATCGTGTATTTGTCCAGCACCCGCAAAGCGAGTAACCACAAAGAGAGGAAATTAAAGCAACGTAGGTCTGCTAACGCTTTAGAAGAGGTATGGTGTCTGGGTGACTCCGTGGTACAGAAAAATACTTTATTTACACAATGAATCTCTTACACAAAACACTAAATGAACAAGTCCTCACCCGTACATTTCCAGGGGTAAACTTTACCCAGAAGTCTTCAACCACAATAAGGATTTTCAGAACTAAATGGTTCAAAACTTGCCAGTGAAGTGATTCTCAGCAAATGGAAGACTTCCAACCCATTAAACTGGAAGTTCAGAAGCTGGTATTACAGAGATAATAGCAGAAAAGGCAGTTGTAAGACAGAGAAAAGATTCTGTATACCTTAGGAAACGCTTACACAGCAGTATATGCTGAAATAGCCATAAATAAATGATGCTGCTTAAAGCCAAGTCATATTTCCAGCTAAGTTCAGATCATAGCGAGTCTGTTATCAGTTAACTTTCTACAGCATGCCACTCAAATTACTTTACTCTTATAAACAATTCTATGCTAATTCACATTAAGCTAATTTCTTTGTTTTACTACAAAATAGCAAAGGCCTTAAAATGTTGCTCAAAGTCAAACAGAAAACTAACAGCAGAGCCAAGAACAGAATTTGGATTCTGTTATTGCCCCAAGTCTTGTGGTTTTATTGTTAGTCATGCTGGTTTTTTACCTCTGCTGCAGTGAGGTTTTCTAAAGGTGAATTGTAACTATTGCCAACAGCAGCACACATGGTGTAGAAGTGACTGACTCCGTGGGAAGGCCTTGTGCAACAGAGGACTGTAAAAAAGCCAACGCACAGTAGGTAAAATACAAGTTTTTTTTAAAAAATGGTTTTCTTGTTTTACAAGCAAATGTTTGTACAGAGGTGGGTGGAACACAAGCAGACAAAATAAGCGAAACACAAGAACAAGGGTTTGTCATATAGATCTGCAGCCAAAACTTAATAAAAGGGCAATAACTGGAGATATTCACAGCGTTGACCCCCTCCCCCCAATACGTGTGTATAACAGGAAAAAGACACCCAGCATCAGCTTTCAAACAGCTAAAATGCCCTCACAGCTCACTTCCATTTTAATATCTGCACAATTCCAGGTGCAATGGAGAGACAACTGCCGTCATTGCACAGCCGCCTCTTGGCAAGTCTTGTCACATACTGTTCCAAAAAAAAAAAAAAAGCAAACATGAAATCAGGAACAGAGCGTAACGTATTATCTTACATCACATGAAAAGAGTTGTAGTGTTTAGTAGTTCAGTTTGTCAACTCGTCAAATTTTCATATGAGAATTTTCTTCCATCGCCTCCTACTTTGAAAACTTCGACTGGCGCACCTCAAAAAAAAAAGTCCAATTCAAATGTTATTTGACCTCAAATGTAGAAATTTAGATAGAGAGCACAAATGCCAAATTTGAACCAATTAAACAAAAATGTGTGAGGTTAGAGGAAGCGAAAATCTGATAGCAGGCCAGATACAAGAATGAGTTTCCCTCAGTTCTATCTACAGCATTTCAATAATGACCTGTGACCAGATAACCCTGGATATTTCTAGCAAAGACTTCCTGACAGCACAGAGCTCCCGCTAAGTCCACTCATTCTGATTCAAAGGGCTCAGAGTTTTAAATTCCTTCCTCCTTCTATTTCCCTGGGTTAAAGGTGTATTTTCTTTGGATGTGGGAAGAAAGCCAGACTCATTCCTTGTTACTTTAGTCTCCATTCTGGCATAGGAATTATTGTCCTGGAGTCACGAGAGAACAAATTAGCTGCCAACTGTCCAACGACCCCGCATCGCTCTGGTGTGCAGATGGAGGACTTGGGAGAGCACAGCTGTAACTCTGGGATACGCCATCAAGGAAGAAAAGTATAACACACAGTCCTCTTCCAAAGCTTCCCACTTATTGTGGATGCAGCACAGGGACTCCATGACGAAGCACCAGGACAAGGAAAGCAGGAATACAGGCAAAGCGTCTCCTCAGCAGCGGGTTTTCGAAAGAACAAAGTCATCTGAAAGCTCAAAACAAACCAGGATCCCCAGAGCAATAAGCAGAAGTGTGCAATTCAAAAACACACAGACGTATATCTTACTTTCAAAGGGCTTTATATTACAAAAAAAGTAAGTCACAACGAATGCGAAAAATCCATTCAATGAGGCTTGTTTCCAGTTTGCTAGGAAAGCTACTTTTCTTTATTCCCAGCCTACCGCTGAAAACATGATTGCCAAAACAGTGACACCTAGGGCTAGATTTTTAAAATCAAACTTGCTCTGCCAGATCCAGCACTCTGAACTTGTCCAGGTTGTAGAAACAAGCCTTCACCACTCGGCCTCCGAAGTATCTTCCATTTAGATCCACAACAGCTGGAATGGAAACCAAGAACAGGTCAGCAAGCAGCAATTCAATAAAATAAACATTTCTTTAGCTAAACAGTCTAACCAGTGAGACTGTTTAATCCCTCTACAGAAGTTAACTCTGAGGTTCACAGCACACAATTGAATATCCTACCTTTGATGGCAGATTCGACCCGTTCAAACTCTAAAAATATTCTCACAGCTTCATCATCAGGGGCACCAGGAATCTGAAACGAAACAAAAAAAACCCAGAAGGAATTAGAACAGCAGCAAAAATACTGTTCCAAATTGCTATTCTTCACAAAAGTAGTAAAGAGAACACAATGGAAAGGTTCCAAAAGCACAATACTCAGAGATTTTTGCCCAGTTTCTGACATGTTTGTGTCTTACAGATATGGAAAATATAGAATCACAACACAGCAAAGGACCCTGTGAGACGTTCTAATCTATGCCCCTTCTCTAAGGCAGTAAAACAAGCCAATTGTGAGGGACAAGTGCCCAGTTTGCTTTCACAGCGGCCAAAAACAGAGACAGATTTTCTCTTACCTCAAAGATGACACATTTCCCAACCTTGCCGTATTTTTCGCATTCCTCCTTAGTTTCAACTTCTAGATCTTCGTCCACCTCCCCAGCACCTACCATGTTCTGAAAGTTAAAAGAATAAACCAAACTCACTGGGTGCAGTCTATATAGATGATTATTTAGGCAAATCCCAGACGCACACAACTGTAACCATGAATACTCCAAACTTCTATTTTACTAGTCAAGATCCACAGGAGGAGCCAGTTCGCTAGTACTAAGACAAGGTAACTGTAGGATCTAAGGCAGTGCTGATTTAAAGTCACAATTTTTATCTCAGGAAGACATATATCTTCTCCACAACACTAAGCACCATATAGGCACAGGCCAGAACTGTTCAAACTAGAGTCACTGTAACAAGAACAGGGGTTTAAGCGTTTCAACCTGTCGTGTACACTGCAAATATCAAGACATGTTCCCTTACTCCCAACTTACCCTTAGTAAGACCACTTTAGTTGGGCATTTCAATATTTCGGTCAAGGGGTTAGAATCCGCTTTCTTGCCCGTTTCTGGTATGAAGACAGAACAGTGAATCACACAGTAACTTAAGATTAAAGCTCATTTAAACATTATACAGAGGCTTTTATCAGAATCTTACTATTATCAAACAATGGATTAAAAGACACAAAATGTAGTTTCATATTGCTGAGGAATAGTTATTCAGAACTTGTAGCTATTTGGAAGGACAATAAGCAGAAAAATCACTGCTACAGAACGCGAATTAAACTATAACACTGACAACATATTGAGGGAAATAATCCATAAATTCAGAATTGTATTGGATCCCCTAGAACTAAAAATGAGATCTGACTTTCAACACCTGTGCTCAGGCAGAGGTGCATTTCTAGTAAGCTGAGATGTTGTCTCTATGTCAGACAACAGCAGGGAAATGAGGGCAATATCTGAAGCATGTGACAGAGAGAAAAGTCAGCAGGAGCAGAGCAGGATCACCCTTTGAAGAGGCTTCCAAACACTAAAGGAAGACAACTGATAGGGAAGGAGAAGATGAGCTAAAATAATTGACGACCACTTCAAAAAAAGATTAAAAAAAAAAAAAAGAAATTTCCACAAGAAGGACCATGAGTCATTTTTCCAAATCTAACTAGTATTTTCTGCAAGGATAGATGGCAAACAAAAAATCCAGGAGCTTCCACTGAGCCTGAACTATAATTTTTCACAAACTTATTGGTATAGGACAAAATTACCTTTCTCTGTAGACTCGCCAACAATGATCTTGCCACCCCTCTTGCTTGTTTTCTCTACTGACAGTGCTGTGCTCAGCCCCTGTTCATGCTTCCCCAGCCCCTGGCCCTCTCTGAAACCATACTTCTGCATGATTTTATGAGCTACCGTCCCTCTGCAAAGACAAAAAGCATCAGTTAGTAAAGGTTTCTTAGACAAAACATTAACATTGCATTTCTCCCGAGTGCTCATTTACTCTACACCTCCTAAAACCTCATTGCACAGAGACTGAAAACATAAGAGTTTCTACACGACTTTACAACCCAGCAATTTCACAGCACCCTGTGAAGATGAAAAGTGTTACCCTGAATTACAGACAGAAAAGCTGTCAGAGAAGTTGGCTAAATAAAACTGTTCATACTTTTCCAAATACAACCCAACTTCTATTCGCAGTGCAAGTCAGCATCATACACTCTACAGAATGGTTTGGGTTGGAAGGGACCTTTAAAGATCATCTAGTCCAACCCCTCTGCCATGGGCAGGGACATCTTCACCCAGATCAGGCTGCTGACAGTAAATCACAAACCAGATTAGACAAAGGGTCTATTTAGTCCAGTTTCTTATCTTTGCCAGTGGCTGGTATCAAGAGCCTGAGAGAAAAGGCAGATGTGGGATGATCTACTTCCCACTATCTCCTAGTTCAAAGTTGGCATAAGCTCCAGAGTATGTGGCATTGCTACCCCTTCCTGTAACAAATCTGGATCTCCTCAGTATTTATTTAAACATCTCATCTTTCTGAATTTTCAAGAATGTATTGAGGCAATAAAATCCTTAAACTATTTTAAAGTACCTTCTTTGTAAGTACCTTACAAAAAGCACCTCCACTGACAGGTTTTAAAATTCCCACTAAATTAACAGATAGAAACAAAATATACGTACACGTGCTGATATTTCTTTGGAGACTATAGTTCAATAGGCCAAGACACAAAAGACATGCCATGGTATAACAGCTTACACCGCAGTAAATATTCTACATTCAGTGACCCCCATTTTACCAATAGGCATATAAAATTACACAGAAAACACAGGATCAGTGACTACAAAACTATTTTCTAAGCATACTATACAAAATACACAAAGATAAATTAAAAAAGGCCAAAAAATCTGGCTATGTAACGTTGAAAGGTTAAAACACTAAGTCACAGAATAAACAGTAGCCAATTGTGCCGGTCAAAGTAAGGCAGGTCAGATCATATTTTTAGCACTTCCTTCAGTGAAGTGAAGGCCCCAGGGTACTGCTAACTAGAGGTGGGAACAAGGTATAAACTGGTCCAACAGTACTGAGTCTGGTCATCTTTTTTCTGGACAATGTAAAAAAAATTAAACAAACAAAAAAAGAATCTCCATTAAAAAAAAAAAAGGCATGAAAAACTGTCTCCAAAATAGAAATGCACTGTAATAATGTAAAAGCCTACATTTTTACGTCTACGTTCCTCCTGGATATAGTTTTGAGTACACTGAGGCTGCATTTCCACAACACCCACTGTGATTGATAAGAGGACCATATCTAACCACTAAACCTCTCAAATGAGGTCTCTAAGCTGTTTTTAACTATAAATTTGACTTCATTTTGTTGCCTCAGTAGTAACACAAGCACGACACACAATGCTAATCCAAGGCAGAAAAGTAAATGGACAGATTTGCAGCCCTGTCTGCTACACTCATGCAAATACGCTTTGAATTTTTGAACAAACAAAGCAGAACTGAAATTATTTGACCACTGGTGCCTAGCAAATTCAAGACAAAGAAACCTAAAGGAACTAAGGTTCCATCTGTATTTTCCTGTATACTAAACTAGCTTGGCCTGTAAAAGCCATCAACACTTTACACTGGAATGTGGCTTCAGAACTTGCTTAAAAGCACAGCCTTGAATGCAACCACCTCAAATGAATCTCTCGATCGAGTAAATCCACTGTTTTTTCTGTCTCCTGCCAGCATGCACTCAGACTAACCACATACATGCAATGGGTTGTGTTCACTATTGACAAACTATTTTAACTTTTGGTTTCCACCGCCTTTTTCCACAAAATGTGCATAAATTCAAACATTTACCCCATGTTAGCAAGGAAAGAGTTGCTTGGGCCCGTGGGGGAACGAGGTCTTTCTGGCTCATCATACACAGGAGGAGGAATAGCTGCTTTGGAAGATGGTGCCCGAGGTCTTGACTCCTCTTCATATGGAAACGATGCTACAGCTGAAGAAAACGGAGACATTTGCTTTTTCAATCAAATACTTTGCATGAACTACCTACTTGTTATGAACACTAGAATATTATGCCTTCAATCTAACACACAGACAGCTCTTCATATGCAAGTTGTACTTTTTTTCTGCTTTAATACTAACAAACTACTAAAGAAAAGTCTTCCACATAAATGCAAATCAGAAGAATGTTCCTCTGCACATGCTGCTTTAACATCTTTATATCTGTCCCCCTTTCAGAAACAAGATTTGAGTTGTTATTCTGGATCGTCCTCATAGGATATACAATGAGTTCATACCCGTAGGTCTATAATGCGTTTATTAACCTCTTATCAAATGGAGAAAAGAAACATTAAGAGGCCACCTGCACTACTATGAGTTTATCCAGACAGAAGCAAACTTAGAAGTCCCATTCATCAGGAACTAAATTACGACAAAAATGGATCAATGCACACAGCTTGGGGCCTGAGGACTGTGAAGAAAACTACACTGTACACTTACACAAAAGAGAAATCAGTGTCTTTGAAAGAATGAATGCAACTCAAAGCATTTATAAAATCTTAAGAGATCTTACTGACAATTTCTGAACTGAAAGCTTTCCTGGGAGACAAAGATACATATATACAAATATATACAAATACACACAGTACTGAGCAGATTATTGAACTATCTTCCACTGACAAGTCAAGTGGCAAAACACAAACAAAAAGCCTACAGAACACTGAAGACAATAGGCAGAACACACTTCTGAATGTATTTATGGACTTTGACTTCATTTTACATTATTTTCTTGAGAACTAGTGCTCATATCTTACCAAATAAAATGTCAGACATGAAGTCTGAGGATGTCACATGAGGAAAAAAGAATCCTCATTTAAGCAGCAGATGGTCTGAGCTATGGGGCTTCTGCTCCAGCAATGTTTTCTCAGATTTTTCCAGCCCCAGCTTTGAGCATCAAGTAACGAGTCATACAAAGGCTTCCTTGTGAAATCACGTCACATTTCGAAAGCTCTCCCCCTCAGGATATTTCTATCATTACCAGCCGATATTTACTTTTCCTTGACACTGCTCAATTGCTCTTAATTATTTACTCAAAACAACCACTTTCTGTTTTTAATGTTTACACACTTCAAATGCTTTCACTATTATATCATTCACTTACTCCGCCAAGCTTCATTTTTTTTTAATCTGAATCTTCTCATAAATAAAATCAGGACTCCCAAAGGAAAGCTGGTGTGCAAAAGATTTTTTTTCTTTTTTTTTTTTTTTTAATGTACACAACATACTGTTTATGATATTATTTTTAAGGTTTAAGACAGTTAGGCATGCAAAAAATTGACCAGCTTTATTCTTACAGGAAGGTTTTGCCACCTAGTGGACAACTTCAAGCCAACTTCACTGAGGGAAACCCTAGTGCACACCTCACACCTCTTTAGCAAATATTGTACCCCTCAAAAACAGACAAAATTCAGTCTGTAGCGCACAAGCCCTTCAGAAAAGATATTAATAAGGTAACTCCTATAGCAAAGGGTAATAGAAAAATTCCTTCTCCATGATGTGCGGGTTTCTTGTCTACCCAGAGAAACCAATCTGCAATATTTCTTCTTTCACATCAGAAATGAGTGACCGAACACGGTTGTAACAGACCAGCTTGCTTGGCCACTTCTCTAACAATACGGAAAGAATCTTTACAACAGAGATGTGAAGGACAATAATATCAGAGGTTCCCCACAGCTTCCCGCCATCAACAAAGAACTAGTACAGGTTCTTCTGCCAGAAAGAACCATATGGGAAGAGTGACAGGATGAGTTAACTGATTAGAGGATTGAGAGAGAAATAAATAGCACTCTGTTTTAGAGAACGGGATTTGGGTGTACTTACGTTCTTTGTCCTTCTCAACAAGAGAAGTAGGTGGTGCAATGGCAGCTCCCCCCATACCTATGGGAAAAATGGGAGATAATTCATTCGTATGATTAGAGTCTGCTGCTTGAAATAGCTTCACTGAATATTAACGCAGCTGCTGGCTCCTTAACAGCCAATTCTTAACATATATCTCTATCAACAAAAAAGCAGCAAGAGAGTAGTCTGAGAATTTTCAACAGTGGTGAACTAGAAACGAACAAAAAGCACATCAAGGGAGACAACATCAAATTGCAATGGTGCACTATTTCTACATATTGTGTCTATCACAAACATATTTCACAGGATTTCAAATTTAAAGACTATAGTGAAACAAACCTTCAGTTCTAAAACTACTCAAACCAAATGAAAAAGATACTCTGTTCAACTACACTTTCAAAACAGTAATGTACAAAGCACCTCCCATATTTTAATGAGCAATATTCTAATGTAGTCCCAAACTTCCAAGGCAGAGCAAATATTTTAAATGTCCCCATCAGAAATTTTCTTTTCTAAAATAACAACAGACCGGAATTATTTACTGTAACTTTGTTGCTGAAAGAGAATAAATTTTGTTTATGTAAAGACATGTCTCACCACCCAGATCCACCTCTTCTAACTCATTCTAAGGGCATTCAAATGACAAATGCAGGAACAGTAAGTTTTAATAGTGAAAACTCAACAGTGATTCTCATAGCCTAATTTTATCTCATGCCTCACCCCTGGAACCTACACCACGCAGAAACTTAAAACCAGTATGTACAAAATAGCATAAAAAGAGGTCTTTCCACAAAAAATTTAGCTGCCATCTGCCTCCACAGAAAGAACACTTTTCTGCGTTACAACAGTTATGGTGTAATGAAATCCTAGGTTTACTTTAAAGGCTCAGAAATAATAGCATGCTTCTCAGCTGAGAACAGAGAAATACAGAACCCGTGAAACAGGAACAGGATTGTGAATTCTGCCCCCCACCCTCTTCCTCCTCTTTCCTTATGAAAAGCCAAACAGCTCCCTTACTTCTTTTTCGTCTCTCCCTTTCATAATCTTCATCTTCATCAGAATCTGGATCGGGTCGTCTTGAAAACCCACTGGCTTCATGTCTGTCTTTACGCCTTCTAGGAGACACAGTAAGTTAGGATAAGAAACCACCACAGTTAACTCTTTGCTTTAATTTGTGATACACCTTTGCAGTGTGAATTATGCTGCTACACTTCAAGTGGCATTTTATAATTTTTCCATGAAAGTGTAAGTAAACACCTTTTTCTTTGCTTTTATCCTCATGGATTATTTTCTGTAAAATATAAGATGGATCTCAAGCAAGATCATTCTCCACTTGCAAGTCAGCCAGGAAGAATATATGGAAACGAGGAAACATCTGAATAAATCTTGTCCAAACTGACTACAGTGACTGAATGACTACAACAGAACTGATAGCAAGGTAAGACATTAATTAATCACACTGCTATGAACAGAATTATTTTTAAATTCCCCATTCAGAGTAATATCATTTACTCAGTCTATTAAAAAAAATCATCACATTTAAACATCAGATTATTGAGAAGCTAGCTTGATAATTAAAATAAGATTTAGGCAAATCCACTAAAACTTTTAACATTAGTGAGAAATGCTTCAATATTTTTTTGTGATTCAACTGTTATTGATTGTGACCACAACATTACTCATTTTAACACTTCAGAAAACAGGAAAAGTATTTATTTTCCCAAAAATTTAAGAGCACATCTTGGGGTATAAATCAGATCCGATTCCCAGCACAACCATCAAAATTGTGCTACAGGATGCTAAAATCAGTGTTACTGTGGAACCAGACAAAATTTCTGAATCTCTACACTGTGAATTTAAAAGAAATGTATGCTCTCTCTTCAAACAGCCAGGTTATCACAAAGTATATGATCAAACTGGCTTATTAGTTTCCATTAAGATAAGCAAATATAATCTCACTGCCTGGCTGCCAGACGTTTTACCATCTATTTCAATAGGACATGGAATCTGCATTCAACTTCTTTAATATCATTCGTGTTTTTTCTTATTCCAGGTAAAGGGCATCAAAGTAATCAAGTAGTATTTTCTGTTATCCAGAGACAAAGGAGCAATAAATACACAGTTAAGTAACTTAAACTGAATGCAAAATATTAAAGAAGAAAATGCCAACTATGCCTCTCAAAGGCTACACCACCTACATCTTTAAAACTGAAGCGCATTCATGTATCAGTTTGGAGCATTTAAATACAGAAAGGGGTGTTTATCATTGAATGTTGAAACATACTTCTGTAGTCATGTTATCCTGACAACAAATGCTCCAAAATACCTGCAACATCAAAGTCTGAAGACACGCGAAATACCAAATTCTGCAGCTACTACTGAAATAAAGTAAATGTAGAAAAATGTGACACATCTTTCAGCCAAAGAGGCTGTAATTATAGATTCTACACTTCTGCATACAGTATTCTTCACAAAACCTTTAAGAATTTCCCTGAAACTGTTTACAGGGATAAAACTAAACAAATTTATTTTTCTATTCCTTATCTCATTGTCAATATGTCATGAATTTCAACAAAAGCCTTACTTTTCTCTTTCTTCAATCTCCTTTTGCCTCTCCAGCTCACGCTGCCTCTGTCGTTCTTCTCTTTGACGTTTTACCACTTTTTCGTAGTCATTTGGGAACATGGGATCATACTCATCTGCCAAAGGAATCAACACATCTCCCGCAGAAAAACCGCTAGGTACAGGATCCTTAAAAAAGAAAAAGGATTTTTTTTTCAGCTGAGATCTGAAAACAGCCAGTTGGACACCAAGGGTTTAACACTTCCAATGACACAAAACTCAATTCCCAGCTTCTATAATGACAGGTAATGTCCTAATCCCACTGGTATCAGAAAAAAATCTTTGCTTTATTAAAACTAATGTTTCACCCAGTCTCTCACTATCTCAAATTTTTCCATGAAGAAAGAATCATTCCCACCCACTCCCCCTATCAGAAACAAAGCAGCAGCAAAACATGGACAAGAACTTTCAAAACCCTTTAATTCATTATTAGAAGTATTATGGTATCTTGCTGTTGCAACCATCTGCAAAGGATCCTCCCACACAATCTCTCCAGTCCTTTTCATCATCTGCTATTAATGTAATACCAACAGAGGTGCACATACTGTTCTTCTCTCATCTGAAAGAACTATTTCAGAACCATCACTGTTGAAAAAGTTTCAGGGAGCAAGTTTCTTTTGATTCCTTGCCACGAATAGATCAACTTTAAAACGTGAGCTGGCTTTTCTTCTATTTTGAAGTTGATTGTTATATAGGTCTAGTTCCAACACTGGTGCAATTACATTCATTTTTTATGTGACCAAATTGCTGTCTTGCAAAGTACTTTGAAGGTGTTCAGAAGAAATACGCTGGGAACATTGTTTTATTTCAACTGCACATTACCCTTGGTTAATTCCATGTTGTATCACATGGAAGTCTGTCTAAAGCTGAAACGTTCATTAACGAAAGAACCTCTGAGCATAGGAAGCCATTTCTGAAAAGGATCACTGCTTTCACCTCTAGGAAAGATGATGAAAAAATAAAAATACAGACTGCAGTCAAAGAATTCCAACTCCAAAACACTTGTTAACAGCCAGACTTTCTAGCTGCCTTGGTCTTACCTTTAACCCAGCTGCTACATGAGGTGGTGTGTCCACAATCTGTCTCTCATCAGAAGAGCTACCTCGTTTCAGGTCAATCACCGGAGCAAGGACTGTTGTTTGTTTTGTTCTCTGACTCTGAAAAATCACCAACATACAAAATGTCTAAGAATAAAGTACAAAACAATTTTCTAACAACCAGCTTCCTTTATATACTTGCAGCTGGTATATACATATATATATATTTTTTTTTTAAGGATGAAAACCACTGTCTCAAATTCTTCACTGTGCAAAGCTCAACATATCGTTTCTCTTCAGTTTATCAACATACAGTAATTCTCAACATTTCTAAAGAACCTTGATGTGGACAACTAAGTTGATGTCATGTTTCAGTGGCGGCAAAAGCCACTCAGTTCTGAGACAGATGCTTGCCAACTATGGCTAAAGAGCTGCTACGCAAACAGAGACCTGACTCAATATTTCAAAGATGCTTCACTGAAACCAGTGCACACCTTCTTATTTTTAAGCAAGTGAGATCAGACTTGTGCATGCACTAGGACATATAGTAGGAGGCAAATGATCCTTACTTTGGACTAGGACCAGAAAAATTCAGATGATCTCTTCAAATTAGGTTAAACTGAGTGGTTTGGGTTTTTTTTCTTTTTAAGAAGGGGGTTAGACTTATTCTGGAGAGCTACCATTCTTCACATTTTATCATCTGATAAAATGTACTAATGTATTCTGAACTCTGAATTTACTAATCCTATTCTGTTCTTCTATTAGTCTAAGCATACACTGCATATAGTTACGTAGACAAAGAATGTATCTAATATAGTAGCCATTTAGATTTAATTCATGCAGATTGTTCCAATTATCAACTAAATCCTGTCCTCAACTTCAGCAGCATAAATCAGGAGTAATTCCAGTGAAATAATGCTGTGCCTACTCAAGTGTTCAGTATCTAGGCTACTACTTCTTTTTTAATTAAGTAACCTCACTCCAGAACCTACACACCACAAAAAACACGTGTCCTGTCTGAACCAAAATATCAACACTGTTTAAAGAAAAAGGACCAAATACTGTGGCAACAGAAAGAGAAAACGGCTCTGTCATAGTCTAAGCTCAATGAATTAGTTTGCTCTCCTTCTCCCTTTCACGAACACTGGAAATACTTGCTGCAAAAACTTCTAATGTATGACAATTTGCACTTTAGCGCTGAAAGCCTTTTAAACAGCAAGTACAAAATCAAGCAAACATAAAAATAAAAACTGACGCAAAATGCCAAGAATGACCAGCAGTCAGTACTGTTGACTATCAATCACAGTATGACCCTTACTTAAAAAAAAACCACCAAAATTTCATCTTAAAAATTAGACCTAGTTAAAAGATTTGAGGCTTGCAGTACATACATCACTTCCTAATTCAGTTTTAATTTTGCAAGACTCTCTCTAACAGACTCCAAAAATCACGCATCTTGCCTTTTTCCCCCATCAGTTTTGCCAGACTCCTCACTACAAACTCAAAAATTACCCCAAATCAGTATTCTAAGGTCATAAACCTTCCTCAGTGCTTTGAAGACAAAAGAAGTTTGAACAATAGAAAGCAAAACCACAAAGTGACTGTACCTTTGCTTGTGTGAGAGCTGCTTTCTTCACCTGCAACTGAGACTGTAGTAGTTTGAAATTTTTGGACCAGCCTTCTGTTTTAGAATCGCTGGTCTCAACTCCCAAGTCATCGTAAAGTGACATTTTCTCTTCAATTTAAAACTAAAAGACAAAAGAAAAAATCCAGATGACATAACAAACCTATGTCCAGGGCTTATTTGCTACTAGTTTTCGTGTCTTTATTCCATACTTTTTTTTTCCAAAGCCAAAGAGAATTCAAAATAATAACACTTTTCTTGTTAATAGCAGATACACATGGCTGTTTAAAAGTAACTGAAATGTAATGAACACCGTTCAAACATTAACAGGCATTGGAAACTTCCTAATATTACATTTGCAGCATTGGACAGCAACCATTTGAGGCTTTGAAGAAGTTATGTTGTAAACCACACTGGTACCTTGAGGTTCACAAATAAATTCAACAATAAGTATCACATAAGCCTCAAGACTTCCAAATCAAACACCAAGGAATTATTGTTTTTGCTGACATTAAAAACTACATGCACAAATATATCAACATTCCAATCACCTTCTTAAATTTCACTTTTTGCATCGCTGTAAGGGAACATCTTTCTTTTACTAAATATACTTGCCAGACTATTAATATTTAACTATTTCCACAACATTTAAAGGCCTCTCAAATACACAGAACTTATATATGCATATACATACAACACACATATATATATAAAATTATCTAAGTAACATGATCAATAACAGGGCATTAAATGTACCACTTTGACATTCTCTCTAGCATGAACAGAACAAGAGAAAATTTGAAAGCAATTAGAAGTCTGTCACCTGTAGAACAACCTGTATGTTCATTATTTAGTCTCCGATAGGCCTGGATTACACTATCTCCACCCAAAAACTTTAACTTCTTCATTTACTATAGAATCAAACATGACTGATTAATGGTCTCTAGTGAAAGCTTAAAGACTCATCAGCAAGATCCTGATACCACAGATCTGACAGATACTTATTTTTGAGGGAACCTGCCTGGTGTATAAGAGATTGCTGTTGCTATAAATACAACTTATATGCATTTTAAAACTTGAGGAAAAAGTCTCAGATGCAGCAGACAGCAACTATATTAGAACTCCAAAAGGTTGTGAGGTCAGAAAAAAAAACTTTAAAACCCAACAATTTAATCTTGCAATGGAATAAGAACAGGAATATGAACAACCACAGCTCAGCAGAAGAGAGTTCACTGCACAAAAATGGAGGAAGTTGCACTCATTGAAGATTATTAAACATCTGAGCACAGAGAGTGAAACACATAGGAGAACACTATAATGCCTATGGAACCAGGATGAGGACAGGGCACTACAAGAATTCCCATCTGCCACAGGGAAGTAAAAGTTACATAGCAGTACAACAGCTATTCTACGGCACATATGAAAAACCTGGGGTAGTTTATGCTACGACTATAGATACAGGGAGGGTGCTGCCATCATGGGAGACAGACTTCACGCATAGAATCACAGAAGAGTTTGGGTTGGAAGGGACCTTCAAAGCTCATCCAGTGTCACCCCTGCCATGAGCAGGGACATCTTCACCAGCTCAGGCTGCTCTGAGCCCCGTCCAGCCTGGCCTGGGATGTCTCCAGGGATGGTTCATCCACCACCTCCCTGGGCAACCTGGGCCAGTGTTTCACCACCCTGTCAAAAATTTTTTCCTCGTGTCCAGCCTGAATCTCCCGTGTTTCAGTTTAAAACCATCACCCCTTGACCTATCGCAACAGGCCCTGCTAAAAAGGCCTCAACGCCTTGGTGGGAGGTTTCACCACAGCCAGGAGCGCCACAAAGCAGCAACGCTATAATCACACCAACAGAATACCAGGCTGTTATTTCCCCCTCCCAGGCGGACAGAGGGGGCCGAGGCCTTGGACGCAGCCAGGCCGCGCAGCGGCGGCTGAGGGGGCCCTGACTCCCCCCCGCCCCCGCCATCTCCACATAGGCCTCGGCCCCTCCAAGGGGAGCACAGGCAAGGCCAAGGCCGCTAAAGGGGAACAACCGCCCTCCTCCCGCTCCGCCCTACCTCCTCACACCGCCGCGGAGCCCGGGGCGGCCCTTCCGGGCAGGCGCGGCCGCTCGGAGTCCTCCGCCCGCCACTAACCCGTCACGGCGCCGCCGCCATGAGCCGGCGCTGAGGCAGCCGGGAAGGGCCGCCCCGCGCGGCGGCC
>VWYH01004281.1:0-10493 GCA_013399365.1 Pampusana beccarii | reverse complement strand
ACACTCTCATTTCACATCAAGTGTATTTCAAACATCCCAATTTATTATTCAGGCATGTTTTTACCATTTCAACTGTGCCATCACTCCCACTAATACTGAGGTCACTGGATAATCATGTTATTGCAAAATATTTGGCTATTAGAAGTATTTATAGCATTATTTCCTTTGAGTGGGCTGAAGTAGTTGATTTCTGTGATTGTCTAGCTGCAGAAATCATTTTTGTTTTCAAAAACAATCCCTACAATTCTATATCTGTCCAAGCTTGGGTTTTACCCAACCACACCAATTTCCCATCTTTTCCAGGTATCTCACCCCAAACTCTCACAATAATTATTCAGTCTTCTTTTTCACAGTGGCAACAATAGATTTTATTTTTCTTTTTTCTTATAATGGGCAGGTGTATCTCCAGCTCATACCAAGCATGTCAAATAGGTTGAGCTGAGGTTTCTAAGAATTATGGCTGCTTTACAATTAATCAGGAAGTCCTTATCTCCAGCATTGCTTCAACTGTGCTACTGTGCAATTTATTTCCTCACGGTCAGCTGAAAAAATGGTGCCAGTAAGTAAAACTACTACTGAAAAAAAGATCCGATTTCAAGTTCTGGACTATAGTAGACTCTTGGCCTCCTAGTTATGCTGCTTTCTCTCCAGGCAGTGCATTTACAGATGTGTCTGTTTTCATAATAGCAGTGAAAGCTTCTTAAACATAAGAAGAAATTTTCTTGACTTTATTTATAGAAGATCTCCCAAGTGTATTCCTTTGGTTTCTCGCCCTAGCAATGCTTGCATTTTTAAAGGAAGGATTGATATAATTCACATATTTGTAACTTTGTGGAAGAAAGAGCATCAGTAGGACACTGGAATACTAACTTTACAGTGGCAGAATCCCGTTGAGAAAAGAACTGGCATCCTACGTTAAAGGAAGAAATCAAATAGCTAATTGCATCAAAAGGTACGGAGAGAAATCTCTCTGGATCGAAATGTCGCAGAGCAATATCACAGCATGACAGTCATTGGGAAAAGCTAAAAAGAGATTAGAGTCTGCAAAGGTGGAAAACATGATAATAATGGGAGATTTCAATTCCTCCTAGGAATAAGTCACAACAGGGAGGGCAAAGGCTGAATTATTAGACCCATAAATAGCTACCTATTGAAGCAATGAACCAGATGATTCACAAGGAGAGAAGTAGCTCTTGGTTAAGTCTGGAAGGCACATTAGCCATGGATGAAAATTTATCCATCACTGTGATAATAATCACAATATACTTGTGCACACCTGTATAGGAACAAAGAAGCCAAAAAATTCAGGAAGGCTGCAGGCAGGTAGAGAAATCCCAACCAGCTGCCAGGTCTAGAGGTCCCAGACAGACTGGAAATGGATGAGATGTTTGTGAGATCATCTCCAGCACTACGTGTCTTGGAGAGAGGTAATACCTGTGACTGAAATCTCTTTTTTGGCTAGATCTGCAAAGGTGGGAAAGTATTGTCCAGCTCTGCACCCTCCAACAGACCCTCAATGATGCTGAAGTCTGATCATAGAATCACAGAATGGTTTGGGTTGGAAGGGACCTTCAAAGACCATCTGGTCCAACCCTCAACTTCCAACCATCTTCATTTTTTTCCTTTAGGATTTTAAACCTGTCCATGCTGGTGTTTTTACTCCTGAATCGCACTAATGATCACAATCTCAGCGGTCCTATTTCTGCACCTGCCTTTCTTATCTCATCTGGCCCCACTCTGTACCTTTTCTTGCAGCTCTTTCACCCAACTTAGCAATTTTCCCAGCAGTTTGAGATGGGGTTGATGCAGCTGGGTCTTCTGAACTCCTGGAAAAGGAGAGGAGAGAGATTATGGAGATGGGTTTACAGGCAAGACCAAAAAGCTGTGGATAAACCCTTGATTTTCACTGTGAGCAGCACCACCAGCCTTGGTTGGGACTCCTCGTGCTGACAGGCAACCTGGAAAAGGTGAATAGCCAAGGTGATAAAATTTGCTGTGGATCCCATTTCATTCAGAGTAATCAGCCAAAAGCTGGAAGCAAAAAGTTGCGGGAGGGTGGGATAACGCTGGCTGGGTGATGAGATGGCAGATGGGAGCCAGTGTTAATGAATGCAAAGCAATGCACGCAAGAGAAAATAGCACTAACAAAACACACACAGCGGCAGGCTCTAAATCAGCTGCTTGTGTTAAGGAAAGAGATGCTGCATTCATTGTGGATAATTTTATAGAAATGCCTACTCAGTGCTCTGAAGGAAGCACGAAAGTAAACAGGCTGCTTGGAAGTATTAAAATGTTTAAAATTTAACAAAAAAGCAGAAGGCATACTCAATATAAATCCAACATGTACATGCACCTTTGAGTGGTCATATGCACTCCTGGGCATCTCATAATCTCCAAGAAGCAGCAGCGCAACACAAAAACTTAAAAATCAGATGTGTTGACTGAAAAGAGACAGCCAAAGGGGACCCTGAAAGCATCTAGCATTGAAAATGGTGTAGAAAAGGTAAATAGGGAGTTCTCATTTCTCTCCTTGATAGTGATTGCTAAGAAGGTGTAAAACAAAGCAATGCCAGGGAAAAAACACAAAACAAAACAAACCAGCCAATCAATCAACCAACAACAACAACAAAAAAAACCAAAAAAAACCCTACAAAAAACACATAAAAAACCCCAAAACCTGGCCTTTAAATGCCTTATTTCATATAATTTCCCTTAAACTTCGATGGCAGTATTTTCTGGATTTGAATAATTTGTACTAAATATTACAGATCTCCACTGAAGAGAAGGGTTTCTAATGTGCCCTAATGGCATTAGAGGGCAGTGTGTCATAGCCGAACTGAAGATCTTTGTGGTGACAATCATGGTGTAGGAAACCCCCCCAAAACCACTGGAGACAGGGAGAGAAGAGGAGTTCCCACCCACGCGGGTGGGAAATGATGGGAACCACAAACGTGGCTCAACAGCAAAACGTCGAGGCCGCTCAGAGAAGTGTTGATGGGGTTAAAAAGTGGTTAAATCGCATCAGATGGTGGATGTCGCAAGTCGAGTAACGACATTTTTTGTGGTGGCTCTGGCAGCACCTTCAAATCTTTCTGGACCTTTTTTCCTTTTTTTGAAAATTTTTTCTTTTTTTTTTTTTTTTGGAAAATACCTGCTTGATTATCATGCCATCTTCCCAATGACCTTCAGTGTTGTCTGCGTGGCAAAATGAAACATGAAGAGGACAGTGCCAGAGAAAATTATCCTGGCTTGGGAAGATTGGCTTAGGTTTGCCGAGTTTAAAAAAACCCCAACAACTTGAAGGCATAACAACCTGAACATAGTTAGAAAGGCATTTGAAATATTCTTTCTTCTGCTAAGAGAACAGCTGAAAATGCCTCTATGAAAGCAATGAAGAAAACAGTGTATTTTTGCCGTATATAGAATTATTCAAAATCCTGCAAAAATGTGGCTTTTTTCACCTAGTTTTTACTTACTTCACATTTTTACCTAGTTTCATATTTGGGCTGAGTTCCATAAAAAAAATGAGTAAGAAGTGTCTCAGAACAGAAATGTTTCATCACAGATGAAGTTTCCAACATACATATTTCACTATTTTTGATCAAAACTGAAGAAAGCTCCGTCGCTATTGACACGGCACAGTGGAGTGGTTTTGTTTGGCCAGCAATGGGGAAAAAAAAAATTCTATAAATGAGGAAATGACCGTTTTGTCCTAGCGTCACTGTCTCAAGCTGGTTTGAGGAACTGAGAAAACATGTTGAAAATGTAACAGTGAAAATATTACACATGAGTAGACGTGGTACAGATGGGATGTCTGCCGTCACCGAGGGGAAAAAAAATTATTGTGCTTTTCTGCTAGAAGAAGGGTTTGGATATGAAGTTATTCAAATCCCCCTGTGTTAGCCATAAAGAGGTTCTTTGTGCCAAAGATGTGGGTTTTTTACATGCTTTAAATCCCACTGTCTGGAGCAACAATATAATCAGAGGGATTTCGGGAGTTTTGTGTTTGCTGGGGGTTGGACTCAATGATCCTTACGGGTCCCTTCCAACTTGAGAATTTCTACGATTTTATGAAAACGGAGAGGGGAGAAAAATAGAGTTCAACCTCCATTGCACTGCTCATCAGGTTTAAAACTAATGGCTTTGAGAAAGATTTTGGAAGCCAAGGCAAACAGTAAGGCAGGATTTGGAAGAGAAGGAGAAAATCAGCTTTACAAGCTGGCTTGCTCGCCTTCCCAACGATTACTGTGTATGCCTGCACTGAAGGCTTTCTCCCATCTTTCTTTTATTTTTCTCTTATTTCGGAGCTAAACCTTGGCTGAACTAATTTTTTTTTCTCCCCAAAATTTCAATAGCTCCCACTCCTTTCCAAAGATCAAGTGATGTTAAGTACTACGGTAGAGAACCTTTGCTATTAGATTTGTCTCCAGGTTTGAAGATTTTATGCCAGGAAAGGCCATCGGTTAAATTCACCAAACCTTCTACCACGCAAAAGTGCTGATTCCCTTATAGAATCATTTAGCTCCTTTGATTTTCCATCCTGAAATACTGCTTCAATCTTCTCCAGGTTTAATGGTGACGCTAATTCATTTCCTACAGTTTTGAGAGCCCAGCTTGAAATCACTTGAAGGATTCTGGCCATCTATTCTCTGCAAATGAAAATATCTCAAGCTGAGTACTCAAAACCAGGAGTCTCAGACAACAATTTTCTATGTCGGTTGAAATATCTGAAAGAAAGCTGCCTTCAAATTTACGGGTATGTTTTTTGAACTGAAATACAATTCTGGACTTGAGATTAAATTCTAAGAACTGTGTGTTGTTACTGAGCAATACAACATTGCTCTGGAAATGCATCCGTACTGATGATTTACAGATAGGTTAGGTTACCCTTCCGCTTGCTGCAGATTCATATCAAATTCTTGTGAACAACCGTTTTCAGTCGAAAACAGCTGAATCCAAGAACTTAAGGTTCAAAGAGAATAGTTTAAGCTCCTGTAGGTGGCCACCACAACACTCTCAGGACAACCAGGATTATCTGATGTTAGTAGCACTTTGATGGGCGCTGAGACACTCATGGGTAGTAACAGGTTTGTGCAGTCTCCATCCTTGGAGATTTTCAAGACCCAGCTGAATAAAGCCAGGTGGGATCTAATAATGACCCTTAGGTTAAGCAAGAGTGTGGGCCAGTCCTTTCCAATCTGAATTATTCCATGAGTCGGTGATTATTTCTGTTGCTTTGTTACTTGCTGCAATTCTACAGAGAGCTGAGACGAAGGAGAGGATTTATCCTCCTGGCTTGCTCTGGATTACTGACCAAGTCCTCTGGTCACTGGGAAGATGCGCAGAAGGAGTTGTCCTTCTCCTCTGTTAGCTATGTAGCTCAGAAATGGAATGAGTAGTATAAAATGCAACTGAATGAAGGTACCTGCTGTGTTCATGAATCAAGCACCTGCTCACTTCACCCCAGTGAGTTTCCTATTGCCTGGTTCCAGGTGAGGCCTTGTTCTCCACAGAGGAGCACCATGTTACATGTCCAGATTGACCTGTTAGGTCAATGGAGAGAGAAGGATATTTCCCTTGAACTCTCTGGACTGTCCTAAAACCGCTCTGGATTCTTGCTGGTGACCGCATGCAAAAGCCAAATACTTAAGATGACTGTCCTAAAATATCCTGTGGAATAATCTCACCCAGGCATCTAAAAGGTATAGGCCACCTAAATAGTCCTCCCCTTTCTGATCCTCAACCTACATCCCACACAATAATACTGACCCTACAGAGTCCAATACCATAGTGCAAGCCTAACTATCACAGTTTCATGGAATCACAGAATGATTGAGGTTGGAAGGGACCTCTGCAGGTCATCTTGTCCAACCAGCTTCTCAATCAGGGCCACCTAGATCTGGTTGCGCAAGCTAGGCAGCTCTTGGGTAATTGTGAGGATAGAGACTCCACAGCACCCATGGACAACCTCCTCCAGTGCTCAGTCACCCCCACAGTGAAAAAGTGTTTCCTGATGTTCAGAGGGAACCTCCTGTGTGTCGGTTCGTGCCCACGGCCTCTGGTCCTGTCACTGGGCACCACCCAAGAGAACCTGGCTCCATTGTCTTTTGCACCCTCCATTCAGGGATTTATACACATTGATAAGATCCTCCTGAGCCTTCACTTCTCCAGTCTGAACAGTCCCAGCTCTTTCAGCCTTTCCTCATAAGAGAGATGCTGCAGTCCCTTAATTATCTTTGTGGCCCTTCGCTGGGCTCTCTCCAGTATGTCCATGGTCTTTAGGATGGATTCAGACCTCATTATGGAAGTGCTGATCTCCAGTTATGGGATGTATTACCCAATCTGGTGATTTCACATAATTTGAAGGTTGCTTTTCTGAAGAATATCACAACAGGATCACAATGGAGTGACAACTTTTAAACAGAATTTCAACTTATTTTCCATATATACAGCCTTTTGTGCCAGGGCATGTTCTCAGTTTTTATTATGGCTTTCTTCTTATGTGGGGAATGTGCAGAATCATTGGCCGTGAAGTATGTCCAAGCAAATAGCATTGAGGTGAATTTTTGAAGCAAAGATGAAGCTGCATTATGCAGAATCTGTTGAATGAAGGACTGCTGTTCTGGAGTTGTCCTAGAGGACTTGGAAAAAGTCCTGGAGGGCTTACAAGTCAACCCTTCAGGATATTGTCTTTGCCGTAGAGGTGCCTGATGCAAACATGGACCAAGTATATTGGAACATCCTTGTCCTTGACATTGGGAGTGGACCAGTCTGATCTAAATGTTATGACTCTGCTTTAGGATTCAGACCTTCAGCAAGTGCCTGGCAGCATTTTCCAGCTGTTCAGCATTGACACTTCCCTTCCCAGGATAGGACTGTGTATAGTGGATATGTGAACACAAAAGAGTAGGTAAGGTGTCTTGTACAATTATAGTATAATTTATCTCATCCAATTTCATCTAAAACTGAGATGCCCAGTAAGTTTTCAAGCATGGGTTATGGCCAGGAGGTGAATAATCTTTAGAAGACAGGCCAGGGAACAATGCTTTCTTAATTTACTGGGACAGTTTCATATTCCACCTTATGTCACAGGATTTATTTTTGTTCATAGTTTTCATTTCATAAAGAAGTTTGTGTGCCTTAAGGTTTTTGGTAATTCTACAACTCACAACATACTGCTGTAAGAAGAAACAAAGAGCTATGTGCTTATTCTCATGCAAGAGAGAAAAACCGTGTGTTGTAAAACAACCCAATGACTGGAAGTTTAGACAAAATGAAGGACAAGGGCTGATTATTCTGCATTTTTCTAGGTAGGATTTCTTGCCCCTTCCTTTGGAGATATTATCCTGATTATTGGAAAAGGGCTTAATACATTGATGGGGAATCTAGCCCAGCCTAGGAATTCCTGTGTTTCTTAGGAAAAAGCACTGTAGCCAGAGACAGAGTGCCTAAAGTCCTTAATGATCTTGTCCCCTGGTATCATAGAAGGCAAATGAAGAGTATTGAACCCTAAGCTTGCATATTTTTTTTTAATATGAAAATATTCACTATTCATCCTGGTTTTCCTTCTACACTCTTTCCAGTCTATGTAAGACCAAGACCTTAAGCATAAGCTAGCAATGGCCAGGTATGAACACCATCCATCCTTCTGTTCCTGAAAAACAAGGAAGACATCAGAAAAAGAAAATCACATGCTCTTCAAGTAACAGTCTTGTAAACAGCATTATCTCCACTGTCAGAGCAGACCACATGCCCATAAAAGGATGTGTTATCAAAAATATCTATAATGGTGACCTTAAAAAAGTACAAGAAGTGCTAATGAATTTCTTGTTATTTTAGAAAGGGACTTTCTTCTCCGTTGGTGCGGAGAGCTTCCTGAAGCAAAAACAAATGAAGCTCTTCTCTCTTTCTTTTGAAATACAAGGTAGAAAACCTTTTTACTAAGTTTCTGCTCAGTTGTTTCCTAGCTATTCAGAATTAGGAGGTGATGCTCCGAATGAAGACTTTTAAAGTAATGTCTCTGCTCGAAGACTGCATGATGTTAAGCAGGAGAACATAGAGACATTTCTGCAATTACAGTCAAGATTGTTACCAATAATCTATGGTTATCAACAGCTTACAGGTATTGGGCTGGGAGGAAGGCAGAGAAGTGGCTTCCACAGGACACATTTGGAGTTAGTGGAGAAGCCAAAATTAGGTTGAGGTGCTCATAGCTGTCTCCTCTGGGCTCATCCTTCTGATGCTTGTTGCCTTCAGCAGCAGGTCCTTCTAATGAAGCTCTCCTTTTCTTAGCTCATTTGCTTTCTCAGTTATGTTTGTTGTTACTATTTCTCTTTTTAAAGCCTGGTGTTGGAGCTGGACATTACTGGGATGGAGCCTTCGAGGGACACAGCCCAGCTGTCCCACCGTGGGGAGCTCATGGCAATGCTTGTGACGATGAGTCAGTACCAGCATCTCTGCTCTGACAATGTCACTTTTCGGGGAACGTGAGAAGCTGAGGCTTGGCTGTGCACAGCTGTTTGGGATGCCAGACCTACCAGAGCACAAACCCAATTGTATTACAACAGGGGCTGTTACCTTCTCCCTCTTGAAACCCAAAGCAGAATGTTTTCTTCTGAGTTTCTCCTGCTAAAAATGATTCCACACATTAACACTGCCTGGCACTGCTGGCCACGCTGACCCACAGTGAGAAGAGGGTGCTGGTTTTGTGCTGAGCTGAAGCAAGTTATATCCTTGGTGCTTCTCCAGTTTCACCATATTTTCTTCTCTTCCCTCCCTGATAAATTGATTTAGCAAAGCTCTAGGGCAGTGCCCATTGAAGACACAACAGAAAGACTCCAAGTCTGGACTCTGTCACACTGCAAAACTTGGTAAAATGAAAAAAAAGGAGGAAGCTGTACATAACAATGTCTGGGCCAAGAGCTGGGAAAGAAACCATTCGTTTTAATGTCTTCATGCAAATCTTTAATTTCTTATTCTTCTTAATTCAACTCAAGAGAGATGATACAGATATGATCATCTTGGTGGACATGGTTTGAACAGTCATAGAATCATAGAATCATTTCAGTTGGAAGAGACCCTCAGGGTCATCGACTCCAGTCAAGCAGGTAGATACTGTCCTTCTATTATACTTTGTATTTTCATATTATCATTTATCTGTTCTTTCTGTAGTACCTGAGCTGTACATATCTGGCATGGCAAGGGGGGTACTTTCGTCTTCTAACTTTAAATGAGCTGACAAAACACTCCAAATTGAAGAGGCTCAATGTTTGGCTTTTATTAGTCACATCAAATATTTCAGGTTTTCCACTTGCTCACCGTGAAAATGGCTAATGAGATTATTTTTTGTTGAGTGCTACTCTCTGTATCATGCAGGTAACGGATGTAATGAAGATGATCCTGCAGTCATCTGAGCAAGGGTCAATTAGAGTCTGACTGATATGAATTAAATCAGCCCTGGGAAATCTTGCCCTCTTTTCACTGCTTCAACACAAGTGACATCAGTCCCCATGTAACATGGGGCCATGTGGATCCGCCCCCCCGCCCCCGCCAAAATCCTCAGTTTCAGGGAGTTCTTTCTTCTATTTTAAAAAAAAAAAATAATCCTATATTAAAAGAAAGTTGCAGTTGCAAATCGAACTCTCCAGATGGGGAAATGTTGATCTCTGGGAATTAGAAATAAAGAAATTTAGGAGCCTGGAGCATGCACCTTAGGACACAGCCTGTAATTATAAGATTGTTTAATACTTTCTTCCTAGGACCCTATTCTCCTATATGTCTGTCTGTGGTTATTAACATGCAGTGATCAAAACAGACAGGACTTCAGAAGGGCTGAACTATGATAATCAGAGGTATAAATAGAGAAGAGAATGTCCATGTGTCCAGAAGAGATATTAATATAAAAGATCCCACATGATGCTTTTCCATCTGATTTCTTGCCTGCGGTAAATGTCGCCATACCCTTTGAGGCATGAGGCCACCCCACACATGATGGGATTCTGCTGGATGAATGTGGTCTCCAGCAAAGTTTGCACATTTCTTGTGCAGTTGGGAAATGCAAACAGATTTGAAGCTGATTGCACTCACTGTCTGAGCTCAGTGTCTTGGGTGAGGACCCTTTTTCAGCACCAAGTGATCTCTGGTTATAATGAGCTTTGTCCTGGCCTTGGGGAGAAAGTTTGAAGTCAATTGCCATAGGCAATTCGGTCTGCTGCAACCTGCAAAGTCAACCACTGAGCAGTTGCCTTGGTTGGATGAAATAGGATCTGGCTATAAAATGGGGACAGTTCAATTTATGAGGATCAAAGGAGAATTTCCTTGGGGTGAGAAGAATTCTGTTGAACAGCCTGATAAACAGGTGCTGTGGGTTTATTTTGAGAAACAGCTAGAGTATAGACTGCTTTATGGAAATAACTCCAGCACTTCATTAGCATGTTTTAGACTTAGCTTGACCCTGTCTAGATCACCTAGGTCAGTACAAGAAAGACATGGAC
>VWYH01004280.1:0-14164 GCA_013399365.1 Pampusana beccarii | reverse complement strand
AAAGCCCTGGCCATTGCTGGGGAGGCAGCCGGCCAGGGCTGGGAAGTCCCCGGGTCCGGACTCCTGTGGAAAACCCTGCACAAAGAGGGAGCGAAGGGAGGCCAGCCGATAACCATCGCTCCGGAAAGCTTACCCTGCCGCTTCAAGGATGCTTGGCCGGGGGGAGAAGGGGGCTGTCCAGCCACCCAGAGAGATTCGGGGGGGCCCAGGCCTGGCATAGTAGCAGCGGCCACAGGGATACTTAGCAACCGAGTGGAGGGGACGGCGGTACCGGGGTGGTGCCCGCAGCAGCGCCCGGGCTGGGGGCACCCCCTGGGTCTGCCCCTCCAGGGTTATTCCACTGGGCGCAGCCAGGTTGAGGTGAGGAAAAATTTCCTCAGAGGAATCCAGGCTGCATCCTGGAGGGGAAAGGCACCAGCCCCTGCTTCATCCTCCCACCCAGGCCATGGTGAGCAGCCTTGCTTGGGAAGCTGTAGGGCTGTGCACCCCCTGGGCAGTGGAGCTGAGGGTATGGAGCCTCGTGCCCAGGGACGCGTGTGAAGCCTGGGGGAAGCTCCACCTAAACCCCCGCAGGGACACCAGCCCACGTGCCCGGGGCACTGCCCGCTCTCGGCCTCACAGGCGGCGCTGCCAGGGCTGCAAATGCATCGAGGCCGCAAATACATCGGCGACTGGGTTTCGCGTGCATTTGCTCTTCTGACAATAAAATGCCTCTCGGGTTACTGGGAAGGTAGCGGCGCCAAGCAGACGAGGAGGGAGCACACGAGGGCCTGTAACTCCTTCCTGTCTGCCCAGCTGTCTGTCAGGCCTTCCTCCCCCTGTCAATGTCACTTTATTTGCTGCTGGGGTGGCGATAGGATCACTATTAAAAGCACAAGTAGTAGGCATTAAAATGCATTTCAGTTAGTCCAGGATAATAAAGGCATGAGAGGGGAAGGGGGGAGGTGAAAAGAAGGAAGTTTTAACTTGCTAATAAAAATCAAATGCAGGCAGTTTGCAAGAGCGAGCAGCTCGGCGCTTCGCCTTTCTCTTGTTAAGGGTCCACTGCCATAAATAACTTCCCTGAGCGAAAGCAGAGGAGAGCGAGGACGCAACAACACGAAATTTTTCATTTTTCTCCATAAATCATTTCAGCGTGTGATAATATTTGTTTTTTCTAATGAGTCTCCTGTGATCCATTCCGGGAGCTAACATCAGGGCCTGTCAGGGTGTGATGTGTAGGGCACTTCAGCGCTTTACAAAAACTGCCGCCTCTACAGATTTCCACCCCCCCGCCCCTCGCTTATGCTCAGGACAAATGCAGCCAATTTTTTTTTTTTCTTTCTTTTTTTTGCTCTGGGATTTCAGGATCTCTCTCCTTTGGCACAAAGCTCTTCATGATTAAGACCTGAGAAGACATCTCCCAAAAAAGCAAACCATCCCTCTGGTTTTCCCTTTCTCTTTGTCCTCCAGAGCACCAAACATTGAGGACGGTCAGCTCTCAGGGTGAGAAAAAGCCAGATGCAAAAGGGAACAAACCAAAGCGAACACTGGCAGCAAAGGCAGGGAAGACTGGCAAAAGGCAGCACCCTGGAAACGGTCTAACACCTGATACCTGCCACACTTGCCCTGCACCCAGCCTGGCACCATCCACGTCTCTCTGCCCCCACCCCAGACCCATCAGCTGGCTCCCCTGAAGCTTCACAAAGTCTCAGACACATTATGGTAACTGCAGAAGGTTGAATTTCTACAGAGAACATGCCCCCGCTAGCCCCCTGCCCAAACAACTTATTTTGGTCAAAGCTAAGGAGCTCCACGGGCAGGACTTTCTAATGGAAAGCCTCTGGGCAAAAAAATGCTTGTTTCTGAGATGGAGCTCAACATGCTTGTGGAGGTGACTGCATGCCACAAGAGCTCAAGCAGTGGAGATGAGGTTTCATTGAGATCCCTTTCAGTCCTTCACTCCTACCAGCTCTTCAGTACTCATTGCTTCAACCCAAAGAGCAACCCCAACTAAGTGAGAAGATCTCAGACCTGGAGACAAGAGAGCAGGCTGGGTCAGGGGTGGGAATGAGACTCTATGCATTCGCACCTAGGTGACCAGATTGGCATCAGCCTTGGTTATGACAACCAGAAATGATTACTAATAGCTCAAGAGAGTACTGGGCACCCAAGCTGGTGGGTTTAGCTGCTATAGGCAGGAGTACATCCCCGTGGTACCATGTTCACCATCCCAGCAGTGAACCAATGGACCATGAAGACTGACTTCAGTCAGTGCCTCAGTGCACATCTGAGTATTGCTGGCAGGAGAGACAGAGGATGCTGCTGGTGTCTTACAGTCTAATTTTAATGGAAAGTGCCTATATTCAGGGAGGTCTGTCCACCATCAGATACACAGTTGGAAGACAGGGACCACCTCAGTGAGAAATAAAGTGAATAAGAGAAAATGAGACACAAATTATGATACACAGGAAACAGAAGAGGAAAGGAACCCAGAAGCAAACTTCAGCTGAGATTCTCTCAGTACCTTGGAAATCATCAAAAACTTTAAAGATGCTTCACTCTGAGCATCAGGGACCAAGAGCAGTTAACACACCGTAATCCTGTGCTACAAGAAAGCAGAATATTCCTACAGGGCTGGAAACCAGGGCCAGTCCTCGGTCCTCTGCAGCTCAACCCAGGTGACAAAGAGCTCATTCTGGCTCACTCTGAGCCTTCTCCTTACTCCTGTAATCATCACCATGACTGCCAGAGCCAAGGCTGCTCTTAGCATCACCATCATCATCAGGGTTATTATTATTATTAACATCATTGTTATGGTGTTTCCAGAGGAGGCTCTTAACTCTGGTCATCGGGATAAAGGCAAGCTGGTGGCATCTTCAGGGAGTCATAATGGTACGGGGCCCAGCTCAGTGTGTGTTTACTTTCTGCCAACGTATGTGAGAGAGAAAAAGAGAGAGGTAGTGAGATAAACACTGTCATGGGTCGCTTCCATCATCTACTCACAAGAGCATAATAAAGCCCTTGTAATATGCTAGAACTTGTGTGGTCCCAGGGTCTAATTTGCATACTAATTACTCAGTGCAAATGGGAACGAGAGGTAGGGGGAGGGCACGCGGGTGAGGGGGACTGGACTATTTGCTCTGCCGTTTCATATCATGCTAACAAGCTAATCCAGCGTGCAGTTAGCTCCTGATATATAACTGCTCATTAGTATTATAATAAAGTACATGAAACAACCATAAAACGTTATATACTGCACAAGTGTTGTTTTCTTGCCAATTATCTGCGGGCGGATTTATCACCGCAGTTGTTGCAAATTCCCTTTGGTGAGGTTTGGGTCGAATAAAGAAAGGTGTTGGTGTGAGGGGGGAGTGGGGGGCTGCTTTCAAGGGGGAGAACATGTGTTTTCTTAAGTAGCACTTACCGATGCACCATTTAATGTGAGAGAGAGGGTGAATGCTGCATCCTTAGGAGGCTGAGAGAGGAAGGGAGCCCGGGCGTCCCCATTGAAACCAAACAAACTTCTGCCCATTACAGAAGCGGAACCAAAGCCCTAAGGATGGACTTCAACCCAGTGGAAACCAATCAAGGACAGGGCAGTGCCTTTTTTCTACTGTCTTCTTCTGAGTTAGAAGGACCATGGCCAGTCATACGAGAGGGAAAAGTAGCTCCATTTAACATGGAAAGGGCTTGCCTGGCATGTTTGTCCGCAATGAGGAATATTCCTCAGAAGAGCCAAACCCAACCCAGAGCCCTTCCCCAAATCCTGCTGCATCTCCTCCTCCCCACCACTGCTCTGGGAGCCTGCAAGCACTGAAAAACTGCAGTACCCAGCACCTCTCAGGTCTCTGTGCTGCTGCCTGTGCTGTGGCTGATGTTACAGCCCTTCCAGCTCTTAGCACTGCCCCAAAACTTGCTGCATGGCACAGAGGTGCTGAGCAGGTCTGTATTGCAGTGACAATCATGAAAACCAAGTGGTTCACTGCTCTAACTGGACACCATCCCCTGCCCTTCAACAGGCAGTTACAAAACTCTTTGACAGACATAAGGAGAGTGCAATGATTTGCAGCCCATGGTCTGTGGCCCCTGAAGGTCCATGGTTTACTTCTCAGCTATCCAGGAATGCTGAACAAGAAAAGCAAACTGAGGATCAAATACTGCTCTGAATGTGGGCTCTACACCTCTGCTGGAAAACCCCCAGGGCTCCACAAAATGAGAAGAGGCTGAAAGCTGCTGGGAGGATGTGGAAGGCAGAGCACCCGCAGCGGAAAGGGCTGGATGGGGCTGCCAGGAAAACCTCCTGCACCCATCAGCAGAGACAGGACACGGTGTGCCGACCCCTGCTTCGGCCCAAGAGGAACAGGCAATATATCCATGCCACAACCTACCCAGGGCACATGCAGGAGCACGGGCTCAGGTTCCTTCACTGACGTTCTCTCAGAAAAGCTCTGACACAATCATGGACCTTTCATGCCCCAAACAAGACACACTCCCTGTCCTTGAGTGCTGCATGTCCTCCTATCTTCACAGGTGCTGGCAGAGCTTGCTTAGTGTGACAGTCACTTCAGCCATGGCTGTGCACAACTCATCTCGGTGCTCAGCTCTGTTCAGAGGTGCTCTGTGCTCAGGAAAGCATGACACCTCCCTGAACCTACCACTTTGCATCTTCCCAGCAAGCACATGTGCATCGCAGCCAGGCCCACACGCACATGCAACAGGTACTTTTAAAGCTTCTACCAGCCTCAGCATCGCCCTGTGTCCTCCTGGTGAAACAGCTCTGCAAGACAAACCCCTACAGCTACCTCTCCTGCTGATGCAGCCTCACAAATACGAACTGCTGTGAATGCGCTTGCATACTCCCCTGTGCTGGCACGCTTGCACCCAGATGTGCACTGCCTGGTGAACACAAGGTTGTGTTTCCAAACACTTAAGCAAGGCACTAGGAAGACACACGTTCTCTTCTGTAGAGACCCAGCAGCATAAATCCCACGCATTTTCCCTCTTACAAACAGGGGTTACGAATGCAGCCCCCCCACGGGTATTTCACACACAGCCATTCTCCCTCTCTTTCCTACACACACAAGCCCCCTTGCTGTGAAGCATTTGCTTATTTATGGCTTGTTTTTGTCAAGCGGAGGCAGGACTGACAGCTCTCAGTGGTGGGGCTCTGTCTGTCTAACTCTGTAATAAGACGCATGATATCCATTCTGCTGACAGCGGGGAGTGAATCACGCCCACCCTGTTACCCCCTCCCCAGTCCTGCCAGAGCCTCGCTTTGCCTTGAAGAACTCCACAGCTTGTTAGCATCACAATATTGGGAGCAAAATGTGACCCAGAGCTGCCATGTCCCCTCCTCCCTCAGTCTGAAAAGAGAGGGGGAAACACACACACTCACATCTCAACACCGAGGAAAAGCACAAATCCCCCACAGGGCTTTAAAGGGACTTAAAACCATCTTAATAAACTGATCGGAGAGGAAACACCTCCCCTTGGGAAAGGGTCACGGAACAAATGCCAGCACTGGTTCTGTCCTGCTCTGCCAGCCCCGGAGCTGCACTGGGGCAGCAGGGAAGGGGTTTCTCAGGACCCTCTCTCCTGCAGCTGGTCCAGCAGCATCTGCCTCCCGCCCCTGCTGTCTGACAGGACATGGCAACGAGCAACCCGGCCAAAGGGGCTGAAGGAGGGCTGCTGGGACCCATTTCCAGCCGCCAGCATTCCGGTTTGGGCCATGAGAAGTCACTGCAGGGGATGGTGCAGGAGCACTGGAGGACCCCGCTTTCCCTCCCCAAACTCCTCTGGTGACCAGGAGGGGAACTCCTACTTACAGCTTGTTCCTGGGAGATAAATAGACCTCAGTAAAAAGATTGCTACATCCTTTCAATCAAGATTTTTTCCTCTTTCCCAGACAGCTTGTGAAATGTTTTAAAAGCTTCTCGCATTTCCAGTGAGAAGAATTTTGCTTGTTATCAGCCCTGGAAGCCCCTGATAGACGGATGATATTTTTCCCCCTCCTTTCTCTCTCTCTCACTCTCTTTTTTACAAGCTGAAAAGAGAGTCACAGTGTGTTTTATAACCGGCTCTCTGCATTTCAAAAGCTCAACGAGAGCTCTCTGCTAACCCCGATAAGCCCAGGGCTCTTAGTGTCTTAAATACCTTTGACAAGCTATACATTACAACGCTAATAATTTGCCAAATTTGCGCCCATAATATGATATCTGTAAAACGTCAAGGGTGGTAATGCGATTAGCGGCCTCAAATGAAATATCGAACATTCAGCGTTTAGGCCCTGAATAGGGGAGAAAGGAAAGGAAATCAATTTCAAAAGCAGGAGGGAAAGCAGCGATAAGCGTGTAATAAAAAGGGAGAGAGGGGAGCATGGACAGGCTGGGAGAAAGAGCATCTTGTTTTTCATTCTTCCCTTTTTAAGGCATTCAAGCCTTAAAAGGAAAAAAAAGGGGGGGGGGGAGGCGCAAACAAACATTTCTGAATTAAGTTGGTTGCAACTCTGCAAAATAACGTGTGGCTGCCCTAACAACCCCAGGGTTTGGTTGGTGGTGAAGGTGGGGGAAGGACTCGCTGTTTGCTCTCTCATCCCCCTCATCCAACTCCCCGCCCCGAACAGTTCGGGTCCATAAAACACAGGATGTGAAATTACAAGTAGTCTGAGGGTGGGCTGCCCCCTCCTCACTCCCCCACTCAAGGTGGGGGAATCGTAATGTACTAATTATCTGAAACCACTCGGAGTAGAAAAGAAACTGTCACATACCAGGCTTGTAGACTAAATAACAAACATCCCACACCTGCGGCTTTATGAGGGCTTGCAGGGCAAGGCAGGGCAGATGGAGGGGTGGAATTCCCTGCTCCCACCGGGATGGGGTACCAGATTCCACGACCCAGAGCTGAGCAGGAACGGGACCCTGTGAGCAGCCTGAATCCATACGTGAATCTCATTGCTGTTGCTGTCATGGGCTTTGCATTTGGTTTGGCATGAAAATGAATCTTCCGCCAAGGTCTGGGTGGGAAACAGGAAAGCACTGAGCGAACCCACCAAAGGAATAGGACCTACAGCAGGGGCACGAGGGGAGAAAGAGGAGGACGGTCAACACCGTCAGGTCTGTCATCCAGAAACAGTCAGATCTGGATGCTGTTGAGACAGTAAGGGTGGGAGCAAGCTGCAGCAGACCCCCAAACCAGCACAACCAAGGAGAAAGTCCATGGAGGCACTGGAGGAACCACCAGGCAATGACCCTGTCTCTCTGTCACCCTTCACCACGGCTGGAGCCTGGAGAACATTGTGTCTGCACACAAAGTGACTTGCAGGTGTCCAGCGGTGGCACTTTGCTCTCTGGGGTTGAGACCACAGCAGTGTGGCAGCGTCAGCCCACTGGGAGCCCATGTGGGGCCATGGTGGGGCCAGCAGCAGCCTCAGAGGCTGCAGGAGAGCCAGGATGCACACTATGGATGGTGCCAGCTTCATTCTCCTCGGCCCCTCACAGGCTTCAGCTTCTGTGCCAAAGCTGACAACCGCAGAGCAGTGACCCTGCTGCTATGTGCACGTACCACCAGAAACTAGGTTGAGGCTCACCAAAACCCTCCCATGGAGGATTAATGATGGTACTTGGACTGTAGAAAAGCCACACAAGCCCCATGGCTACTTGACACCACCAAGTCAGCAAGAGGCAACTTTCAGTCAAGGAAACTTTGCCTTAGATTTNCACAGGCTTCAGCTTCTGTGCCAAGGCTGACAACCACAGTGAGAACAGAGTCCCTGCCACTATGTGCACGTGCCACCAGAAACTAGGTTGAGGCTCACCAAAACCCTCCCATAGAGGATAATGATGGTATTTGGACTGTAGAAAAGCCACACGAGCCCCGTGGCTACTTGACACAACGAAGTCAGCAAGAGGCAACTTCCAGTCAAGGAAACTTTGTCTTAGATTCGCCATGCAGTCAGGGAACTTAAACCAAAGTCTATTAGTGAGTGGGACAAGGGCTGGCAGGGAATTAACCCCACACTGACAACTGCAGAGTACTTAAACTCTTGCTTGAGTACTGAGCTCCACTCACTGTTGCAGGGAAGGAGCTGGATTAAACAGATTGCTAGTTTGCTTTCCAGAACAAGTCCCATGTCAATTCACCTTTCTGAATGGAGCTGAAAATGGAATGAGGCAGGCTTCACCAGATGGTGGGCTGACAGGATGGCCCAGGTCTTCACAAGCTGTGTGATGGGTGCAAGGTCCAAAACAGGGACCTTTCTGAATGGAGATCTATGCTGGTCTGACAGGAACAAGGGGAACGAATGCCATCACTGCCTCTCAGCTGTGCAGTAAGAAGGGTTGTAAGCACAGGGCCATGCTTGGGGGTGCTTGGGGGTACTTGGTCCTACACAAGTCACAGCAGGCAAGCCCAGTGCTGGTATCCTGGGGCTTGGCCACCTCTCCTATAGGCAATGCAACATAGCATCCTCACTGAAAACCCAGCTCTCAGGCAGCAGCAGAGACAGGATTGTTACTCTAGGGTCAGGGTGCTCCACTTCTCCTTCCCATTACAAGCAGCAAGGCCATGCTCTGATGTCTGTATCCGGGTCTGTATCCACAGCCCAGCTTAGCCAGCACCTCTGAATCCACCTCATGCTGGGACAATTCACACTGGTCCAGTACTGGTGATGGGTACAGCAGAGCCAGCACAAACACTTGGATAACCAGCAGCAGCACACCTTAGTGCAACCTGCAAATCCGCCAGAACCTTCCCAAGGGTGCTGGGGTCTCCAGGTGGCCCTGCCTGGGGCAGCTGGAGAGCGGAAGGTGCTGGTCCCTTGTGGGAATGAGAAAACATGCTGGTGTGGGGGCAGAGCACGTGCCCCTTGGCCAAGCATGGAATGGCCATTACAGGGCCACTTCTTGCGGCATCACGAGTCATTAAAGCCAAGAGCTCTTGGGGAATCATCAGCACCAGCCAAACGACTTCCCCAGATGTGGCTCATTCGCAGGATGTGGGAGCCCCCATGGACACCCACCTCTGATCCCAGCTCCTCCAGACAAAACATTCCCAGCGTTGGAGTCGCCACTCAGGACCCTGCTCGCAGGAGCTTTCTAGGCAATTTAGCAGGAGGCACTGTTTGGTTTTGAACAGATGTTGCCTCCTCCCTGCCCCCAAGGTCCCCAGCAGCTCTGCCGCCTTTGAGCTGGGAAGGCAAACGAGTTTTGCACACTTGTTTAAGGTCAGTCAGGTGCGTGCACACAAGCACACACATTCACACACACACACAAGCTTGACAGCAGGCTGGGCCCAGAGGCACCCCAGAGTAAAGCAAAGCAAGCACAGAAGAGTTACGGCTATGCTCAGCCTTTAGTGTTAAAAGGATTTCCCTTCCCCACAGCCAGCCAGCAACACAGGCGTTAGGACTTTGCATTCCCCTTTCTAAACTGGAGTTAAGCATATTCTCTGTCACCCCAGGAGATGTGGGGAGGTGAGACAGTTGAAGAAGCAGAGACCTAGGAAAGGCCTTCTCCAGGCAGACTACAGCAGCAGGTGATTTGTGCAGGCTTGGTGGACAAGCACAAAGCTTCTGTGTCATGACTCTCAACTGCCTAGATAGAAGAACAGACAACTGCTTGTGGCTTAAAGGAAAGATGCATTTATTTGTTCCTAAAACATGACACCGGGATGGGCCACCTGGGTCTGCAAACTGCCCAGTGCCCAGTGAGCCCAGGTTACCCTCATAGACCACGGCGCACCGCTTCCAATGCAGTTACACATGCGCTTTCTGAGATTAGTAATTTCTCTGCTCAATCTGGTCCAAATGACTATTGATCCCTTAACACAGAGGTGTAACAGCAGCCCTCAAGCATTTTCACTTTCGCTTTAAGCGCCTAGTGTCTTTCAAACTGTACTACTGCAAATTTACTGGGTTTGGTTTGGTCAGAATGGGGCCAAGACATCTGTCCAAGCCCCCTTCGGCCATTCTCATGAGATAAATGTACAAGCTGTGCATCCAAGCTGCACTATTGGGGTTGGTCCTTGAAGAGTATTGCCCAGCTTCTACCTGGTGATGGGCACAGTAAGACTTGAGCTTATTTACTAGACACACTTAAAGGTCCTAGCGTTAGGAGAGTGAAAGAATAGGGACCTTTTCTACCAATAAACCCACACATACATCCCAATTCAACAGCATCTCGTCTATAAGGCCAGCAGCCCTTTGTGCTAAACCCAGCTTGAAGACAGAGGAATTTGTAACTCAGTGCACACTAGAAACATCTAAGTATCTTCTAGAATAGGTTTGTGATCCAAATTGCAGCGATGCACTTTGTCATTGAGCTGTCACAACCACATGTGTGATAAGCATGCTTACAGCACAGTATGCACACACTTTTTGAGGGCTCCTGCAGGGTCTTGTACAAATTTGAGACCCTGTCCCAAGCAGTGTATATAAAATCACACAGACACACACAAATGTTCATGGTGCTGCACTTCCAAGCTCCTATGTGCAGTCACACCTCCAAGTCTGTGGCCACTTTCTAAGGGCCTTCAGAATGCAATCCTAGAGTCCTTTCATTAGCACACACCACTATTCCAAGGGAAAAGAAGCTGACTGATACGTATTGAGCAAGAAAACATGCAAGGGAAGCTGCAGCAGCAGGGAAGACCTGGGTGACGGTAGGAGACATCAAGCTGGCCCTCAGTTTGCACCATGATATGGCAACACAAAATGTGCGGTGTGATCCAGGCCTGCAATGGAATCAGAGCTCAAACTAGTGTTTTACTCTGGCTGGTGCTGACATGGCTGTGTTGTTTCTTCAACACAGGTCCCAGTTGTCCTCTGGGACCACAGTGGTGGAGAGGGGCAGAGATGATCTGGAGTGCAGCAGGACAAGGTAATTGATGGGCAATGATCAAGGAGCTGAGTAAGGCTGAGGGACCTGTGGCTATGTTTAAGGAAGGAAGTTCATAGAGTTCAACGATGGGTGAGATATTGTGGACCTCTGCCCTCTGGAGCTAATGTTGAAGGAAATGCTGTGGGCTGAGGGCTAAGGGGACAGCAGGGCAGCCTGCAGACACTGTGCTGCCCTTTCCCTGGCTCACTGGACATACATCCCTTCTCTGTCTTCTGCATGCACAGGCTCTTACAGCCCCAACAAAAGGAGATGGAGAAAGGTAGAAGGAATCTTGCTTGGCAGTGTGGACAGCAGGGAGAAACAGATATCCTTGTCCACAGCCCCTCTCTGCTGCTCTGGCTTCTGCGCCCCACTGTGCTCCTCACTTTTCTGTGCCACCAGCCTTGGCACAGCTGAACCTCGGAGAAATCTCAGTGGGGTCCCCACATCCCACCTCTCCTGAAGGAAATTTCAGCACCACTGGCTTTCACCTTTTCACCACTGACCCAGAGCTTTAAAAACCTGGGCATCGCACAGAGGGGTCTCTTGCTCAGGGATCCGCATTCTGACTTTGATTAAGTGATGGACATGAAAACACACACAGACACAAACACAGTGCGAAGAAGCGTCCTCAGAAGAATGGAAAAAAACGAGAGATAAAAACCAAACAGCCGTTTTCACCCNGTCTTCGGCACATAGAACTAAAATCTTCACTCTCTCTCGCTCCATCACTCACAGAAGGAACAAAATTGTTTAAAAAAAAAAAAAATAAAGCCTTTATTTTGCCCTTGTCAACTCTGAAAAGTAAGGAAGGGAAAAGGAGAGAGAAAGAAACTGGTAAAGTTTTTAACTGTGAGGTTGCCAAAAGGACCCAGAGAAAGTATTCAGCATAGCCGAGGTATATGAAACCAGGGCTGGCAGGACTCTGTCAGATCACCCAAACGAGTTGCTCTCCTTATCCCTCACTGGGGAGATATTTGCTTCCATTCCCCTCTGCCAGAGCAGATCTGTGGTAAGCCTGACCCTGCCACCGCAAATAGAGAAATGGAGAATGGCTGTTGTGAGTGGCACATATGCCAAAATTTGTGTTACGCATCACGTTCCCCATGCCACAGGTTACAGAAATCTGCTGCTAAAGCAACCACGCTGTCCATTTCCAAATACCAATCACCCTCTCCACCCAAAGAACTGGCATCAAGCCTGGAAGTGATATGAGAGCGTTCTTGGACACACATGGACCTGACATCTGCTGCTGTCAAGGCAGAGACTGCAGGATCATGCCCAAGAAGGATGAGCATCTGTGGGGGTCTGAGATGACCATGCTCTGACTCTTCAGGAACAAGAGCACACAAGACCCACCAATTAATACATCTGGGAGCAAGCTCAGCAAGGGTGTCAGCTCATAAAGGGTGGTGAGGGACAAGCACTTGAGGGAACTGCTCTCCTGTCGAAGTAGGAGCAGCGCTGGAGCAGGGGCTCAGGAGAATGTCTCGTCACAAACACACTCACATTTGGCCACAACTGGCCATGACCACACATGTGGACATCAGAGGAGGGCTAGTGGCCATGTCCTCAAAAGCTCTGGTGGTGCTCTGAGGTCCTGTTTCTCCTTGGGATGTTGGAAGTGGGAGTGCAGTGTCTGCAGTTGTCCACAGGACACTCAGGGCCCAGGTACGAAGTGCAATGCTGCCAATTCCAGGCATAGCAGCAAAAGGCTCTGCTCCATCACACCCACCGCCACATGTTCAAGCACCCTGTGTCTTCCTTGATGCTCTTCGCTGCTCCTTCTTGATCCCACTACTTTGACTTTTTGTGCAAGGTTCATGTGAAAGCCAAGGGATGGATCTACTCCAGCTTGCTATGAGAGCTGGATATGGCCAGAACAGCTACAATAAAATGAATAACTGGAGACACTGAAATTCAATACCCAATCTCCCTCGGTGCCAGTTAATTCAGTCCTAGGGCTCCACTTTGGTCCGGGTTGGAGGTGGAAGCAGCATGGGAATCTGATGCAGTATCAAATAACAGCAGAAACTCAGACTAAAGCATCCAGGGAGAGCCACTGCTCAGCAACTACATAGAGCTCACAGCCTCAAGATGTGAGGAAGGAGCACATGTCCTTTACGCCGAGCTGCACTTCTTCCCTGTGCCCTTGCTCATACGCAGTTCCCCAGACACCAACTACAAATCTTGCAAACCTTTCTCTGTTCCCCCTTGTATCCCTCCCTCCCTTCGAGAAGTGCTAAAACCAGCAGCTCCCCTCCCAAACTAGAGTCCCCTCGTGGCTCCCGCACCCCTCTCCAGGGACCCCCTGCAGATTACAGCATCTGGCAACTCTGAAGCCACAGAGAAAGGGCACAATTTGCCCCTAAACAAAGAAACATCATCTCTGCTAAAGCGATTTCCACCCTCAGCGAGACCTCACAGAACCATCCTCCCTTTGAATGCAAAGGTCTCGCCCATTCCTCCGCAGCCAGGGGGAGGGAAAGAAAAGGAATAGCAAAAGAAAGGCGTGGGGAGGCCAGGGGGGGACACAGTGACAGACACTTTGGCTTTCCCCAGCAAAAGGCTGAGCCAGCGCAATGAAAGCGCTCAACAGCTGCCCACTGAGCTGTCACTTATGCGAGCCTGTGCGTGCAAGACACAGGAGAGGGCCTGCGCCCGCCAATCACCCTGCTTTCCACCAAGCCCCCTTTTGTTTTTGTTTAAATCAAATCAAGGGCTGCTTTAAGACATGCAGCCAAGCAATTTGCTGAGTATTCTTCCCCCCTGTCATGCCAGCAGCAGCCCCTGGTAACTGGGAGGCTGCCCGTGTGGAGGGGGAGGCCCATGGGCTGCTCTCCCTGGGGAGCTGCGGGCTGGGGAGGGTGCACGGTGAACGCAGGGCAAGTGGGCACGGGGGTGCTGCTGCCAGCAGCAACTGTCCCTGCTTGTCTGCTAGCTTGCACGTCCCGAGAATGACACCTTCCAGCTGCAGTGGGGGGCTTGGAGGGACCCACATGCCCCAGTGACCTCCCATCCTGGCTGCAGAAGTCAGCAGATTGGGGACACTGGCTCAGGGGGGCAATTTTTTTTGCTTTCCCTGGCCTTATCCAGCTGTGAGAAATGGGCCAGAAGCAGAGATGCAAAGGCTGCAGTGAAGCCACGGCTTTGCTGTCATCCACTGCCCCCTTGTCCCAGCTTCTGGATAGTGAGACAGAGCAGCCTGAGTCCAGGGACCACCTGAATTTGCTCTGATGGGAAGCAAAGGTCGTCCCTCCTCCTACACGGCTGTGTATGGCGACCTGGAATATTCAACAGCCAAGGAC
>VWYH01004279.1:141317-197367 GCA_013399365.1 Pampusana beccarii | reverse complement strand
AAGGCAGAGATACTGAATGCCTTTGCTTCCGTCTTTACCGCTAAGTCTGACCCTCAGGAATCCTGGGCTCTGAAGGTAGGAAATAAAGTCCAGAGAAAGGAAGACTTTGCCTTGGTTGAGGAGGATCAGGTTAGAGATCATTTAGGAAACCTGGACATCCACAAATCCATGGGCCCTGATGGGATGCACCTACAAGTACTGAGAGAATTGGTAGATGTTATTGCTAAGCCACTCTCCATCATCTTTGAAAGATCTTGGAGAACAGGAGAGGTGCATAAGGACTGGAGGAAAGCAAACATCACTCCAGTCTTCAAAAAGTGCAAGAAGGACAACCCAGAAAACTACAGGCCAGTCAGCCTCACCTTCATCCCTGGAAAGGTGATGGAACAACTTATTCTGGATGTTATCTCCAAGCATGTGGAGGAAAAGAAGGTTATCAGAAGTAGCCAGCATGGGTTCATGAAAGGGAAATCATGTTTGTCCAACCTGATAACCTTCTATGATGCTGTGATTGGCCTGGTAGATGAGGGAAGAGCAGTGGACATTGTCTACCTTTACTTCAGCAAGGCTTTTGACACCACCTCTCACAACATCCTCGTAGGCAAGCTTGGGAAGTGCAGGCTCGGTGAATGCACAGTGAGATGAATCATGAACTGACTGGATGGCAGAGCTCAGAGGGTTGTGATCAATGGTGCAGAGCCTGGTTGGAGGCCTATACTTAGTGGAGTTCCCCAAGGATCAGTATCAGGTCCAGTCCTGTTCAACCTGTTCATCAGTGACCTGGATGAAAAGACTGGGTGCACCCTCAGCAAGTTTGCTGATGATACCGAACTGGGAGGAAGGGCTGACACACCAGAAGGCTGTGCTGCCATTCAGAGAGACCTGGACAGGCTGGAGGACTGGGCAAAGAAGAACCTAATGAAGTTCAACACGGGCAAGTGTAGGGTCTGCACCTGGGGAAGAATAACCGCTGGCACCAGTACAAGTTAGGGACAGACCTACTGGAAATCAGCACTGCAGAGAAGGACACAGGAGTTCTGGTTGACAACAGGTTGACCAGGAGTCAACAATGTGCCCTTGTGGCCAAGAATTCCAATGGTATCTTGGGGTGCATTAAGCAGAGTGTGACCAGCACATTGAGGGAGGTTCTCCTTCCCCTCTACTCTGCCCTGGTGAGGCTGGATCTGCAGTACGGTGTCCATTTCTGGGCTCCCCACTTTAAGAAGGACAAGGAATTGCTGGAGGCAGTCCAGCGGCAGGCTACAACGATTAGTGGTCCAGAGGACCTTTCTTATGAGGAGAGACTGAGAGAGCTGAGTCTGGTCAGCCTGGAGAAGAGAAGGCTGAGAGGGGATGTCATCAATGTTTATAAATATCTCAAGGGTGCATGTCAAGAGGATGGGACCAGACTCTTTTCAGTAGTGCCCAACGATAGGATGAGGGGCAACGGGCATGGACTGAAGCATAGGAGGTTCCATCTGAATACGAGGAAGAACTTGTTTACTCTGAGGGTGACAGAGCACTGGAACAGGCTGCCCAGAGAGTTTGTGGAGTCTCCATCTCTGGAGACATTCAAGACCCACCTGGACACATTTCTGTGTGATCTGCTCTTGGTGTATCTGCTTTAGCAGGTGGGTTGGACTAGATGATCTCCAGAGGTCCCTTCCAACCCCAGCCATTCTGTGATTCTGTGATTTTGCAAGTACCTCTATCTCCAATCTGACTTGAACATTAACCAGAGCATATTTTGCTGATGGTAGAGTTATGAATACAGAATTTTTTAACAAAAAAAATTGAATCATTTCTTGATTGAGCTGCCTCCCCAATATGAAGTTTTTTTTCTAGTGTAACAAGTGCTAACCAAGGTGAGAACTTGGTATTGAAATGGAGGCATAAGTCTGTAAAATAATAAAATCACAGAATCATTTTGTTTGAAAGTGACCCTCAAGGTCATGAAGTCCAACTGTTAACCTAACAATGGCACTAAACCGTGTCCCTAAGAACCTCATCTGTGCATCTTTTAAACACCTCCAAGGATAGTGACTCTGTGACTTTCCTGGGCAGCCTGTTCCAGTGCCTGACAACCCTTTCCGGGAAGAAATTCACTGTAGTTTGGACTGAAACTCAGCTGCTCACCGCTTGGTACTCAGTGACACCAAAAGCTTTTAGGCTGCATTAATTTTAGCAGGATTTGTGAAATCTGAGCAACTCAGTAAATAGGACTATCAAAAACAAATGCCTTGGGGTGCTACCTGTAAAAAAGCATAGCATTTTTTCATTTACTTTTCTCACGGACAATGGTATGTTGGTCTTGCTACAGCATGGGAGATTCGCAGAAATTGTTCACAAGCCCTGAAACCACAATGGAAGAAGCTTAGGATTTGCACTTAATCTAATACCAAATCCATATGTTTTCAAAATCTGAACCTCATAGTACAAAGCCATAAAACGTTTCAATGTTTTTCTCCCTCGTTTCTTTGTCTTTTATTGCTGCAGACATTTAACTTGACATCACCAAAGGACAATCAGAAAGGTCAAGGTAACTTTTGTTTGTTGTTTACCTGATGAAATTTTTGTAGTGTTGACATCATACACTGATCACATTGTCAGCTAAAGGTAAGTTTTTGTTTATCCATCATTGTCAGCTAAGCATTCCCTTATCGTTTTTCTCAGCTATTAGTTTGATTATTTTTAAATTATCCAGACGTGGGTTTGTTGAATCTTTCGGGTCACTGCTACCAAAAGAGATAAGGAAGTTTATTAAGTGTGCACATACAATGATGTTGAGGGGAAAAAAAAATAAATGGACAGTGTTTGTGTGGCTTATCTTTATTCATGAAGCCCTTGGGGGTGATGGAAAAGGGTACCAGGAATCCACGCAGACTGTTGACTCATCCAGCAATTTTTAACTTTGTTCATCCTGGTCGTCTCAGCTAATGCACACATGAGGCTGTGCCAAGCCTTGTACTTTGCCTACCTTGCATTATTAATGCTCCCAGAAGGACTCACATTTGTATGCTGCTGGCTGAGGCAAGGCTGGCACTGCTGCACCTCGGCAGAGTGCCGTGTTCATAGCTGTGACATGGTGGCTCTGTGAATTATATTAGTATTGAGTGGGCACAGCTGGAGCAAAGAGGTATCTAGTGTTTTGCAGGGCTGCCAATGGCTGTAATCCAGAAATACAGGCCTCTTTGAATCTTGATGTATTTAATAAGGAGATAGTGACACATGCACAGATAGAAACCAAATCCAACCTCTGTTATCCACAGTGTGATTACACTCTGTGTTTTAGTATCTGTGCCTCTTTCTTTTCTTAAAACTGAAATTAAAATGCTTGCAAACCTTCTGGGATTTTTTTTTTGTGTGTGTGAAAATTTTCTAGTGCTTGTCAGCGCAGAGGAAAGCTTAAAACACAAATAGGTGCAATGTAGGAACTCAGAGATGAGATAATTCCTCATAATTATATAAAGTCAATCTTGTGGATTTTTGAACCAGACTCTTTGCTTATTTAGAGCTTATAACGTCACAAATACATTTATTTTTATATGTTCATTTTTACTGTTGCTGTGCGGTTTTGGAGAGTGCATCCAAACAACCTGCCCGCTTAAAGCAAGGATGTCTACCTGCCCAGTGAGACCTGTTCCGCACTTGGTCTTGGCAAGTGGCAGCATGGCCAGGCGCTGATGGTGGTCATGTGTCTATGCACACACAGGGGTTCTCCTTGCCCGGTGCTTGCAAGTGGAGTGTAGGTTGTCTTAAGCGTCTTTATTTTTTTCTTTCTCTTTTTATTTTTCTTTTATTCATCTGTAATGTTTGGCCTATTTATGTTAGGGAAGAAACAACTAGTCCTTTGGAAGTATTTGACTGTTTATTATTTATTTTCTTCTCCTGCTATATAATACTTCGTAATAGGTGATGGCATTTTCATCTGAGGTTTTCGTAGCCAGGTTATACAATTTGGATAATATGCATATGTAATACGATATTCCTATAATAAATTTTTGCAAGTGTATTATGGTTGATTTCGTTCCACTAAAGGTGGAGGAGGGTGGCAGTATTGTAAATCAGAACAATTTCTTCTAATTTAAGAGGAATTTGGGGCTGCAGAAATGCTACCTATCCAAGAGGAGTATTACATCTGAACACAAAGTATAAGCATGTATATGCAATAGGTTAATGCAAGATAAAACCATAGTCTGCTTACCTCTCCCTGAAGTGTACTAAAGGAAACCAAACAGATTACTTCAATGTTAGTACAGAACTACCAACCTCAGGCTTTCCTGAATCACAAGACTTGCTCAAAAGTCAATATATTCCCCACCCCACCCCTGAACAACTACCTCACAACAAGTGGTTAGTTTTAAATTTTTAACCTTTCTTCTATTTTGAGGGCTAGAAATCTACTTCTTTTTAAAAGAAGAAAAGTTGAAATGTGTTGATGATAGGCCACTAAGGAAGATACAAAATATCACAAGACTCATGATTAAAATTAGGGTAGCTGGTAATGCTGCTATTATTAGTTTTGCATGTGCATTCCTTTGCGTTTAAAACGTATCAGTATTTGTCAGAAATCCAATCGCTTGGGCTACTGTGAATTTGAATTTAACCAGTACTCCTTCCCTACCTATGGCTGATGCTGCCACTTCGTTAGCTATTGTGTTATGGAGGGCTGTTGGCAGGCACATGCACAGGATCATTTCAAGCCCCTTTCTCTAAATGGCTGCAATGTTAGGTCTTCTAAGTACAATAAGCAAATATTGACATATCCGTATTTCATCCCCATCTGTTACTAATGTAAAACGATCAAAAAAGTCAATTTTTAATTAAACTGGAAAAACAGCAGGGTCGATACATGTTCAGATGTATTTGCTTTAGGTTGCACTTCACCCTGACATCAGCATTTCACGTTGAATCCTCAGTGGCTGCCATTCTAGAGCAGATCAGTATGTCCTAAGCAGTAATTCTACCTAATGAGGTGGGTAATTCAGATAAGAGGTAAGTGGTCAACCAGTAAAGCAACACACTATTTTCAATTGCCATGAGAAGTGTTTGCAAGATTGCATGCAACAGGGCTATGACATGCTGAGAAACTTTGAAGAAGTGTGCTAAACAAAACAAACATGTGGTCTTCTTACACATCTGGTTTAGGTTTGGTTTTTTGTTTGTTTGTTTGTTTGCTTTTTGTTTGTTTTTTTAATAGTAATACGAGCTGTCTTTCAAACAGGTGTTAAACAATATACAGCTGCTGGTCTTTTCTGTTAGGCTGTTTGTAAAATGCATGAGATTTCTCACATTGCAGGCAAATAGCTGTGAAGAGCTTTGTGGAGATGATGCAGCTTGTATATTGAAGTGCTAACTATTACATATTAATGGGATCATTTGTCATTACATGATTAGTATAAGACACATGTGTAGTGCCAGCCAGACGTGTGTCACATCTTGACTACTAGACTTTTTCTATAAGGTGGCAGGGAGGAGGGCAGAGCAGTGAAACCTTGCTGTGGAGGAAAACAGCTACTTGGTTTTAAATAACTATAAACAAACTGCTAGAAGAACGCATGTCTTTTTCCTGATTCAGACTGAGCATGATTCCAAACTGGTGGTACAACACACTCCCTTCATGTGCCAGGTTCTGCGTGTGAATTAAGAACAGAAGTAGCATTGATTATAGGGAAAATGATAAAGCCTGAAATTAAACTGTGTGGATCCGAGCACTGCTTGCCAGCAGCAAAAATACTTCTTTCACATTGAATCAGGCCCTTCAGGTTCTGGCTTGGCAATGAAGGACAATGAACAGCTCTGCTGTAGGTGACTGTGATCATTAGGGGTAACCTCGATATCCTACTAAAAAATTAATATGCTCAAGGCAGGAGGAGTGCGTTAGGTGATCCCCTTAATATCCCTTCCTGCCCTCCAAGGTGATGGCCATGTCCTTTAACTCCCTTTCCATCTCCAGCAATTTTAAGTTGTCTCTGCAAGGCTGGGAGTTCAGGCTTTGGAGATCTGCCAGAGCTCTTGCTGCTGTGACACTATCGTTGGTGTAAATGATGGGTGTGGGAATGATGGTTGCTGCAATCAGTATTCAAAATGTTTGTCTACAAGCTGAGCGACTCATTAATTACAGGCTATAAAATGCTACTTTGCTTCTTCTGGCCCCCTCAATCTAATTTGCAGACATTTAACTCAGCCTTTTTCAGATAATGCATGGATGCAGGCAGTGAAACAATACTCAGTAAAATCAGTGTTCTAGTTGCTTCATCCCTGATTGATGCCTCATGAGCACAGGTGAATTATAAATCTAAGCTAGCGGGATGGATTTTCACAGGCTGTTTCCGATACATGAGGATTGTTTGTGCTACTTCTCTTCTTGCTTCCTTGTAAGTGGGATTGTTCTTTCGTTTACATGCAACTAAAACTGGGTTTGATCTTGTTGATAATTATCTATATTGCAAATTGCCATACAGAGTTTTTTCTTTTTCTTTTGCCTTGCATATCTCTGAGGATGGGAACTCCACAGCATCTCTAGGCAACCTGCTTTGCTGTTCAACCACTCTCACAGTGAAAAGGTGACTTGTGTGTTTAGATGGAATTTCATGGTTTTTAATTTATGCCCCTTTTGTCTTGTCCTGTTGGTGTATACAACTGAGAAGAACCTGGTTCCCTCTTCTTCGCTCTCACCTATCAGGTATTTATAAATATTACTAAGATCCTCTCTGAGCCTTCTCTTCTCCAAGCTGAGAACTCCCACATCTCTCAGCATCTCCTTGTATGGGACCTCTCCTCATCTTTGTGGTCCTTTGGTGTACTTATTCCAATAACTGCATGTCTTGCACTGGGGAGCCCAGAACTGTGGCCACCATTCCAGGTGCGGCCCCACCATCCCCTGGATGGAGAGAAAGGATCAGCTACCTTGATCTGCTGGCAACACTCCTAATGCACCTCAGGATGCTCTTGGCTGCATTTGCCATGAGGATGCATTGCTGGCTCAGGGGCAGCATTATGTTTTGGACAAATTGCTTTTGCTGCTGCTGCTTCTTTTCACTTCTACATCTCTTTCTTTTTTTTTTTTTTTTTCCTGTTGGCTTTCTGTGGCCATTGGGCTCAGTTACCAAAGCTTGAGACCTGACAGAACTCAAGTCTATTCTACCAAGCTAAAATCTAGATGGAGGAAGTGACTAAATGTAGCAGGACACACAGCCACGTAACTGCTGTTGGGAGAATGGAAAGGGGCAACTTCCAAGTGATTGTATATTGTCCTCTTTGTCTTTCCTGTTAAATTAATGGAAGTCTACATGATATGGTTAATTAACAACTACCAAAGTAGCTTAAAAAAAACAGGGAGGGGGTGATAATTCTTGTGTTTGAATGGTGTCATTACTCAGAAACTTCGAACGCTGAGGTTTGTCCTCATAAAAATCTCACATTACAATATGTGCGTGCTTTCTAACATGAAAAAAGTGCAGAGGTGAATACTGAGATAAAATATTGCCTTCAAATATTCTTTATGGATTCTTAGATGAACAAAAGGCACTAAAGTCAGTAAGCCTTTCTTTATTTCCTCTGATGTGCAATTTTGTTAGCTGTGCACAGGAAGAGTTTGTGCTGTTAAGTCTACAGGTCCAGAGTCTACAGCCCCACAGGGCTGTACTCCTGTGCATTTGATATATGTAACCCCTTAAGGTGAATACATTTTTTTTTGAACTTCCATTTTATCAGACAGATCAAAGGAAAACCAACTTCGCTTAGTTTTTCTTTACTAAAAAAACAAACTGTAGCTTCATTTACAGTACCTGCTATGATTTGTCCTGGGTTGCCAGATGTATATATCAAAACAGTGTGTCATAAAGATATAGTAGTGCATTTAGGATACAAAAGGGATACAGAATCCTAAATGTACCTGGCAAACATCTGCACTGGTTCACTGCTTATCCACATAAAAAAAAAAAGAAGAAAAAAAAAGGAGAGTGACCTTAAGACTCTGCTTGTTTATCAGAATCACAGAATTGTTCAGGTTGGAAAAGTCAACTAGAGCAGGTTGACCAGGACTGTATCTCATTTAGTTTAGAGCAGCTCCACATATGGATAATCTATAAGATCTCTCGGAAATCTGTTCCTAGGTTTGACCACCCTCATAGTAAAACATAAATAAGTAATTCTTATGGTTTCTAAAAGGAGGTGAGGGAACCAAGAGATTTTTTTCTTCCTAGAAAAGAGGTTTCTTGTGTTAACGTGGTAAGCAATTTGATGTCATGTTTGTTCCTTCAAGTGTGAAATATTAAGGTAGTTATGGAAGTATAGTTAGATAGTGCAACATTTTTAAGGCTAAGAAAAGTACTTGGAAAAGTGTGTGCCATATATATATACTTTTTTTTTTTTTTTTCTGACCAGGTTTTTAGAGCTAGATTTAGAGGAACCAGACTGATTTCTGGCCCAGTCGAACAGAGATAAACAGACTGAACAGATAAACTCTTCGTGTCCTTTGAGATAAACTCAAGCAGTGTACCTAGCAATATTACCTGTAGTTGTGACCTTCAAAGTGGGACAACAACAGATGCTCAGAGAAGATTTTCCAATCTAATTTACTCTCACATGTGCTAATCCCTCCAGTTTACTAGCAGTACTTCAAAAAAGATTACTAAAATGGTGCAACTTTGTCCCTGTAAAACAAGCCAGCTCCAAGTGAGAAATCCTCAGGTCTTTTAACGGATAAATCCATATATTTTGTGTTGTTTTGGATTTTATAGAACAATGCTTTTTTCATACCTCAATTGCATTCATCTGCCCACGAACTTCAAAAGAGGAGAGGAAAAATGCAGTTGCAATTGTTCAGGTCATTTTGGACAATAAGGTTGAGCTGTGCTAGGCTTCTCATTGAGTATGGCAATGTTCTCATTCGTTTTAAATTTATCGGGGCAGATTTAATAATCTTGAACTGCTCTAAGCCAAGATAGCCCTATTGTTATCAAGGGCGTTGCGGCAGGGATCTACAGCAGCTGAAATCTGGACTCATTGTCTTTTAGTAAATAGATTACCACATCCCTTGACAATGGCTATCAAAAGCTTATTCTTCAGAAAACAAAACATGGTATCATTTGTGTGTCAATGGCAACATATGCTGCTTGCATACAGCACTCTCAAATGTCCCTGTCTTGCAGAAAGAAATTGATGTCCTTTGTGTGTTCTGTGCTCCTGGTGTTTCAAGACACATCACATTCTGGCACTCTGAAAATGTTCACACACGGGAGGAATCTGTATCTCAGGTTGTTTTTGGATGGCAGATAGACAGCATTAGACAAATGGGTGAGATGGAGTCAGGATTGACTACTTGGGAGTATTTTGAGTGTAAATGTATAACCAAAAAATGGAGTTTTATTGTTTTTTCTCCTGTATAGGACCATGACCCAGTTTCAGTCTCTTTACTCAGCAAGTAAAGGGGTGAAAACACTACTGTATTTGCAATGGGACCGGAGGGTCAAATGAAAGATATAAAACTATCATAAGCTCCACTATAAGGCAGGAGGAATAGGATGACATTTATGAGTATGAAGTTGAATTCACACTGAAGTCTTCCTTCCTACATGAGGTAATTAAAGAAATGAGATTTTTTCTTTTGGATTTCCTTTCTTTACATCCCAGTATTTCAATACCTGTATGATTTAGTTTGATAATTTAAAATTTTGATGCAAAGTTATCTGATAGAACACGTTTTCTAGTGATGCACGTTTTCTCTATCTTATTATCTGTCCCACCACCAGTCCAACTTGTCTTCATTTTTTGCCCTGGTGAACTTCAAGGTGAGAATGATTTAAGCAAAGTTCATTAGCTAGTTGATTCTAGTAATCCGCATCATTTGTTTGCAGTAGCTCTGCAGTGAGTATAAGGCTGTGTCATTTTTGTCCTTCTCCGTGCTGACCTCCTTCCCTGTAAGCTCTAAAATCAAATCAGACAGCAAGCAGATCTCCGTCTAAGCTCTAGATGATTTTCCAAGAAAGTTGCACTGAAGTCACTGTGTCTAATGACAAAGCAAAAGGCCGCCAGACCAGTACTGTCTGGTCACACCAGTGAGAGTGCTTCACCTCTGCCTAGCAATCATCGGGAGGGTTGGGAGCAAGGTGGGTCTGGGTGCAGAGTTCTTCCATTTCAGTCAATTTGACTGAGTCATGTGAAGGTCATGTGAAAATTTCCCCAAGCACAATTGTTCTGTTTGTTATGCGACATTAAGACTCTACTGATGTAGCTGGCATGACATTTTCAGAAAGGTACAGAAGTCATAAACTAGAGAGAATGAAAAACATAAGGGCAAGCAAAAACCCCAAGTTTTCTGGTCTGTAAATCCAGATGGAGTAATACCTGGGCTGTGTCTTTCCCTGACAGCGTGAAAAAGACAGCATAGGTCTCTGTTTGCCATCTTCCAAATACTTGTGTCACTTGTGTGTGACTAAATGGGACCAATGAACTCTGAAGCCTGTATTACAGGCATTGAAATGCATTTTATCCCCTCTAGAACAGTCTTTCCTATAACATATTCTTGATGTGCATATTCTTCTGTGCATTGGGCTATATTTCCTACATATATACCATCACTGACACAGGTGCAGAGAAATGTGTATCAGTCTAATGTACGTGTGCTGTCCAACATGGGAAATTAAAAAGTGTCACAAAGTCAAGTGCGTGTAGCAGTAAATATGGAGGAGAAAGATGAAGGTGGGATATGAAAGTCTCTTTCTGTCATTAGTTGTAGTTTAACTGTGCCATTTCCCAAGTACTTCTGGAGAAAAACCTTGGAAGGTAAGGAAGCAGCCAGGGCATTTACCACAGAGCAGGGCTCAGCTTGAATTACAAGAGTATCCAAATGCACAGCATGAAATTGTGGTGTTTTTTTTGGCGTGTTTTCTTTTTTTTTTCTTTTTTGTGATCTGCATCACACTTAAATTGTTTGTGTGAGTCCTTGTGAACCTCTAGATCACAGCAAGCAGTATTGATATGTGGTGCAGAAATTTAAAGGCAGAGAAGAAAGACGGTGCTGGTGAGAAATGAATGAGAGGGGAACTGCAGATAATGAAGAGGAACACAGCAGATAGGAGGCTTTACATCATTTAAGGGATAATACATAAGAAAGATAGTTCAATGAAGATAAATGTGGAATAACGATGACTTTGATGAATCCTTTTCATTCCAGACTTTGTGTTTCACAAAACAGGGCTTCAAAAAAAGAAACTCAAAAACCAGGAGTCAAAAGGCACAGTAATGTGCGCTGTTAAAGAATAATGAGCAGGAGGAAGGCAGATCTGCGTGCAGATGTGAGGATTCTTGATCCAGGATACTCAGGAGTGGGATAAAACAGAAAGAAAGAAGAGGGGGAGAGAGAAGAGAAGACCCAAAATGCAAAATAAAATATAGAGCTAAACTAAATAATTAAGAGTTTGGAATAGTGTACTTGTGTATGTGGACTTCTGATGCCAAGATGACATGCAGAAATGAAGTTAATTGGTCCTAAAAGGGTTTCCTTCTCTTTGTTACCAGTGGTTGCATTTGGAAGCAGTGATAGTACATGTATTTAGAACACTGGGGTGGGAAAGAAGTCTCAGAAACTAGAGAAGGGACAGTTAATACTTACACCAACGACACAGTTTTCCCCTTGCTGATGGCAGGAGTGCAGAGACCCCAGCTGTGCCTGTCTGTCCTTGCTGATGCATGCCAGGCGGAGTTAATGCTGAGTGCCTCTGTTGTTTGCTAACTAGTCTCCATCTGAATTGGGCACCAGGCCTGGATATTTTACTACGTGACCATGTGAATCTCTTAACTTCTATGTATTTTAGTCATCTTCATTGTATAGATGTTGAGAGACTCTAGAAGTTTTATAGAATACTTTGAGGTTTAGATTGTAAGAAGTATTAGAAAAATACAGTTATTCGTAACACTGGCTTACTATGTATGCAGTCAAATTTCTGTATTATTAAATAAATTACGTAGACATAAGCTTTTTGTCTAATACATGTTGTTAGGGTAGAATGATGTATCATTACGGTGCTAGAAAAACGAGGTTTGATAGTTTAACAATTTACAGTCAAACCAAGCACAGTTCAGTTTATCCATAAATGCATATAAAAATAATAAATTTAGGATTAAATGTTTCTTGTCCTACAGCTGATCTTGAAGCCACTTAGTTTGTTAATGGTATAGGTGCTTTTGGCACCAGAGCGCTGGGAGTGAAACTGAAAGGTTTTACTACATCTTTGTTCATCTGAGCTATGTGAAAGATGACTTCAAAAGATACTTCTGCACAGCTGGTGAAAGAACTGTGTGCATTTGTCCAAATCATTCGGGTGCAGTAACTGAGCAAGAATACTTCCCCAAGAGACTGTGACTGATGCAGAGGGCAGAGGCCATTCCCAGGCTGGCGTGGGCAGAGTTGGGAACGTTTCCTGCCTTGCCACGGCATGTGGCACCATGACTCACCTGAAATGGGCAATGCAGGAGCTGGTGGGCCAGCTGAAAATGAGGCAGGTCCCATCCTCATTGCTGCTGTCATGCTCTTCCTCCTCTTCTAATATCCCTACCACCTCCTTCCCATGGCTCAGCACCCACAACTGGTCCAGGGCCAGGCAGAGCTGCGGGTGCAGGGTGGTGCCATGTCTGCAGAGAGGGGATGCAGGCAGTGAACCGGAGGTGGCCTCCTTGGGGTCCCCCCAGGCAGAACCCTGTCCCCCACTTGTCTTCGGCATGGATATTGGTATATCCAACACTAAGGTCCTGGGGTCTGTGGCTGGTGCCAGGCTGTCCCTGTTTGGGTCCCATGGCCAGTGATGGGGCAAAGGCAGCTGGGCTCTGAGGTTCTTGCCACAACCTGGCGATGACCAGTTTCTCCTGGAGGAGGAGAAGGCAGCTCTCACTCCTCTTGCAGCCCCAGGACAGCCACACGTCCGTGCTCAGCACGGGCTTGCATCGGTGAGAGCCTCCCTGCAGAGCAGAGAGCAGCGGGCATGAGAAATGCTGCTGCTGCAGGGCCTGGCTGTGTCCGTATGTCCCCAAGCCGTGGGGGGAGCCCACCTGAAGCCACAGCAGCAGTTGGCCTGGCCCATCCCGCCCGGGACAGGAGGACCCTGGCCGTGCACCAAGGCTGCAGTGCAGCCGGCCACAGTGAGGATGGGACACTGGTGCTGGGGCAGCGCTGCTGGGCCAGCTCCTGCCTCCTCCTGGCTCTGCTGGGTGCCAGCACAGCTCCGTCCTGCTGTCTCTGGTGACTCCAGCTGACCAACAGTCCCAGCCCAATGGAAAGTGGGAGGGGCCGGGGGGGAGTGGAATTCGGGTTTTCTCCAGTATGGCCATGTCTGCCTTGCACTGGGGAGCCCCGAGCAGGACACAGCCCAGGGGAAGGACCACCTCCCTCCACCTGCTGCCCATGCTTTGCCTCCTGCAGCCCAGCCGCCGCCTGTGCCCCAAGGGCACTTTTCCAGCTCCAAACTGGTCAACTGGGAGTTCACCATGACCCCAGCTGTCTGCTTTCTACCATATCCTGGGACAAGAGCTTTTCCTCCTCAGGTGCAGGGCTTTGCTCTTGCTCTTGTTGCACAGCAGGACATTCCTGTCAGCCCCTTTCTCCAGTGTGACACCTGCCAGCTGTCTGAGGGGACACTCTGCTCCAGTATTCAGCTCACTGAATGTGAACAGGACCCACAAGAGTGCAGCGCAGGACATTGCAGACATGTGCTTTGATGTGACATGAATTGCCATGGAAGGTTCAGAAATCTAGGGGGAAATTCCATATTATTTTCTGTATTATATAGACAGTGCTCTCTCTTTTTATTCCTCCAAGCTGTTAAAACGTGTTCAAACTGTTTCGTTTTTCATTTGAATGCCACATCTCTTCATAGTGCTGATGTTCTGTATAACATGTGATTGGGTTGTACTCTCGCATAGATCATTAGATAGTTGGCAGCCTAGATTATTAGATGGTAAAGAGCAGACTGTCTGCATTAATTGTGCTAACACCAGTGGCAGGAGGTTGCATCTGGCTCTTGAGCCAAAGGAGAAAAGTCAAAGGTGTCTATTGAACTCAGTGGGCTACGGATCAGCAGTTGAATTCACCATGTTCAAAAATGAAAAGGTACCTGAGAAAGGCATATTCGATCTTGATCGCTACAATGTATGTTTTAGGAGCTATGAAGATAAATCATCTACACTCCTCCCTATGACCCCTTCCTTAAAAAAAAAAAAAAAAGAAAAAAAAAAAGAAAAAAGCCATAAATGACTAGAGAAAAAAAGACTCAAATTCTAGAACAGTCAGGCTTTTAATAACCAAGTGAATTTCCCAGTATCATTCTCATTCAATGAGTCACTTTGTCTGACATTCTGCCTCCACTCGCTACCAACATAAAAATCTTCCAGGAAAATTAAACATAGAAAAACTTTGCTGTACTGCCATTTACCTGTGCTGTGCTATGGAAGATGTAGAATTCCTCTCTGAACCAGAACTTTCCACCTATAGCCAAAGCTGTTGTGAAGTTGTCCTCCATCTCAGCCAGCCACTGCTTCCTCTTCCCTATGTAAAGTCCTCCTTCTGTCACCCTGTGAGCATAGCTGCTCGTAGATAATGCGACCCCAAGCCTTAGCCAATGCCCGAGGCCCACCATCCTCCTTCAGCCATGAGCAAGATCAAAAAGTCCCTTTCAGCTCTAGGAGAAGCGTTGTTCATAGACACGGATGTGCCAGGCACAGTCTGTTCCAGAAGAGCCACAGTTGCTGAAAGCTTTCTGTGTCCTGGATTGACAGTTTGCAGAATCACCAAGCTGCTCCACTGGCCTTGTGGCACATGTTGTCTGCATCCCTGCTCTTCTGTTCTCCCTGTATGGTCCTGGTCAATAAATAAGATGTTTTCCTCGGAAATGGCCATTGTGGCTAGAGACACACTCCTCTTGGTGGACACCAGCCAAGCTGGGAGGATGTCTCTGGCACGCACGTTGTGCCAGTTTTTAATCCCCAAGTGCTGGAATTAAGGCAAGTCCAACAGGAAGAAAATTTGCCATTTTTCCCAAAAGGAGGGAGGAACCTCCAGTGCTGAAGAGCCCTTCATATCCTGCTGAGAGCCACGTGGAAACGAAATGTGTGGTGAGCTGAGGGAGGAATACTCACGTCCAAGGAGCAGCGCACTTGGGTGCTAAGGCTTTATCACACTTGGGTGTCAAGGCCTGATCCTTGGCGTACATGGCTGGAGGAGCACTAGGAAAGAGCCCTGCCCTGGTACCTGTGACCTTCACCTACCGAGTAGCCGACACAGCCAGAGACAAATCTGTGTGCAAGGCCCTCCTGAGGGGAAAGAAAGGATCCAACATGGATGGCATTTGTCCGGTTGAACTGTTGATACTGAGCAATGCCTTCATTCAAACAGAAGAAATTAAGAGAGTTAAAACCCCACCCTTTTCAGGAAAAATGCAGCAAATCAGGGACATTTCCAAAAGTATCTTCTGGCTATTTTACGCTGCAGGGAGCGACAGTGTGGGGTCCAGCGGTTGATGCTCTAAGGGAAACTTAACCCTTTGGGAAAAGGAACCTAAACCCACTCTTCTAGGCAGCAAGTCCCATGCACTGGGCCAGGCTGGGACTGGAGAACCTGGGACAGTCTCCAGGGTCTCAGCTTTCCTGCAGTGCTGCCTGTTGTGGCTGCTGCCTGTTCTGTCCTGTGATGCTGCCTGCACCCACCTGCTGGGGCTGTCCTTGGGAAGGGCCCCAGAGCTGCGAAAGGCCCTGGCAGAGGTGGGAAGAGAAGGTCTTCTCCAGAGACTCACTCCGGAGGGTTTCTGTGCAGAGCATCCATTTTCCAGCCCAGGAGCTTCTCAGTGTTACAAGGGAAGGACCACCTCCCTCCACCTGTTGCCAATGCCCCTTGCCTTGGGGTTCACCGCTGGTTCCTGACCTTCAACTACACACGGTGCCACTGGTCACCACCCTTTGTGCCCGGCCACTCTGATAGTTTTCAATCCCCCGCACTGCTCATCAGCCCATGCGGTGTTTGCTTTCTTCTAGCCTGCAGGCACATCTCCCTTTTTACAGTGGCCTCGCAAGCCCATCTGCCAGCTCCCTCAGCACTTCAGGGTGCACCCCAGCAGGGCCCATGAGGGACTTGTGCATCTCCATTTTGGTTTTCTCTAATCTCACCCTCTTCCCCCTGATCCCACCAGATTGCCTGGCATTAAGGGTACCTCTTCTTCACTCCAGCCTCTCCCCAGGTCTCCAGGGCCTGGGATAGCTGAAGGCTGCTCTTGCTAGGACTATCATGCCCCAGGGAGAGTGGCAGAACCTAGACCAACCTGAAGTACTGGCACAGCCTTGTGTAGGCCAGGAGAGCTTGAAGAGGGAGAAAAATCAGTCTCAACATGTGACCGTGTTATGAGTACCTGTGGCTATGGGGAACCGGGCATCATGACTGTTTCCTTGTCCTGCGCTTGGTCCTGCCTTCCGGTGCTCAATAGTGTTGGTCTTGGCAGCAATTCTGGTCAGTGATTTCATAGGGAAGCACTTGTGGCCTAGGTTTCTAATGAGCAGGAATGCAGTGTTGCCATCTGCTTAGCAAGGAGGTCCCTAAGCCACCACGCCTGGGTCAGGAGTGTGCGTCGCTTTCCTCGTGCCTGGGGCTCCCAGCACACATCAGGCCTTAGCAGGAGCTGTGTGTTGGCCAAAATCCCAGCAGAAGCTGAGTGAAAACTCACGTCTGGAGGTCCTGTCTGGTCTCTACCCTCCTGTGTGACTGTGCTGTGGTTTGACTCCTAAAGCACTTGAACTCAGTCCTGATGCTCGCTGGCAAGGATGCTGGGACAAGGGGTGATCCCGTACTCCTCCACAAAGATTCATCGTGAAATAACATCTCCCCAGTCCAAAATATCATGCAGCAGACATAGTCAGAACAGAGAAAAAAAATGTTATTATGAGCATAAACTGTGGGAGCCTGCCCAGGAGTCACAGGGGTTAAGCTGGTAACAGGAAAACGGCACCTGCAATGAGAGAGTCAGAAAGCTCTGGTAGACCCACAAAGGCAGGAATAGGCATGACTTGGTTTCCCTTTCTTTGGGGAACAGCGTTTACAAGGAATTGTCGATAACCCAGAAGAGAGAGCTCTGGCTGGCATTGGGTCTGGGATGACCCTGTCGCCTTATCCCCATGGGTGGTGATCTGAGAGACCTGTGCCTGTGTAGAGATGCCCAGTGCCCCTGTGCCACACAGCAGGGCTCCATCTGGAGCCCCTGGGGAGCTTCCACACAGCTATTTCACAACCCCATGCAGCACCATCCCTCGCTGTCCCTTGCCAGTGAGTTGGACTGACTTTGAGCAGTGCTGAGAGTTGGGAAAGATGGCCAGCAGAGCCTAGTACAAACCTGGGTTCCTTGACCCTCTGGACCTTCTCGCATCTTTTCAGTTTTTTATATCCCAAACCACTGTTTCTCTTCCTCCTCTCCTGCGTGGCTCTCACTTTCCTCTTCCCATGCCTGTTTCCTCTTGCGGTTTCTTCTGTTTTCCTCATCCTGGGGAGAGCCTGCAAACTGTTCGATCTCACAGTGGTATGGGTTAGAGAAAGCCACAGTCAGTCAGTCCTGATTTTAGCCAAGGCGAGCTCATTTTACCTTCTGTCCTCACAAAGGCTTGCCAGGTTTCTGGGCAGCCCAGGGAGTCTCTGAGGTCATTGGAGACAAAGCTGGAATTTCTGCAACAGTAATGACAGAGTTGGCAGGTGGCAAGAGACCTGGAGCAGCAAGTGACTGTTTGCCACAATGCCACCCTAGCTCTCCAGAGAAGATCCCTTTGGCTGGTTGGCAATCAGCCACATTTTGCACAGTCCCCCCACTCCCCAAAATAAAGTTGATGAAGCTCTGACCAAGTAGGAACTGAGCAAAACCCCTCTGAAGCTGACAGCTACTCCCACGACAGTTTAGCCGAGAAGAAACTATTTAGTTCCGTGTAAACCGGAAAAGCTTGGCCAAGGTATGCCTGAAGGAGGAGAGGCAAGAGAAATAACAGTTTCATCCCTAGCAAACTTCCACTTTAGTGTAATTTGAAAGAAGGAGGCATGGGCATGCTTACTGACTTGTAGTAGGGTCTTGAAATCTTTAATGGTGATCGGGTTAATAGAGAATATGCTTGTAACTACTGAGATTTCAGGTCATATTTCCAGGCATTTTAAATTACCTAAGCACAGTTATTTCTCTTGCACTTCTCTCTCTTCATAAAAATGGCATATATATATATATATATACACACAATTTTTCCAGGAGATATGTATATCTATTCCTGGCAGGCACTGATTTGTAAGAAGCTCTATACAACCAGCTGAAAAAAAAAGAATTTTAGCTAAGATGTTGTGAGGGAAAATGGGAACTGAGCAGAGAACTTCTCTCTTTGGTGAAGCAAATACTGCAGCCAAGAAACTCAAGCTTTCTGTTCATGTTCCAAATCAAATTCACTTTCCACCTCCATATGAGGCTAGATTCAGAGTTGTCTGGACATATTCAAAAAGAGGTGCTTATAACACTGTAGGAGCCAATGTACATCAAGCAGCCATGCATCCACACTAGCATTTTTGCCATTTACATTTTTTTAAAGTCAAAACTGATTTCCTAGAATGTCTGTATATGTGTGTGTGTGCCTGTGTATGTACACCCACTTTTATTAGACAAACCTTAGACCTTCGTACCAGAAATTTTTGTCTTTATGCATGTATCTGTCTCTATTCCTTTTACACCCTGTTGAATTAATGGTGGCTTGTGGAGTGTTTTCCTAAGTCATGCAATAGTGATGTAGATCCCTTCTACCTTCAGCTTCCTCTATCTTGCTATCACCTTTGATTAATATACATTGTTTATGCAGTATGCTCCTGATTTGTAGGTGTCAGTGTGACATTTAGTACCATAGACACATAGTATTAATTCCAGAATTAGCTACTCCCACAACAAAGAGCTAGCTTCCAAGAAAGAATATGACAAATTAGCAAATTGTACCATAAGTAAATGAAAGTATGGGGACAGGGTATTTTCAAAACCATTTGGAAGACCCCTGTTAGAAACACACAGCCTGTGAAATGAAATAAAGAGGAGAGTGAATATCTCCCATAAAACCATAAGAATAAAGCTTTCAAAAACAACTTGCTGAGGCAATGCAAGGGCTTTTTCCCAGGGACTGCGTGCTGTGCTCTTTGTCGGAATTTCATAATCAGGACCTGAGAATGTTTTGCCTTAATTTAGTCTTGACTAATCCAACCATGGAGTTAAATAAGAAATATTAGTGAATAATCAAACATGGCATATGCGTAAAGACTCGCTGCTTTGAAATGCAATAGAAGTATTGAAGAGTTGAGGAGCAAATTATAAACATATAAACATAATCCTGCATCCTGGAGAAGACAGAAGCTGATGGTGATTTTTACCAAAGTATTGTGATTTCGAAAATCTTGAAAATGATAAGTGGAAAGGTTTGGATGATCAGACACAGTTCATGAATGAGTAAAAGAAAGAGAGCTATTCCTGGTTGTATTTTTTTGCAGGGAGGAAAGGCCCTGATGGTCTCTGCCTTTCAGGACAGAGCATTGTTGACAGAAAGACATTGCATTCTTTTGGTAGATTTAATAAAAGTGCAGCAACTTTATTTTCTATTTGTGTCAATGAAAGTGGTGTGATCTCAATTTGAAGAGTTGCTGTTTTTTGAGTTTGGGATTCTGTCTCTTGTACAATGAAGTCTCTGCCAAGTGCACACTTTCATAAAATATCTTTAAGCCACAAAATGTGTCATAGAGAAAATACATACCTTGGTGTCAATGTTTTATACCTGTCTTGAAGTGCAGATCAGTTTCTGGTGAGACCTTTCTGAGCTAATTCTTTGTTTCATTGCACAGTACACACACTCTTTTTATTATTCTGTTTTATTAGTCAGGATAGAGGGGGAGGGATTTAGTATCCGAAAGGCAATCTTTGCCATTTCAATTTTTATACTAATGCAAATGGATCCACAACCATTAATGTCTCTTTGGAACGATACTCCAGTAGAGGTATCTTTCTGTTAAAGGAATAAATGCCTCTATCCACCATCACTCAGGAACCCTTGTCAGCCTTTAGCATTAGCAGATGAGCCAGTCTGTCTAAAAAAAAAATGCAGGAGGCACAAAAGTGCGAGAGCTCTTGGACCAACAGGCATTCCCTTTGCCTAGTTATTATCAAAGTAGCAAAGAAATGGATATTAACTGTGTTTTTGTAGCATAGGTGAAAAAAGCTGTACTCAAATGATAAGGGGAGATGAAATTTGGTTGAACTGTTCTCCCTGCCTTGTGGCCCTCATTTCTTCTGAATTGAAGTTCCTTGCAGTAATGAACTCTTCTGTTGATGCTGTGGGATTTAGTGTCCCAGGGAGGATGCAGCATCCTGCTCCTATGCTTCTGTAAGCTTGCTTGTATTCTAGGAGCAAAGTACAACCAATTCATTCTCTTACTATGTTCAGATCTGCTTGAACGGCTTTTCAGGCTTTAATCTGTGCCAGACGTATGTTGGAACCTGAAGCAAAAGTTTCCTTTGGAAGCACTGGATGTAACATTAGTTTGAGTGGGGACAGAGGATAGTATCTCCTGAGCAGTTAGGAAGCTTCTGAAGGGCAGAAGTGCAGGATTGTGCCTCTAAATCTTGCTTAGAGCTGTTGGTTCAATCACACTTTGGAAATGGCTTGAAGAAGGTCAGAAACTTAGGAAATGTATGTGTGTGTGTGTTTTGAGGTAGAGAAGCAAACAATGTTCATACCATCAAAACCTGAAAAGTCAGAGTAGGAATCTCTGTGCACTGTAGGAACTGTGGCAATACATTAACGTCATCTCCTGGTTCCTTTTCATTAGTTACTATTTCCTCCAATGTTTATATGAAATGCAAGGCATTTATCATCTGCTTCTTTTGAGTTGGTGGTCTATCCTTATTTTCTGGCTTTAGATCTCCATGTTTCTGTATTTTTCTCTGAAACACTTTTCTTTGCATGCTGCTGATGACAATGTGCTACAATGGGGGAATATTTTATGAACATGTGGGTGTCATCTGTGCTGCATTGTTCCAGATGGCTCAAAACCCTGGACACTGGCATGAGGTATTTTCAGAGGGGACATTATTTCATTCATTTCAGCTTTTCTGGTAACATATTGTAGCTAGAGTTACAAGCTGAGAATCGCCTGCCCCGAATAGTCCAAATAGTCCAATCTTAAGCTTTTTTAGCTCTTATTCCAGTGGAGTGCAGCTATTTTTCTGCCTCATGCTGATAACCTCGTTCCCCATAAAGGACTCTCAACCTGAATAACTTGTTTCCTAGAAGTGTACCATACAAGCTTTGCCCCAAAAATTCACATTTGAAAAGCGGTCCAAAAATATCACGCTGGTAAGTATTTTAAATTAGGAGTCATAGGGGTGTGGACACAGGAACACTGAGCATATTTTTCTAGTGCCTTGATAAATGAGCACTGCCAGGATGGCTGTGGCGTTTGGCCCTGTAGCACACAAAACTTGAGTGCTCAGATATGTTGATAACCCAGATGGTTGTAAAGAGTTTCTAGGAAACAGCCTTCCTTCCTGTATAAGACGATTTGCTAACTAATTCAGACAATTTTATCTACTTGGAATAGGATGTTGGTGTTTTGTTGTCCACAAATTTCCATGATATGAGCAAGCTGAATTTTTTGTTCCAGACAGAGAGAGGAGAAGCAGTTATTAGGTAAGTTATTGCTTTACGATGCACCCACACACTAGTATTGGAGATTAAATATTGTACAGATAAGAGCATATTTCTACAAGTGGATAGATACAAGTGCATATACAAGCATTGCCTGACGGATGCACTTTTAAATGGTAGAGAGATAGGAAGTACTTCCTGGCTTATGAATTGGGGACTATTGGCTGAGGCAAAATTCCCATTTCATTCATGGATGAATGGGGTATAATTTTTGTAAGAAGCTGGTGATGTATGAATCCAATGTTTTTCTTCTCACTGACAGGACAATCTTTATAATTACTGATGGCCATGCTTCAGTTGCCTTACACTTTCAGCAAATGACACTGAATATTAGTGACTCTGCTATATCCTCAGGAAGCCATTTGAAGCTGCAGTTCTACAGAATGACTGTGTATTCTGGAGTCTTACGTTGCTAAACTGAGGTATTTCAGACTTGAAAATTAGATCCCTAGTGCCGCAAGTGATGCCAGAGTGATTATTTATACCACAGCAAAATATGAATAAATTTGTGACAATGTGGTTTCTTTTGGATGTTGTCTGTATCTATAGACAGTAGCTATTGCAGTATGAGGTATGGGGAAGTGATGTTTTGGGACTTTTGTAAAAACCTGACATGTGACAGAAGGGGAAGGCTTAAGGGTATTGAAAGTGTTACTTACAAAGGCAATGATGCAGTTGCGGGAGAGGCAAGCTAGATAATACAAAACTCTGACAATCTTCCAAAATGAGTCAGTCTTTCCAAAGGGGTATTGGGAGAGGAGTGTTAATGTGGACCATCTGTCACAAAATGTGATCTGTGATGGACCTTGGAAGAGATGTCCATATGCACGGAGCACAGTCCAGGCCCGCGAGGCAGGAAAGACAAGATGATGAGTAGAAAATTGATTGCTGGAGAGAGACAGTATTGCAGCAGGAACAACACTGGACTAGAGCTGCGTAAGTGTCAGCAAGAACCTTTAACTAGAATACTGGATGTAGGGGGCTGAGCAGATGTTAACAACTTGAAGTATTGACTTTGAATTGCAGCGCTAGTATCTCTGTAGACCAAGGAGAAGTTTGCTTTCTGGCTGTTGATTTTTTTTTAAATGGCCTTTTATTTTACAACCCACCTTTAAACGCTGAAAAAATAGCATGCTTTTGCTTTTTATACTTTACTATAAGAGACGAAGTACCGTCCCCCCTCCTTTATCTGGGTTGTTTTCATGTTGGAGACCTCTCATGAACAGACTCTTATCCAAAGCGCAGGGAGCTCCTTGTCATCTGCTTGCTTTACCTCTGCCATTGACTACTCTATGCTCTTTTTCCTAAGCTTCTTGCTGGATCTTTCAGTCATCTGAGTTCTGGTGGGTAATATCATGACAGGAGCAATGAAGAAGCATGTGATAGAACAAGTATGATGGCAAAATAAACAATATGGTTTGTCTTCCTTTTCAGCCCCCTAATTTTGTTTGCTCTCCTTCCCACACAGGAAGTTTGTTTTAATCATCTGAGCCAGTGAAATTAGATTTTTTTAATATATATTTTTTTTTCCTTCTGTTCCCTGGTAGTGTTCTGCCCAGCCTTTTGCTTGACATGAGGCATAAGAAAGGATGTGTGTGTGGCTCTCATGGGTGCCTGCTGATTCTTGTTACAAGAGGCTGTTTTGTCTCATCAGAGCTGGAGCTCCTGAGTTTAGTTTTCCTTTTCCAGCATGACTGGAGCCCACCACAGTCATCACACGCTCTTGCCTATCACCAGTATCAGTCTGTGGAGAGCTGTGCTACTTCTCAGACTTGCTGCACAATGGTCTCTGCCATTGAAACAAAGTTTGATTCTGTTTAGGAAGCCTTCATTTGAAAGGACAGTCATGTACCTGGTGGCTCCGGAACCAGCTGGGAATGCTGAGTGTGCTGTCAGTCTGTTCCTAGCGAGCTGGCCACCCTGTGTCTGCCTTATGCAAGTTGTTCTGAACCTCTAGATCACAGCAAGCAGTATTGATATGTGGTGCTTCTTGGCATAAAAACTTCTGGTTTTTGCATGATGATGAGTGATGATGATGAGCACTTTCCTTTGAGTAATGCACAAAAGGAGAAACCAAGGAGTTTCTCATAGCTGACTATGACAAGATCGAAGTCCTCATGTCAGCATCTGTATGAATGTCAGAATCTCTAAGTATGCTTTTCTGGTTCATACAGAGTGCAATTTTCACGACTCGTTCAAGGAGTTAGGAGGACATTCCTGTTTTTAATAGAGCAGCACTTTTGAGATGTGAGGGTCAGGACAATCTGTTGTTACTTATGAAATATAAAAATTCAGCCTTAATGCAGCAACTGGATGCAGAGCATTCAGTTGTACAGCTGTCGCTGAAGACATTCTACTGCTATCGGAGTAAATGACTATGGTTTTAGTGCTTGCACATCTTAGAAAGCAAACTTGTTTAGGATGATTATTTGGAAGCATGGCTGGATGAGAACAAAACCAAAATAAATGTTGGTATGGGAAAATAACAGAAAGAAGTTAACTCATCTAATGCTCCCCACTCCTGTTTCTCTCCACTGCCCCACATTGATTAATCATATTCTAGTCAACAACTGCTTCCACCTGGGAAAGAGTAAAGCCACTTCTGTATAGCACTTGCAAGTCACTTTGTCTGGCTTAGAGGTCCTTGAGTTTTTATCATCTCTATAGGCATTCTTTGTATTTTATTTTTTCCTTGCCCCGCTTCAGTACTACATTGTTTCCTTCAGGGATTTAATTTTTTTTTTACTCTCTTTTGTCTGAGGTGACTGTAGTTCTTAAGATACCTCAACAATTAGTTGGATCAGTTCTTGTAATTTGAAATTCAATGTTTCACTTTATACTTTTTTTTTCTTATTTTTATTTGAGAGCTCTCAATCCTACCTGTGAGAGTGGTTGTATTGTTAGAAGATGTTTGCTTGTAGCTTTTACATTTCTATTGAACTGCATGAATTTCTGCTGCCCTTAAACTTGTCCAGGATTTATTTCAGTTATACACTCTATGTCTCTTAACAAATTTTCTTTCTGTAGTGGGCTTTTCGATATATTAGTGAGGCAGAATTGTAGTTCCATGGTTGTTTTACATTAGCTCAAAGTTAAGCTTCAAAATGTCAACATCCTTTGTGTTCTTTCTTCAGTTCTTAATATTTCTGAGAGCTAAATATCAGTCAACATCTCTCTGTGGGCTCAGTATGATCTCTTACCATCATTCCCCTTATTGTTCTGTTAGATTAACAAAGTAAAAAGTATAATTTGTTGGGTACTTTCACTTTGGAGACATTGTTTTATTATGTAGACAAGCCAGTGAATATTAATGAACCACACATAATGCTTATCTACCTATTTTAGTACATACTGCAAGTGTTACTTTCACATCCAAAGAAACATTGGATCCTTAAATATTTTCTTGACTCCATTTCGAATTTCCATCGCTAGCGCACATATGGATTCTTTCTGTAGTGTACTATGTTAGGATGTGGACATTCATAATGTGTGTTTTGGGAGGAATGGATCAGTGAGTGTTGCATTGACTTTGATAGAGCAAAACTCCACCCTCAGTAGGCTCTGGTACTTTAATGTGTTCAGTAAGCCACCTAGTTTATTCCCTTACAAATCCTCAATGATGATAACTTTTGTGTTGTTTAGACCTTTTCCCTTACCTTGTGCATTATGATGCATTAACCTCTCTTTGCAGTCTTTTTTTTTTTTTTCCTACCAGGTTTACAACCCTGGAAATGCATTCTCACTCAGGTCAGTTTCAGTTAATATAAGAATTAGGTTTTGCCTGACATTTATTTCAAATAATTTACCTAAGGAGCAGAAATAATATCTGGAGCTAATTTCTATGATATTACCCAGGGCTGTATATAAATCACGATGTACATTTCATTTTCATTTATTTGACCACTAACTTTGCTGTTCTCTCTAGAAGTGCTGAGAGGAGCCAGAGCAACCATTATCCCAGACTTTCATGAGACACAGTCTGTTATTTTTACTTGAAGCAGGATCTATGAAAAATTAACTTCATTAACATCAAGGCAGTGCCCAGCTCTTGATTTCTAATCAGTTTTTTGTCTTGCTCGGAGATCGCTAGCTGCTAAAACATAACAGCAGTCTTCAGTCAGAAGTGAAATCCATATCTCCTTTCAGAGCTTAGAGGCAAAGGGCTTCTTCTGAAGTTTGCTGGAAGCAGATTTAGATTTGTGCCCCTACTGTTTATAAGCCTCCTTCCGTCAGAGGTTACTGCCTCCAGAGCCCAGCAAGCAGAGCACATTGTGGAAGTGTTCCCCAAACCACTGCAGACAGAGTCCTCACAGTTATTTCAAACAGTCAGAAGGATTTGGGCTGATACTTTAGCATTTTGCCTAATGCAGAGGAGGGAGAACTCACATGATTCACCCCAGCAGTGGTGCAGGTGGTAACGGTCTCTAGCCCCTTGGTGGTGCATAGTGAAGGCGCAGTCACTGGTGGCAGGTGGACATCTTAATTATCCTTTGCATGTAATGAAAAGTGGAATAGCTGAGCAGTAATGACCCCAGCCTGAACTGAGGTTAATGCTGTGACATTCTTCTCATCTACTCTGGGGCACAATTCATTGCAAATGAAACTTGGGAGAGGCAAGGATGTGTCTGTTGCACTGATTATCGTTGTGGACTGGTACAGGTAATGGAGAAAATTGTACAGCCTGGGGATATTCTGCAATATTTATGTGAAATTTTCCTGCAGGCTGGAGGGCCCAGCATGGCTCCTCCTGCTCTCTCAGGGGCAATGCTGCTCCACACTGGTGCTGACCCCATGCTTCTGTCTTTAGGATGTGCAGGTCCATCCTGGAGATCCTGGAGCCAGATCTAGGCAGGCTATATGAGCAGGACTGCAATGGCCAACTGGCTTAATAAGCAGCATATCAACATAGACTTGCTTTGTCTGCAATTTGCACTGAATAATTGAGTTCAGTCGATTCTTAGCTGATAACACCTGCAAGAATCAAACTTTAAACAGAAAAATTTTCCCAGGAGTTTCTGTATCAACTGGCAATTTGTTGCAGCTTGGTCATGTGAAAGAAGCCCAGAGTTCTTGTGGGAAAGGTTTTGCTTTGCTGAAAACATGTTCCTGGGTTTGCTGTTGGCCCTCACACCTGGTTACCTACAGGCCTTAATGGCTCTGCCCATCTTCACCTGGGACTCCAGGCCTGTGGGCCTAGGGGCCTAGGGGTTTCATTTAAGCTCAGGCTTAGAGACCCAGTCTTTTACTAGAGTACCATTTCCTAGGTCTGTTCCTGGATCGTTGTTCGGGTCTCCTGAACTGACCTTGGACCTGACTTGGTCCTTTACATCTGCCTGATGATCACTGGACAATTGATAGGACATGCTTCTATCACCATCCCACTCTGCTTGCCCAGCTCTGGTGCTGTGGTGCTGAATCCTGTCAGTGGCCTCACTGCCCAGCCTGCGTTGTGGCCACTGCTAGCTCTTGGCTCACCATCCTCTTAGGGAGCAGGCCCCTGACAATTATACTGTGGAAATAAAATAGACTTTATGCTTTTTCTTGGAGGATTTTAAAGTGTTTTGTAAGAAGCAGCTTGACTTACTCTAATTCTGAGATAGCGAGTGATCATGCAAGTGGACTGGATATGCTGATCAGGAGCAAGTACCTATTTCTGATTTATCAAATAACAAGACATTTGTGATGCCAAACACATGAGGCTGAGCTTTATTTCTTGTGGCTCTCTGGAAAGGTCAGCTCTGAGAGGTTTTCATATCCTCATTTCCCTCTTGGTGCTCCTTCCCTTCTGGCACAGGAGAGCTGGGGCACTGCTGGGCTCTGTCATTGCCTTTACACTGATCTGCTGAAAGGTGATTTGAGAGACAGAGGCTGTCAGCCTTGCGCCTCGAGACAAATCGTGTTCATTGAGTTGTGGTGCTGCATTCCTTGCTGTTGTAATTAGCAAGTAATTTAGCAGTAAATTTAGCTTTTTGGCCTTTGAAAATCACCATTCCAACACAGGTTAAATTTTTAGGCTGCTGAAGCTGACAGTATGGCAATTTGGTCTGTAGCCCAGTCACTAATCCTTGGAAACAAAATAATCACTGTAACTTCCAGTTCAAATAAAGGCTTAAATAAAATATCTGTATGCTGTGCCTCTTTAATATTACTATGATTTATCAGTAGATGAGTGGAAATGAATGTATTCAGCTCCTTTTGGGATTCATTTGGGATTTTTCCTTAATTGTGTTGCATGATTTTTCCCTAGGTTTTGGAGAAGGTCTTGCTGACCCTGTAGGATATGAAAGGCCAATAAACTGTTGTGCCAGATGTGTTCTGTTTTCATGGGGAGCAGATGATGCATCTGAAGGCGGTAAGCCTGAGGAATGGCTCTGTTAGTCCGTTCTGTGTTGGATAGTGCCCGTCACCAACTCCCTTGCTACAGGAGGTTTTAGTGCTTTCTGGCAGTGGAGACTGATGCTTCCAAAAGAATTTCAGGGTGTATTACCTACCCTGAGGAGAGAGGAGATAATGCAGGCTTGATCCTCGATTTTTTGGAGCTGAATGGGAGCTAGATTATCACAGAGCAACAGGATTTGGGTTAGTTTTGCTGTTCTGTGTAAATCCTCAGAGAAACAGTACTGCCAGAAGTCCTCGTCAGGAAGGACAACAGTTGTTCTAAAAATAATTAGATGCCTTCTATTGACACACAGTTAAACCTTGATCTCTTTGTCTTCTTTACCTTTGGATGTGCTGTAGGATCCTAATGCACATCATCCAGTAAAGATAATTTAGAAAAAATTCAAACTAAAAAACTTTCAAAATGAAATAGATAACAGTAATTTAACTAAGAAAGAAATCCTGTTGAGATGTTGGACTTTCCAGGGAGGTGACACTGAGCTGATATGACAGAGAAAGGTCCCTAGTTATTTCACTTGGAAGTGATGTTGGTTGTCCCTTTTTCAGGGTCTTGCAGTCAGGGTGCTGATGAGCAGTGAGGGATGTTGCTCTGATACCTTCAGTGCTGCAGCAAGAGCAGGAAAGTGCAGTGAATGTGCATCCCTTCTGAGACTGTGGGAGTTCACTGCAGACCTGATCACTGAGGCTCTTGTGTTAATGTAGTGCATGCAGGGGAATCAGAGAAGGCTTATTTATTAAGGTTTCAAACACTTTAAAGTTGTAAGCAGATGAGTCAGGCTTTCATAACTTACAGAATAGAATTATTTAGGACATTTGCTAGGAAAGAGGTTTAGATCTTACAGTGCCTACCAAATTAAAAGGTCTCTGTATCAGAGACAGCTGTAAGATCCTGAGGAGACAGACGAGTTAGACTAATCCTGTGGTGAAGGACAAGGGACATTTCCTTAATAAAGAGTAAATTTTTTTGTTAGATTTCAGTCATGTGTTATCAGGGAAACTTAGAAGGACATTGTTAAATTAACTGTGCACTTAATTCTATGTGTTGAACACTTAAAAAAAATTCAACCTTTAATTTCTCCTTTATTGTGGATTAGCAAAGCAAAAAAAAAATACTGTGACTATAACAGGGCCTTATAATTATCTACAAAAGCTGGTGGGGAACAGGAAGGCTTAAAATCTGAGTGAGGCTCAGAATTACCTGGGAGAACTTGGGTCACAGTCGTTCCTGTCGCTGGAGATCAACTTACAGCCTGGCAACTGGGAATTTTTCAAACCGGGTTTACCTTGGGAACTGTGATTCACTTAGATCTAAGATTTCAACAAACTTTTATAGCCTAATTAAAAGAGAATGGGATATAAAGACACAGTACGGGGATGCCAAAATGAGGCATTTTTCAACAGCAAAGCACGTTCTCTGTGAAAATACAATGTTCAAACTTCATAGTGCTTGAATCCTAACCTCACACTTATTGGGGTGAGGAGGAAGTTCTGATCACTTCAGAAAATCTTTAATGCCTAGAACACAAAGGTGTACTGTACCAAGCCATGCTGATAAACGGAAGTGACTACATATTCTAACTGGAGCCAGGTCTCCTGATCTGCTCTCCAGCTGTTACTAATTCCTTTGGATAGGACCAACTTGTTCCAGGTCCTGGGGAAGTCTCTTATACTTTCCAGTAAGCAGAAGTACTTTTTCCTAGGGTTTGCTAGTGGCTTGCCCCATCAGTATGAAGTGGCAAAGTAGGGGAAAACTCTTCCTCCCCTCAGGATGTGAGTGGAATTTGGGATTGCAAAGGTGGCCTTAATCCAGACTTTTACCCTGATACACGTCACTTGTATATAGCTGCCCTGAGTAGATGCTAAAAATGAAGTTTGACCTGCAGTAAGTTATCTGAGAGCTTGTCTTTGAGTGAGATTATCTTAATAACCCACTGAGAACAGCAGCTGCTACTGCAGAGCAGGTAGGCCCACCTACCCTAAAGTTCACTAAGGCATAGACTGTAACATATTTTGGCACTTCTTGTAAAAGAACCTGTTGTCTCCCAGCTTTTAAAGCTTTACATCCAACAGATAAGACTTGATCAGAACAGTCATGGTCCTGTGAACAGGATCTTTGTCACTGGCACAATGGTGCAAGGGACTCTCTGGGCTTGCCTCAGCCAGGCTGATTTCAGCTGTGATTGTCCAGCAGTCAGGTGATTGTGGCATTGTGGCTTCAGTTTAGCTTTATTTTATAGCAATAGCAAGCAACCATCTGTAAAAATAGAAGATTGTGTAGCAGGATGAAAACGCAAGTTGCTGGTGATTTAGGAGTCAATGCAGGAGAGCTGCCTTGTCATTGGGTAAAGCCAGAGTAGAGGTTAATGGAGAACAACAAAAAACCCCAACCAACAAATAATTGGGAGTCAAAGGAAAAAAAGATTATGTAAGCTAACTCTGTCAGGAAAACATGAAAATCACCCTTAGTGGATTTGAGGACTGAGGAGGAAGAAGGGATTGGCACCATGAGCACTGACCTCCTTCTGGTGAAGGCCTCAGGATGCAGATGACTTGTCATCAGCTGTACCCTCACTTTGCTTGAGGAAAAATGAAGCCATGAAACAGAAGGGCACTGGAAAGGTGAATATAACACCATAGAAAAGGTGCAGATAATAGGTATCACTAAGAGGATTTCTTGTGTATGTAACAATTTGAACTATATGATGTTTTCCTGAATTATTGTGGGCTATGAGTGTTAGTATTATTGCAGTTGTGCTAATAGCTAAAATAACTAGTTAATTTTAAGTTTGTTTGGTAAGATAATAATTAAGCTAACTCCATCTTACCTCCATATATAGTGTGATCCCTTTTGGTCTATAACCAGATTTTGAGAGTACCCATCAGATTTTCCCACAGGTTCCCTTTGCTTACTAGTACTTCAACTTGCCAGAATCTTTTAAACTCATCACTTTATTGGTTATTTTTGCCCAGCCCTACTACTTAACACGCCTGAGGATTACAGTTTCCTTTTAAGTGCCTGAACCCTGTGAACAGTACAAGCTGTGTTGTTGTCTTTCCAAAAATAGGATTTCTTCCATAACTGAGATTCCTGTCAACTATAGATGTCTGCATTTCCTGAATGTATGAAAATAAACATGAAACACTGTGAGAACAGTGTAAGGCGAGGGAATTGTCTCAGCTGTCATTTTGTCTTTCTCAGAAGCTGCATGATCTGATGTACTCTCTGATGCTGGTCTAAAGTTACTGCTTTTTACCTTTTTCTCATAAAGGGGAAAAAAGGGAAAAAGTAAATAAAAATCTTAATTTTATTCCCATTGCTTGGAGTCAGAAGGAGCAGATCTATTGCCCCGCACAATCATGCTGCAGGTAGAAAGATCTCTTGCATTTTATGGGCTAAATTGCTAATTGGCTCACAGTGATGTTTAGTGAATTTGGAAGATAAAGTGTCTGGCGAGCCATAGAAGACCAAAGTCTTGCCCAGGGCTTCTTTAAGGCTTTTATGGACGTTGTGTATCTGTCAACAGCAGTATAAGTTTCTCCTGCCCCTCTGCCTCCTGTCAGAGCTGCTGCCCCCCGTGTGGAGTAGCAGACAGTTACTGAAATATGTCTGTGTTTTCAGCTTCTACTGCTGTTCAAAATGTGTTGCTTCTGTTTGAATCTCATTTTTTTTTGTCTGGTGCAGACAGAGATGCTTGTGACTCATGTGGTGGTTGCTTGGGCATTGTCGCCTGTCCAACGCATCCCTCCCACTGAGGGGAAGGGCAGATATCATCATCTTAAACTACCCCAGCAAGGTTCCCCAGGTGCTCATTTTTTGGGGCCCGGCTTGTGCAGGGCACAGAAGCTGCTGAGGAACTGCTCTGCTGTCCAGGGCTGCAAGATTTATTTAAATCCAGACATCCAGCAGCTTTATGATGGGGTTTCACAGGGGACGGATAATGTTGTTTTCCAGGTTGTACGTCAGGGCATTTCTCTCCATTCTATCAGATAGCACGTAGTCACTGCAATGAATATATAGTGGTAAATACATGTTTTTATATATTGTATTTCAGTATAGTAACACACAAGTGGACAGACAAAGTATGAAGTTTCTTTCCGCTTGTGATGCTTTGTGCATGTTGGTGTTACTGCATTGAGGGCAAGGAGTGCTGCACTGCACTTCAGGAATGATAGCAGCACAGCTTATGATTCCAGTTTCTTTTTATGTCACTTGATTTATTGACCTTATTTCACAGATTCTGGTTTCTGACTTCTCTGTGGAAAAAGCTGCAGAAAAGGCCTTTTTTTCTTGAGACAGGTTTGGTCCTCACTATATGTGTTATTTCTTTATCTCCTGTCAAGGACAAAATCACAAAATTATTCAGAAGCTGCGGGGAAATCTAATGGCATCTTCAGTGACTAGTGTTGTTTGTTCGTTTGTGGGATTTTTGTTTGGTTTTGTTTGTTTGTTTTTCTTTTATTTAAAGAAGTATAAGAAGAGTGGGAATATATCATCTGCTTGGGACTTCACCAGGGGAACCCTCATATTCTCTGTCTTCCTATCTTGTGGATTACAAAAACTGGGGTTATTGCAAGGTGCTCACAGAACTTGGTGTTCCTTCTCTCCCATCCCTTCTTATGGAGAAGATGAGCTGCTATGAGTCTGTCATATTAAACATGCCTCGTGGTAACAGCCCAAGTGCTGTGAGCTATTTTGTTGTACCTGCATGTTTTCATGGAGGATTTCAAACACCTCTTCTGAGAGTCTCTGGAGATTCTTTATCCATTACTGTCAGCCATGTGGAGAAACTGATTCGAAAAACCACTCCAAACAAACATAAGCCAAGGTAGGAATGCAGTAGGAAAACAACACAAAATATCAAAATTGCATTTTACATTAACCTACACTGCTGTATGTTATTGTGGGTTTATCACATAGGGTAACATTTAATCTGTGAGGAAAAACAGAGAACTGGTTTCCACACAAGGGTTTTTTGTCTGGCTGGAAATTCGGATGTCTGTAAAGTGGTAGGTCCTACACTGTGAAACCAAACATGCTCTTTAGGTAGGTCTCAGTTGTTCTTGAACTGAGCGAGCTGAACCTTCTCTGAGGAATGTTTTCTCTGACCGTGCTGTTTCCCAGTAGTAAACCATGCAATCCATACAGCTCAATATGCAACAGTTTGTTGACCTGAATTGTGACAAGCACCAACCTATTTAACAGTGTCAGCCTTGATGGTTTGCATAAAGTCTTACTGCAGACAGAAAACAAGGTCTGGCGCTTATAGTTAATGGTGTAGAAGAGACTGCCATAGGATTATGTCAGGGATGGTTGTTCCTTTTATTTAGTAATCATATAGAGGTAATTGTTTTTGTAAGCTCTCTGTAATGAGATTTTTTGCAAGGGTTCCCACAGGCCTTAATATGCCTGGATTTAGTTGCACTATATGATGACAGAGATCAATATTCCTGTTTCTCCTACACGGATATGACTAGCAGAATCATTGCACTAGATTAACCACGTGGTCCATGTCTTCTGGTCTCCACACTCAACAGTAGTAGGCAGTACCAGATGCTTCAGATGAACATATAAGGAAAGGTGATGCCCTCCTAAACTCTAATTAGTAGAGTCTGGTTTATGCCTTGGGACATCTGGGTTTACGACCTTCCCAGTGTTGGTTTTTTTTTTCATTAACTGAATTAAATATATATATATATATTTTTTTTTTTTTCCCTTGTAAATCCTGGTCTCCTTTTACCTTGAAATGGTACCAAGCAGGTGTGTGAGCTATGCCTGTTTCAGTGGATTTAATATTTCTCACAAACACTCTCTGGACAATGCAGTCTTTCTGTTTATACAATTTAGATGAAACACACAGAGGAGTGCAAGCTATCCCCCATTGGTTTGTCATCATGCCACAAATCAAGAAAGGTCCATTTTAAATGCAAATTCTATTTTTGAAAGGATTGCCAAGCTGAAATGTGCTGGGTATTGCTGCCTGCATTCTGAGTGTTCAAAATGTGCTAGGTTTGGGAAAAGACTATAATTTTCTGCTACAATAATACAGCTAGTGGGAAAGACGTGGTAGCCAAATTTGTATCAACTTTCCAAGAATTAGAAATAGTCCTACTCAACCCCAAAGACAAAGAGGAATAATAAGGTAATTGCTGGTTGATCATATAGCAAAATGTTTTGAAATGCTACCAAGAAGGTATCAAAGATGTGAATCCGAACCTGACTCCATAGTCCCAGTTCCCGATTGTCAGGAGAAGACAGCAGGAGAAAGAGCTGATAATTGATTCAGTGAGGATGGCAGATCACTACTGATTTTAAGATAAGAAACTAAAAATAGTGGAAAAATGGAGGAAATGTTTTTCATTATAGTAGTTCTGGGTGCCATACAACAAAAAATTATAGAAAAAGAGCCCCATATCCCATATTCAGCTATCTTTAGTCCATATGAATAACTTAATCTGATTATCACACTTCTCTCATATGTAGAAAAGATTAATATTCTCCTCCCACCCCCCACCCCGCACCCACCCCAAGCATAACCTTGGAACTCAAAATGATTCAGCCAAAAAAACTGATTTTTTTTTTTTTCTTTTACATGCCTAGGAGAGAGGAGGAAGCATTGAAAATACAATTTTCAGGAAAATATCTACTGAATCGAAAATGAAATTCTTTGAAATCCAGTTCTGAGAAAGTCATTGATGTTAGTTGAACTGCACACTTTTGCTAAGAAAATGCCAAAGTACTTTAACGCCTCGCTGTATTTGTGATATGGAGAAAAATTGAACAGCCTGAAAATTTGAAAGGACTAATGAAAGCAAAGGAATAAATGAGATGAGACCGATGAGCAGCAGAGAAGACAGAGCTGAAACCTGCCGTATTAAAAGAGGAGAACAATGAAGTGGGTGAGGTCAGTTTTTTAGGATGGGGGAGGGGCAAGTCTTACACAGCATCCTGTACATTAATTAGCAGTAATGAAAATAATTGTTCCCTGCAGCTTGAAACTGTGGCTAATTACAATTAAACGTTCATTACTAGCTAACGTAATGAGACCTTCACTATGCTTCATAAATACATGGCTTAAATTATGCAGGGAGGGAGGAAGCATCCTTTGTAGTGCTTTCCTGTTTGTCTTTATATCCTTTTTCTATCTACTTCCACAGCTGTTTCTCAGTCTCCTTTCTTAGACGATCCCACTGTGTGTGCCAGACCTGATTATCAAGGCAATTTCTTGCCAAGCCTGAAACATTTTTGTGCTGTTTGTCCCTTGTGTTGGGCAGGATCAGTAAGACCCACCTTCGCAGAGGATTTCAGGAACTGCAGCCTCACTGAAGTTGTGCTTTCATGCCTCTGACCCCAAATGCATAGTTTAAGTAATAAGCTTTTGTAAAATGAGTGTTGTGATTTAACTCCAGATGGCAACCAAGCACCATATAGCAGCTCACTCACCACCCCACCCCCAGTAGGACAGGGGAAAAAATAAAAAAATACCTCATGGGTTGAGATAAAGACAGTTTATTGGATAGCAAAGGAAGAGATAATGATAACTGTATTAATAATAACAGAAGAATATACAAATGAAGTGGTGCACAATGCAATTGCTCACCACCTGGTGACCAATACTCAGCCCAGCCAGCTTTCCTCAAGTTTATATACTGAGCGTGATGTCATATGGTATGGAATATCCCTTGGCCAGTTTGGACCAACTGTCCTGGCTGTGTCCCCTCCTGGCTTCTTGTGCACTCCCTGCCTTCTTGTTGGCAGGCCAGTATGAGAAGCTGAAAAGTCCGCGACTGCTTAGCAGCAACTAAAACGTAAGTGTATTTTCAGCATTGTTCTTACTTTAAATCCAAACACAGCACCATACCAGCTACCAGGAAGAAAATCAACTCTACCCCAGGTGAAACCAGGACAATGAGGGAAGAAGGGACTACAAAAAAAGGAAAACACAAAGCTTTTGTCTGCCTTTCTAAAAATACAGTTTCCTTATAATAAAACATCTGGTAATTTGGCTGATGTAGACTACTATGTCTACAGCCGATTTGTGCTGATTTTGTTTCTACTGAGATCTGGAAGACAGCAACATAACAGTGCATTTCATTACATTCGGGTAGAATTGGTGATGTTTTTTATTTCCATGTGAGGATAAAATATCATTCATTCATTCTGCATCATTTCCCCTATCCTAATTTAGACGTAAGTTGCATACGAAAATAGTCCCATTTAGCCTTGTCCCTTCTCTCTCTTTCTCTTCCCCTCTCTATTCCACCTTTATTTTCATTGAGTCATGAGACCAAAAATTTAGGCGTTACACTAGGAAGTAATCACTAACATTTAGCTGTTCTGATGGTTATCTGGCAGCTAGAGGATACACGTGCTCTAGCACGCTGCTGTCAGAAGACCTGCTGCTTGCCTTACCAGCTCACAGGTGAGGTGAGATGTCACCTGCATCATAACACGGTCTGTTCTGGTCATTAGCTCTGGAAGAGCTGAAGGTGATGGAGAGATTTGGGGTGGTTATGGCTGAGAAATTAGTGCAGTGGTGCCTGCCTAGGGAGAAGGGATGGAGAATGGAGAGCTAATTGAGCATAAAAACAGCAATGGAAAAGGCAAATGGTAGGAGAAGGAAGGAGAGCGAAATGGCTGGAGATTAAAAAGCCGTTCAGCAAAGCGAGAAAATAAGCAAACAAAGGCAATGCCACAGGCAGTGATTCCACTGACCTGAGCAAAGAAATCAAAACTGAGCCTGGTGAGCAGGTGACAGGAGGTGGGGGGGAGCCTGGACTTTACAGGGCTTGTCCTCCCTCTGCGCCGGCGCTGTGCAGGCGTCCGCTGCTCTGCCAGGGAGCTGCTCCTGGGGTGTGGTGTGACAAGGCAGGTACCGTCCCGTGCTTGGTGATCTGAGACCTTAACAGACCGTTTTGTCAAAACAGAGATTTCTTGCCATGAGTTCTGGTTCATTTTCAGCCTAGGCAATTTTGTTCTGGTAGTCATCCTAATATTGTACCGATATTTCGTTTTCTAATGGATTCATTACTTTGTGTCGCTTCCTGTCCTCATGTCTTGTGTAGCGTTGATGTGTGCTCTTGAATAGCTGTTGCGGGTTGAGGTGAAGTGGTTTCTGCCACTTTAAAGTGCTTATGTTGTTCCCCGAGATGAGAAGCACAGGTCAGCAATATCTATTATAATATGGCTTTGCCTTTGTGTAAAGCCAATCAACCTGAAATAGAAGGAGTAATCGAATTGCAGAGTAATGATAGAGTAAGGGCTGGAACTGAGATCTCCCAATTTATAATCCCCCAATTTGGGAAACTCTATGTGATTTTGTGGCCAACCTTTAAGATTAAAGAAGAGAAAGTCCTTTATGGACTTTTTAAACAGCATATTGTGAAATGGAAAGTCAAAAAGCTATTCAGTTTGGAAGGGACCTCTGGAGGTCTGTAGTCGAAACTCCATCTCAAGTAAAGGTCAGCTGGGGAGACAAGTTGGGTTACTCAGGGTTTTGTTCAGTTGGACCCTAAAAGCATACAGTGACGGAGCCTGCACATCCCTGTGCAACCTCTGTCACTACTTGACTGTTCCAGGGTACAAAAGTTTTTCTTTGTGTCCAGATGTAACACTTCTTGATCCATTTTATGCCTATTGCCCCTCACCTTCCCACAGTGCTGTGAAGTGCTTGACTCTGTGCCCTCTGTGACATTGTCAGGGGTAGTGGTAGGCTGCCATTTCTTTCTCTAAAGCCAACCCTCTCCAAGCTGAACAAGTCCATCATCCTCAGCCTCTCCTCACACGGCAAGTGCTCCTGACACCAATCATCGCAGTGGACCTCCACTGAATTCATTCCCATTTATTGATGCCTGAGTTGTACTGGAGGTCCCCAAATCAGATGCCATATTCTAGATGTGGTGTAACAAGTGCTGCCCTTGACGTACCAGCTGTGCTGCTGGTAATGCAGCCCGGGATGCTGTTGGTCTCCATCACTGCCAGGGGTCCTTCCTGCCCCACATCCAATTTGGTGTCTACCAAGACCTAATGTTCCTTTTCCACAGAGCTGCAGCCTGTGTCATTGCCAGGGGTTCCTCCTTCCCAGATGCAGGACATGGCATTTGTCCTTGTTGAATTTCACAGGGCTCCTGTTGGCACATTCCTCCATCCTTTCCCTTTCAACAGCAGCACTGCCCTTGTGTGTTCAACTGCTCCCCCTGACACCACCATTAATTTGGTGTCACATGCAAGCTTGATGAGAGTGACATCCATGGCTTCCTCCAGGTCATAGATGAAGATGTGAAGGAGGACAGATCCCAGAACAGACCTGGATGGTACTCTCTTTGCTACCTCCAGGTAGAGTATGACCCATGAATCTCTGCCTTCTGAGCCTGCCCATCCTACCATTTTTCATCCATGTAAGTTGTCTGTGCATCCAGTGTAATATACAAACTTGAATATGTGAATATTGAGGGGAGTATCAAAAGCTACAGTTGAGGTATACGGCATGCATTGCCTTTGCACTTGTCCCCAAATCCATTCATTTTCACTTAGTAGGTAACCAGGTTAGCCATACATGATTTATCATTCATAAATGGAACAGCGCTAATTGTAACAGGCCAGAAAACAAAAACGTTGTTATGTTTTTCATGCAAGAAACCCAGCTTTTCCATTTATGGGCCGGTCAGTATTTTGTTGCCTCTAGCAAATTATTTTGCTGCTAGCCCCTTTACCTTTTTGCAAATTCCTGTAAATACGAGATGGGCAAAAAGGGGAACCCAAATTCTCCTCCCTGGGAAAAACACATCAGAATCCTTTGTTTATTCTATCTCTATGCTTGACGACTGGTCTGTAGGTTTCACACAGGTGTCTGTGGAATACAATGCAAAATTAGTATTTGTCTAGCTGGTTTAATCCCCATCAGCCAAATACTCAAAGAAGATTGTCTTGAGAACAAAACCATTTCCTCCGCCTGATGCCCTTGTATGTTTTTTTGTGGTTGGAGCCCGGCACTTTGCTGATCACTGCATCTCAAGTGATGCTTCTGAATGATGTTAAGTCCAAGTCCCATAATTCCTCATGGATTTAAAACAGAGCAGTGGTTGGTTTTCTTTGGGAGGCTGACCTCTAGTGTTCCAACATGACAAGCTCAAGAGAAGAGGAGCAGCAGAGGAATCAATGCTCTGTGGAGTGGTGCCCAAAATACATCTGCATTGACAGGCATTTTATGAGCTGCAAGATACTTAATTTATTTCGCAATAAAAGAGAAAGTGTTGCTATGGTATCTTGAGGTGTACTGATATTGCTATGGTCACACAAGGATCCAATAATATTTTTAATCTTTATTTTAATTATTGAGTTCAATATTTTGAAATTACCGGGGTCTCTTACATTTTTTGATTATACAGTGTTCTGTGAGATTGAAATATTAATTGAAACAAGAGCTGTCTCACTCTTTCCTGAGAAGAAATCAAATAATTTCTGAAGCCCCAGCTACATACCAGATTTGATTAAAAGTCATACAGAGGTCACTAGAACAGCCAGTGCTGAAACAGAGTTATTTTTTATACATGAAAAGCCTGAGCTTAGTCTTAGAAGCAGCCCAGAGATATCTATTATTCATGGTGGGTTTTTGTGTCTGCCTATGTAAAAATCCAAAACACAGGCAGGTTTTTATTGCTACAGGTCAGACCCCACAGCACAGCATGGTTCAGCTGTGAGGTACTGGGCACTTTTGAATTTCCATTGACTTAGCATCCTTCTGTGTCTACCTCTATGCGATGTCTGGGATAGTGGAAAAAATTTTCGATTGTTTTGCTGATACAAACATGTTTGTAAAACACATGTTTATGGATCAAAAGGAGAAGTGCTTCATTTCTTACTGTCGTACTACAGGGGAAGATGTTTCTTCTTTCGTCTGGTCACTTTCATGTACATTTGATAATATTTAAATCTTATTATGGATTTTTTTTTGGCAAGAAAATGTGTAATTACAGTTGTGGACAGAGAACATAACTTTTTGAAATAAGAATGAGATCTTCTTCAGAACTTACTTGAAAATCAGCACAAACATTTTTGACAGCTTCTTGAAAATTCTGCTGTACAGATTTCTTCCCTCACCCCGACTTCCAGAATCTGAATGCTAGAGGAAGTCAGGACCAAAGCTTGTTGAGACACCACTTATTCAAGCCCTGAGTTTGTTGACACAGGGCTAGAGCAAGACATACTTGTGGGAGTTGAGATTGGTAGTTAGAGTGAAGGATCTGGAACACTAGTTCTTCTGTTCTTTGATCTTTTGAACAGATGTCACGTCACCCAAGCCTAGGTTCTCATTTTGCTAGCTTCAGTTTCCTGATACCTTGCCCTGAAGGTGGGTTTGAGAGCTAGTTTTGTATGTGGGAACTAACACCTGTGAACAAATGTGGTGTAGCCATGGTGTGCTGTTTTACTCTGCAAAACACTGGCTCAACTAAGGTCCACAGGCAAGCAAGATACCTTATATTACTATGAACCAGCCATTGCTGCTCTTGGGAAGTTCTTGCGTAAGGTTTCTTTCCCTTGCAGTGCATTATTCCCATCCCGCCAATTCAAATAGCCTGAATTTGTTGACCTTCTGGCAATGATGCTAGACTTTTTTTTGAAGAGGAGCTGCTGAGAAAATGAATCTTGCCTGAAGGGCTCTGAACCGAGAGCATGTCTTCAAATATCTGCTTTGGTTTTGCTGTACAGTAGGTTAGTGGTCAGATTTTCTGAGATGTTATTTTGGCTTTTTTATACTTTTTTTCACTAGGTGTGAGTGAAAGTCAGTTTAAGTAAGTGAGCATTAGTTTAAGAAACAAATAACACGTATTTTTCACACAGGAAAGTAAAATGTGAGCAAGAGTAGACAAGTGGGAAAGTTCCAGAAATCTGTTGATGTCCCTGGAACATCTTATGCCATGGCAATAGGCCTGTGACAGAATTTGTAGCATGATTGAAAAATAGATATATGTCAGATTAAAGGTTTTGCAGTACACTCCTTGCTGGGGCAGGACATCTGTGCTGGTTTTGCACATCTGATTTATCTCAAAATCATTACATTTGTGGTGATCTGTTCGTGCTGTAGTACATATCTCCATAAGAGAAAATTACACAAGCCTACTCTTCCCTTTTACCCTTCTAGTATCATTCCACATTTGTATTGTTAGAACTGACTAAGGCATCCTATTGCAGACTTTTTTCCAAGGCAACAGGCACTGAATAGACAACCAGAAATATCTCTCTTCATCTCAGCAAATTCAATTAAACCATTCTGAAAATGAGTGTGTAGAGGCAGAGGCATCTCTTTACTTAATGACACTTCTTTTGCTAATGTTATTATTGCACTCTTCATGGTTCTAAGGCAATGTTAGCTATATCCCAAACACGCAACAATAGTTATATCTCAAACATGAAGCGGAAGGACAAGCAATGCATGGCTGAGAAAAATGTTAGTAGGATTAAGAAAAAGCCATCATGTCTTCTGGTAGTTTAAATCCAGACTAGTCTAGTATGGGTAGCAGCAACATTAACGGTTTCAGTAAAAAGAAATCAATTATCAGCTTCACAGATAAAATGAGGTCATGATGCTACTGTTGAACTCAGTAGAGACCAGACATTTGGGTATAGAAGCTAATACCCCTTCAAGATGTGGTTTTGGAGAGCAGGAAAGCTGCCTGTTGCCCACACAGATTGAAGACATTAGTATTACTGGTGCTAGTGCAACACCTCTTTTAAACAGAAACAAAGACTTATGGTATTGATTGTCACTGCCTTAGGTGCATTTCATGAATAAAACTTTAGATTTTTTAGGATTAAACAGTGTTTATGTGTAACATAGAAGAAGATCCACAACCCTTATTAGGAAGGCTTACAATTTGCTGAAGACCCAGAGGAAGTGTTTTGAATCTAATCTTAACTTAGAAATTAGTAGTTGGTGATATTAACATATCTGCATTGTATTGATTTCTGACCTGTTTACAGTTGCTTAGGGTAAACTTGTGTTGAACAGTTGCATGTAAAATGTTGATGACCTGTCGGCTTCTTTAGTTCAGTATAAACAAATAGACCTTCGCATGCAGATGGCATGGAGCTTCCATTTTGAAGGACCCTTTGTTGAAGAACATACAAAATCAGGAAGTTACTAGAGAAACACGATTCTGTCTTTTTTAAAAAAGGAAGCTTGAAACTACAAAAACCAGGTAGTTCTATTCCTTAGACTCTCCCATCAGGGTGAATGGATAGGTTTTAGCTGAACCTGCAGACATTTGTATGAAGGCTAGAGAAATTAGGCTCTTGTTGAAGTCAATGGGAAGAAACTGTTTTTTCAGGTGTCATTTATTTCTTCTGAAATATACACCTAAGATTAGGCAAATAAACTGATACTTTAAGAGCACAATTTATTTCTATTAGGGACAGATCTCCATTAAGTTCCATTTTACACTGATATTTAGTTATCTTATGGGCTAAAAATGACTTTGTCCTTTGTAAATATTGAGAGGGTGCCTTGTGGGTTCTCCTTAGCTTAAATTTTTCCTTTTCCTTGAGAACCCCCCACCTGTACTGTGACTACATCACTACAGGACTTCTGTAGAGCCTTTAACATGTTCTTTATGTTGTGGATGTACCTGACCTCCTTTGGCATGACCTTTTAGAATCAAAAAATACTCTTGGTTCTTCTCTGTGCTTCTCTTCTTCCATATATCATCTTTGGCAAACAGCTTTTTTTCATCCCTGCTCAATAACCCTCCACTTCTGGTTTTGAACACCTGGGCCTGCCTTCTTTCATTTAAGCATGATTTAACCTTTTTTGGCTTCATAGTCCCATGTCCAGCATAGTGTTTTTGTCTGTGAAGCTGAATAAAACAGATGGACCTCATAATCTATGTTTCTCATCTGCAAATAAAGCCTTTTCACTGCTAATTATATCAGCAGAACCAAAAGTTTGGACCCCTATCAGAAATTATATAGGTTCACAAAACCAGAAGCATTTTGATATTTTTTTGATTATAGATGTCCTTTCCTCCACCAGAAAAATATGAAACTTGCTGCAAAATATTTTGGTTTTCAGATGAAAAAGAGTGTGCTGCGATAGTAAAGATCCCCCAGATATTGCAGGAAAATGCTGCTTAAAGACAAACTGAAATGTTTGAGTTTGGGTTTTTTTCAAACTGTTGAAATGTTTTGGTTTCTCCAAAATTTTTGAGGGGTGGATTTCAGCTGAAAATAGATCTGCAAAGTTTGCATGCATCCAAAAATATTCAGTGATAACGCATTTTATACTCATGGTGGGATGTTACACTTATTTTTAAGCATTAATGTTTCTTTGGTTATAGAAGTCTTTCTGGTATTAGTAGTATGATTTGCAAAGACAATTTGGCTTCTTGGTTAAGAGGATCTGAGTGTCATCAGAGATGATCTGCCTGTAGACCAAAATATGGGCAAAGAGCTACACACTGTTATACTTCTCATTGAGTTTAATCTGCATTTAGATGGAGACACACGTGTATCAGTTAGTTTTCATGCCAGAACCACAAAAACACAGAGGCAATTCTGGATGCCTACAAAAAGAGCTTCTTCATTTGACCCCTAGATCCTTAAAATCTTTTTGAGTGCTAGACCCTTAAAATCCATCACTGTCTCAGTGGTATGATCATGAAGGATTCTTCATGTAAGGTATTTAATGAATTGTAGACAACTAAAAAAAAAAATCTCTTTACAGCATTTTAACTTTTCAGTTAAGGTCTGAAGCCTTGAGAAAAAGGGGAGCTCATTACTGGCTGAGGGAAAAGTCTTTGAGACTTGCTGTGAGCATGGATCTGTGCCATCCCCTGGATCAGACCCAGAGCAATCTCTTGGTGCACAGAGGTCGTGTGTTGCTAGCCTGCACTGGTTTTGAACTAAATATAAATCAAACCTGCTTTCTTTGTTATTAGCTGGTGGGTGATACGTTTTCATTGTTTGCTGTCTCAGAGCTCTCTCTGGGGGGAAAAAAAAAAAGTGACAATGGTGATGTGCTCATGCTCTTTCTTTCCCTGTCAAGCTGTCGGTTTCATCAGCTCAGTTTTTATGCTCCAGACTGTGTGAACAATTGTTGAATGCCTAATAGTACTTCCATTTGCCAAGCTAATCTACTTCTAGTACTTAAAATTCAACTTCACGTGAAATCTTTAGCAGCAGAAGATCTATGCTCAGTAGAACCTGCGATAGCTGATAAAGAATATTTTGAACTCTAGGCTATAGTCAGAAATATAACTGTAGAGGAATTAAATTGCAGATTTCATGATCATGCTGTTTTAGGAGAGACAAATTAATCACAGAACATCTGCTTTTAGAAAATAAGTATAGACTATACTGACAAGATCGGAGGGCTCTTGCTAGCCAGACTGCTTAACAGTGAAAATTATGTAGGCTACAGCTTGAATATCGAGTGGAATATAGGAGTAGTAGTTTGTCTTAATATTTTTGACTTGCTGAGATATTCTTGTAGCTCGCAGTACAAAGTTGTTGGTAAGTTTAAGACCATAACAGCATGTTGAAATCATTGCCCTAGCGTGGTTATCATGTAAGATATCATGACATATATATATTTTATAGCTTAAAGGCTAACAGTGCAGATCTCATTGTGTGCCAGTATTTTTTCTCTTGGAAGGAAAAAAACTTGCATCATGTTATAAGATTGGATACAGCATTTTGCAAAGGGCAAAACATTTGCAACGGCCCCGATAACCTGGTGATAGCTCCATTTTATAAGGTAAATAGTGCTTTCTGATGCCCGTTTGCACTGATGGGATTGCTGGTGCCACTCATTTAATCGTGAACTTGGTGTCCAGTTGGTATCTGGACCTCTGACTCGGATTCACCAGGTTAAGCTTGGTGCAATTTGAAACGGCAACATTTCTCTGGCTTCCACAGCTGCTCCTGAGCTCTGAGGCAGCAGGAGCAGGCTGAAATTTTTTTTCCCCATGCCTTTCCACCTTCGCAGACTTCCCTTTCAGGTTCTGGCCTTTGTCTCTTGAATTCGCCCTTCTTGGGCCCTTATTCTGGCTGCCTCATTTTGCCAGTCATAACATTTTAATCATTGAGCAGTATCCAGCTATTGCCAGGGTAAATACAATGCCCTCTGTCAAATCTTACCTGGTTTTACTGCAAGGAACTGAGCCAGAGGCAGCGTGGTTCCTGCTTTTCAAAAGTGTCAGATCCAAACTACTGCTATACAAGATTTAAAAAAGGAAGCTGAAGTAGAGGAGGATCCTAAGACTGCACTTGATATGACTTGTTCGAGGCCTTTGGGAACTTGATTGTAAGCCTGGGTCTTTGGCCAGTGTTAGACCTATCTTGTTCCTTAGGGATCCAAACTGGTGGATACGCTTTGGAGGTGTTCATCTTACTGGGGATGTGATAAGCCCCAGGATCGCTTCATTCCCTAAGCTTGAAGGGATGATAGAGCCTCCTGGCAGCACAGTGGGGCTGGCAGGGCCAATTAAAAGATTTTGCCATGCCGATCAGTTAAAACACAACAGAAACTCATTTTTCAGAAGTTGTTTATCCTGATTATAGTAGGCAAGAAATAGTTAGCCAAGGCACCTCAGGGCTATTAACAGCTTCAGATGATGGTCAGTTACACACTAGAAGGAATGGGGGACAGCTGGGGCTTCTGAGAGTTTAAAGCTTGGGGTTTTTCAATCAGACCTGTGAATTGTATTTTCTTCAGACAGAATTTTTATGGCTACTGTTGGGAGGGAATTAACAAGGAAGCAAATTTGGTGAAAAATAATAATTTCTCTAATTTAAAAGTTTGAATTCTACTCTCTGGCCAAGACAGACCAAGTACAGCAGTATATTTTGTTTCAGGTGTCGGTGTGTAACCCTCCTTGCTTTTAATGTAGTATAACGAAAACACAGGGAATGACCAACATGAGGAGCAGGTTTCCTGCCTTTGCCTTGTGCCATCCAGATAACCCAACAGGCAGGATGCTGCAGCATTCAGCGAGGCAGCAGGCCTGCCTGGTACTAGGCTGTTTCATTTGACTTTGTCTCTGCCTCAGATAGAAATGTAATTCCCAGGTCTTAGAGTGTGCTCTGCTGGTATGATGGCAAAGAAGGGTGTAGCTCAGGAGCTTTGATTTTTATTTACTTCCAGTTTTCCTCATTTTAGAAAAAAATACCTTAGGCAACAAGTTTTTCTGCCATGCTCAGGTGGGATTTGAGTTCTTACTGAAATATGAATGTACTAAAATTCAGAATTTGTAGGTGTGTAAATTGATCTTTTAGTTGTTGTGCAATTGCATGGGGAGTAAACACATCAGTGCCTGCAATTAAAGACTCAGAAAGCAGTTGAAAATGTTTTTATGAAATTCCATGTGCATTCCCAAATGCACAGATATACCTATTATAGCATATTCTTATGACTCCAGAGTGTACAGGGGTACCTGACTTGAGCATGCATGGGTAGGTTGAATATTTTAGCCCCATAGACAACAGCAAATTTTATGTTTAGTACAAATTAGCCATACAGGATATAAAATGAATGCCTGAGATGAGGTGCAGTGTGTTGAAATTAGAGTCCAAATGAAAACTGTTTAGTATTAAAACATTCAAATCCTGAGCTAGCTTCTCCACTGGTGTCAATCAGTCCAGCTCCATTAACTTCAGTGGAGCTATGCCTCTGTGTCTGCTGGGGAAAAGGCTTATTCTGAATGTTTTGACTAAACACAGCACAGCTCTTTTAATAGATAAAAAATGCTTTTGTGCAATTTTTGGAATGTAAATTTACTCTCACAATTTATAAATTAGCTCTGAGCCTGGTCTGCAGACAGCTCTGCTGGACCAATATCTGTCATCATGAGCAGCTGCTGGAGAAGGTGTTCAGGTCTGATAGAAGAGGGGAGGGTCTGGATGGGGACCAAGCAGGATTCCACTTGATACTGACCAACTATCCTGCCAGGGGGCATGGGTACTGGGTATCCTTACCAAGTGGGAGACTTGGCCTTAGAGCATCCTATGAGCTTTCCCATCTTCTAGTGGCTGCAAATTGTGACTTTGCACTCAGGCTGGCATTTTCAAAAAAAGATAGATGACTTAGAAGCTGGAGACGTTCCTTGTCAGTAAGACTCAGGGTCCCAAATGTATAAGACTTTTAATCATTGTTTCATGAAATCCTGAGTCCTGAAGATGTTTTGAAAAAAATTCTCACTCTGAAATGAAAATGATAGATACTTTCAAAATATCACGGTTTAATTAGCTGACCCAAATAAAAGAAAGTCAACCTGAGCATTCTTTCTGTCTGGCAGTTTTAATTACCATAGAGAAGAAAGAGGAACAAAGATTCAGAAACTCATTTGTCCTGTTTGAGTTTGATCTCTCAAAATAGAGACCATCAAGCTTCCTGGGAGGGAAGAGAATGTGTCCTCATAGCAATACAAGACAAGACCTTTTTAATGAGAATAGGAGGAATTTTGAATGTTTGCTCTCTTGTGACTTGGGTTAGCATAGGGAAAGAACTGAAGAGCAATTGGATTAGAAATTAGGTCTTAGAGAAATGTTTGAAAGGAAAAAATTAAATTTCTCTTGTGTCTAGCCATAGAGAGTTCCTATGTTACAGACACCACAGCTACAGTATTTATACTGTCTCTAATATAATTCTGTAGTAAAGAAAAGGGCTTAATGTCATTGCTGCTTATGTGCAAACCACTTAAATGTGGGCTGGACTGTTTTGGTATCCTTCAGTAAGTATTGGTCAGTTAAGCTTGGGGCTTTGCTATATTTGGCAACTAATTCTTAGCAGATCTTATTTTTGGATAGTTGCTTCAAATCAAGACAGAGGCCTTTGTACGCCAGCACAGAAACTTTCACTAGGATCCAGTAATCACTCATGTCATGCACTGCATGCTCCGTGACCCCTAAGCAATAGCAAATAACAGCACCTCCTTAATTGTTTACCTCACATTCTTGGAGTTGTAAATACTCCCCCTCCTTTTTTTTTTTTTTTAAAGGCCGATAATGAATAGATTAGAGTTGCAGTGTTTCTTTTCCACCCTGAGGTTTTGTTTATTCTTGAAGTGCAAAACAAAAATATAATGAATCCAGTAGTAGCATTTTCAACAGAGATTCAGTACAGGAATATACGCTGCCCATTAGTTACATTAATTATTGATGTATGGTAATCCTGACAATACTTGGGCAAGGTTTTTAAAAAGCAGAGCCTCTGTTTAGTCCTTCTGTATGGGGCCACTTGGGTTTTATGTGAACCTTAGATGTGTCGTATTCCCGGGGCTCCTCCTAGGGTGCTCACAGACTGTACAGGAGAGCTCTGGGAACCACTACCAGGTGTAACTCCTTTGCAGGAAGGGAGCTGTTACCTCCATCACACTCAAATCTCTGAGGATGTCAATTTAATCTCTCCTACTAACTTGTATCCTCCTTTGGAACCTCTGTGCAGTGACACTGTCCGAGATCACTTTACTTTCCATCATTGCCTCCTATAGTAATCACTGCAACCAAGACAATAGTTCATACTTCACTGCTTTCGCTTTGTCTTTTACTGCTTGAGAATGAAGGGATCTGCTTTTTGCTGTAGTGAGATAGATAGAGGTGAGGAACCTAAGATCACCTCCAAGTTACTGCATTAAAATAAAGACATTGTGAGTTATGGCACTGCACACACTATAAACTGTAGTCGTTTGTAGTTTATGAAGCTGCTATAATAAGCAAAAATCTGTAGATAAGATTTTTTTCATTGCATGATCATAAACATTTTTTTACAGTATTAGCAGGTCTGTTGTTTCCTGTTTTTATGCTAACTTCTATTCATATCAATGGGAGATCTAGGAATATGAATTTCTGAGTGGGATGGTACAAGACATTATACAAAAACCTCAATAGAAAAGTAAGTTAAATCAGGTGCTAGTGAAATTAGCTGAGGAGTTTTGTTCTTAACAGTCTGATCTGCATGTTTTCCTCTGTGTAGGAGCACCTGTTGAAATATGGGAAAGTGGGCATGACCCATTGACATATGGGAAAGTGTGGGATATTTGAAATATTAGAAGAATACCCCTTGGCAGATGGGGAAATAATGTGGTGTTTGAAGTATTCAAATAATAATAATGAATCTAATGTAACCTTTTTTTTCCTTCATATTTTCAGATAATTAATATTGCACACATCACCTGTTGCTACCGAGGTAAGGGGTGGAAACCTTCTAAGAAAGTCTAATTTGTTTTCTTGCAGGTACTTTCTAAAATGGTAGAAATAGTAGAAACATCTGACATATCGTGAAACTTTATTTGTGACTACGGAATCAAATGTGATAGGTGTCAGAGAGAGCAGTCTCCTAATCTATAGTGAAATTTTGGTCTGCCAAAAAGCAGGGTAAACTTCAGCCATGGTTTTGCCACAATTTGGTGACAAAGAGTCTGCAAATCACATTTAGATTTTTTGGCTGCAAAAATAAGATGTAACGTTAAAGCTACTTTGGAAGAACCTTGGACAGTCAAAGGACTATAGAACAATATATCTAGAAGGAATTGTTAAATGGTGCAGCCCAGTCAGCTGGAATTGTATACAATGAAATGATGGATGTGCACCAAGCCAAAAGCCATGTGCGTTGAGATATGCTGGGTATACCAAGGTTTTTATGCTAAGAAGAGTTGTTGTTCCCACTTGGCCAAAAGTGTTGTTAATGCACAGGAGTTGCTTTATCTGATCATTTACACTCACATACTCTTTAACTTGTTAAAGGAGAACTCAATATTTTGAATATACCCAGTGTCTTTGTATTGGCATGGATTTAAAACATAATTTATTTTAGATAGGTACAAGATGGATCCTAAATATCATTTATCCAATTACATAATTGCAGGCACCTTCTATGAATATTCAGCACTCAGAAAAACCCAGACCTTGCCTGTCTCTTTCCAGCATCCTCCTGGAGACTTGTAATCAACACTCAGGCTCCCTATAGAAGGTTCCCTATAGAAAGGAGGAAATATTTTGACTAAACAAACTCCCTAAGTCAATAAACTTTACAGATTTATTGCTCTGATCTATATGCAACATTATGGAAATATGTACTAAGTAGGAAGCTCTGTAGACAATCTAAATTAAGCTCTCTACAGAAAGTAAAAAGGAGTTAAATTCAGGATTCACCTAATCTTGACATCTACTTGACATTGTACTTCCAATAAGGAGTTTTCAGTATTTAATAAATATATTTTGGGGTTTCTTTGGTAACCAGTATTACCTTGAGGCGATTAAATTAGATAGTCAACATCTTTAGGTCTTTTACCAAATACAAGTCCTACAAATAAAGCTAAAAATCTTCATATTGAGAATTTTTTTCTGGTCTTGTCTCTGTTGATTCCAAAAGCTTTAAAGATGTGACATAAACCAGTGTAACAATAATTGTCTAAAAAATGCAGGGTAATTTTCTGATGACAATGCTTTAGAGATTATTCTTAAAAAAAGAAGAAAAAGAAAAGCTGAACAAAAAGACAGCAGGGAAGCTTCTTGTTTTGGAGGGATTGCAGTAAAGACTGATAAATGGTGTTGTTAAGCTAAGGAATCTGTCCCATTGGAGCTTCCTGCCTTATTGAGTTTGGAACCTGTGTATTAGACTTTTTTTTTTTTTTAATCTTTCCTGAACTTGAGCAGGGTGAAGATGGACTTTCAAAATTAACAGAGTCCACCTTTGCAAGACCTGGGGCTCTGCTTTCCAGCTGCTGTAGGACAAGTGATGCCCCAAGTTCCTCAACTTCCCATGTTTGAGAGCTGCAGTCTTGCAGCTCCCTGAGGCTTACAGTTCACCTTTTCATGGATATATGTTTAGAGAAGCAAAATGGCCCAGGGCAATAGATCAAAAATACGTCAGTCTTCACATAGGTAGCTCAGGTCATACATTCTGTCTCCCTCCATAGCTGTAAATATATGCAGAGCAGAGGTGTATGTGTATACATACGATTATTTGAGGATATGCTTCACTTTTCCATATTGGGATGTTCTTCAGGAATCGTGTTGCTGCTCGAGCACTCTGATTTTATACCAGTTGTTTTAAACAACTCTGTCTCTTCTGTTTCTGAGGAAATGCTGTTCCTTCTGTATCCACCTTCTAGAAGAAAACCTTGCATCAACCAAACCATTGTCTAAAAATGATCCCGTTTGAATGGGTGCGTACCAATATTCACTCGCTCTCCACTGTCCATGATCTGATATAACCTTTATCAGTAATGAGTGTCATATTCACAGAAGGATTTGGTAATGCAGATATTTAATTAAATCAACTAGAAATCAGATGTTCTGTGTAGTCAAATTTCTCGAATAATGATGATGGCTATAATTGGCTTAAATCGGTACCTAGTTAAAATGCAGGAAGAACAGCTGACACCTTTTTCATGTGCAGTTCAGGCTATTGCTGTTTTGTAAGTTTGAGGTCTCATCAACATAAGCAGTTAGGCAATTCTGGGTAATACAAGTGCACTTGTTCAAACTTTTTGTGAAAACAATCAAACTGCCTGTTTAATTTGATTTTATGTGTAGCCAATCTTTTATTAGATGGATTTTATTTAGCATCCTTTCATGCTGGTGTAGGGCTTTCAGGTTATGCCAGGAATAACATTAATTCAAACAGTGGAGCTAACTTCCTATATCTGCTTTTTTTCATCCCCATCCCACATCAGTCCTTCTCCAAAGCTGGAATCAGAAGAGCTTTTCATAAATCTCTAAACAAAATATTTTATTAAAATCTCACAAAAAATATTAAAAAACCTATAGATTTCAAAAGTGGCTTTATTTTTAAAGTATCTGCTCATTGTCAGATGTTAAAACTGATTATTTTTTTCTTTTGTAAGAATAGCAATTTTAATTTATGTGATGCCTATTGACCATGTTTTTCTCCTTGACAGAACCACAGACAGCATAAAAGTAGTATCTAATAAAAAGAACTTTAGGTTTAAACCTTCATTCGGAATTTTCTGCTTGTTGGAAGCAGGTTTTGATTTTGTTAAATTATTGGTGAGAATATGTAACCTTAAGTCGCTGCTGAGAAGGTAGGAAAGTAAAACATGATCAGGTCCCTGTAGATGCCTAACGAATGAAAGAGGGAAGTAGGACCTGGTGTATGTGATACACAGCACTTCAGCGACAAAGCCCTGGAGCAGGAAGGCACGTAGCTTCTGGAAATCAGGTTTTGGGTGAGCAGCCCCAGTTTGCAGCATGTGGAACTGGAGTGAACTTACAGTGCCGTAAAGAAAAGGAATAAACTTGAAAATAATTAGTACAAAATCTCTGGTACAAAAACCTCGGGGATATAAAAGCAAGATAGTGAAGGAATCCTTCTGAGGAAAATAAAAGAAATTGCAGTGTTATGTTGGAGAACCTAACCCAGTCAGGAAATACTGATATTGCACAGCCATTTTATTTTCTAATTATTTTTCAGCTGTACTGTTTTCTGTCTTGTTAGAGAGCTGTCTATATAGGATGTTTCTAAAGCTGTCACTTTAATGTGAGTATTTTTACTGTGAGTTACTTGCTATTGTTTCTTGTCTCATCGCTTTGAGGAATTACCAGGTGAAGTGTGTTGCTTGGCGTGAGGTTCAGTTCAGACTGTTCTTGTATCACAGCTGGAAGTCAGGAGGTGGATTCCTTTTTCTGAGCAATACAGAACTGTTTTGCTTTGCTCCTTGGAGGGATATTGCAGGCTATGAAGAAACAGAAAGGCAACCATAGGCGTAGAGAAAGGAAAAGGGAGAGAGAAGCAGCTGTAAATGCAATGATATTGAATCACACAAGAATATTCTGGGAACAGTGTAGTTTTAATGTGACAATAAGGCTGATAGAGGAAAACGCAGAAGTTGGTTATTTTAAGACCTTGAAACCCAAAATGCCTTAGGCAATTTTACTTCATTTTGCTCTGGTGTGTGCATATATATACACATATAAACGAAGTAATAAAACCAGACTAACCCTTGTTTCAGTGCATCATTTAATCTAGCTCCTGGATGTCAGGGGAACATGGAATGAAATAATTTTTTGTCCTCCAAAACAATGACAGTGCACTTCTGTGTATCAGCAAAACCCAGTATAAATTACAACCCCCTTAAGGCCACTCATTAGGGCTAAAAGGAAAAACAGAAAATACCCTTTTTTCTTGTAGATAGCAATTAGCACACTTGATCCCTTTCAGCTGGTTCCAGTTTAGGGCAATGGAGGCTCCTCAGCACTTCTTGGCTGTTGATGCTGGCAGTTTTGCCACACGTGAGAGAAGAAGAGTTCATTCCCCCCCTCCTGGAATTTCTGGCTGAATAATGACGGAGTTTTTTATATCCAGCTTTTCTGGTTTAGTGCCAGAGTTAGGTTATAGTTGGACTTGATGATCTTGAGGGTCTCTTCCAACCAAAATGATTCTATGATTCTTTCTAAGCATCTCAAATAGTTTTCTTAAAGGACTGGAAAATAGAATGACTCCTCAAGTGTCACATATGTAATATCATCCTTTAGAAGTATTTTTCTGTATCAGTTTGGATTACTCTATGAGATTTCTGGTAATGATGTTACACTGGAGACACTGAGCTTATGAGTGTCTGGTGTTTTTTTCTCTTTGTCTCTAACTGGCGGTGGTCGCAAGCATTTTTCCATTTTTCACTGAAAATGGCTTTAGTATCCTGGGGAGTGGGTGCAATGCAAAGCTGAAAATCTATTTCATCTTACATGGCAAGTGCTCCTGACACCAATCATCGCAGTGGACTTCCACTGAATTCATTCCCATTTGTTGATGCCTGAGTTGTACTGGAGGTCCCCAAATCAGATGCCATATTCCAGATGTGGTGTAACAAGTGCTGCCCTGACGTACCAGCTGTGCTGCTGGTAATGCAGCCCGGGATGCTGTTGGTCTCCATCACTGCCAGGGGTCCTTCCTGACCCACATCCAATTTGGTGTCTACCAAGACCTAATGTTCCTTTTCCACAGAGCTGCAGCCTGTGTCATTGTCAGGGGTTCCTCCTTCCCAGATGCAGGACATGGCATTTGTCCTTGTTGAATTTCACAGGGCTCCTGTTGGCCCATTCCTCCATCCTTTCCCTTTGAACAGCAGCCCTGCCCTTGTGTGTTCAACTGCTCCCCCTGACACCACCATTAATTTGGTGTCACATGTAAGTTGGATGAGAGTGACATCCATGGCTTCCTCCAGGTCATAGATGAAGATGTGAAGGAGGACAGACCCCAGAACAGACCTGGACGGTACTCTGCTTGCTACCTCCAGGTAGAGTATGACCCATGGCCTTCTGAGCTTGCTCATCCGTTTTCCATCCATGTGCTTGTCTGCGTATATAGACTGTAACATCTACATTCAGACCCATACTGTTTTAGTAGAGAGTGTCAAAAGCTTTTCGAAAGTTGAAATAAAAGAGATTTACTGCTCTTCACTTGACCTCAAATAAATTCATTTTCACCNCAAAAACCTCGGGGATATAAAAGCAAGATAGTGAAGGAATCCTTCTGAGGAAAATAAAAGAAATTGCAGTGTTATGTTGGAGAACCTAACCCAGTCAGGAAATACTGATATTGCACAGCCATTTTATTTTCTAATTATTTTTCAGCTGTACTGTTTTCTGTCTTGTTAGAGAGCTGTCTATATAGGATGTTTCTAAAGCTGTCACTTTAATGTGAGTATTTTTACTGTGAGTTACTTGCTATTGTTTCTTGTCTCATCGCTTTGAGGAATTACCAGGTGAAGTGTGTTGCTTGGCGTGAGGTTCAGTTCAGACTGTTCTTGTATCACAGCTGGAAGTCAGGAGGTGGATTCCTTTTTCTGAGCAATACAGAACTGTTTTGCTTTGCTCCTTGGAGGGATATTGCAGGCTATGAAGAAACAGAAAGGCAACCATAGGCGTAGAGAAAGGAAAAGGGAGAGAGAAGCAGCTGTAAATGCAATGATATTGAATCACACAAGAATATTCTGGGAACAGTGTAGTTTTAATGTGACAATAAGGCTGATAGAGGAAAACGCAGAAGTTGGTTATTTTAAGACCTTGAAACCCAAAATGCCTTAGGCAATTTTACTTCATTTTGCTCTGGTGTGTGCATATATATACACATATAAACGAAGTAATAAAACCAGACTAACCCTTGTTTCAGTGCATCATTTAATCTAGCTCCTGGATGTCAGGGGAACATGGAATGAAATAATTTTTTGTCCTCCAAAACAATGACAGTGCACTTCTGTGTATCAGCAAAACCCAGTATAAATTACAACCCCCTTAAGGCCACTCATTAGGGCTAAAAGGAAAAACAGAAAATACCCTTTTTTCTTGTAGATAGCAATTAGCACACTTGATCCCTTTCAGCTGGTTCCAGTTTAGGGCAATGGAGGCTCCTCAGCACTTCTTGGCTGTTGATGCTGGCAGTTTTGCCACACGTGAGAGAAGAAGAGTTCATTCCCCCCCTCCTGGAATTTCTGGCTGAATAATGACGGAGTTTTTTATATCCAGCTTTTCTGGTTTAGTGCCAGAGTTAGGTTATAGTTGGACTTGATGATCTTGAGGGTCTCTTCCAACCAAAATGATTCTATGATTCTTTCTAAGCATCTCAAATAGTTTTCTTAAAGGACTGGAAAATAGAATGACTCCTCAAGTGTCACATATGTAATATCATCCTTTAGAAGTATTTTTCTGTATCAGTTTGGATTACTCTATGAGATTTCTGGTAATGATGTTACACTGGAGACACTGAGCTTATGAGTGTCTGGTGTTTTTTTCTCTTTGTCTCTAACTGGCGGTGGTCGCAAGCATTTTTCCATTTTTCACTGAAAATGGCTTTAGTATCCTGGGGAGTGGGTGCAATGCAAAGCTGAAAATCTATTTCATCTTACATGGCAAGTGCTCCTGACACCAATCATCGCAGTGGACTTCCACTGAATTCATTCCCAT
>VWYH01004279.1:58076-140781 GCA_013399365.1 Pampusana beccarii | reverse complement strand
CCTGACTGTTTTCCTGTTCCTTTATGAGGCCAGAAATGTGTTCCCAAGAGGACCTGCTCTAACAATCCTCTGCATTTATGTTTATTTTAGTTTATTGAGGTTAGGTACAGTTCTATTCTAAATCTCTAGGTACTGAACTTAGTGCGTACACTCGGTCAAACCAGGGTTCCTTGTATTCTTTATCAGGAACTGGGACTGCACATGGTCCTTCATTAAACTGAAATCAGATCTTTTGTTGAATGCTATCAGCTCACGTTGGTTTGATGTAGGAATTGATGATGTCTTTATTTTAAAATTCCATTCAATAGTTAAACTGATTTTTCGCGCAGTTTACTTGTAAATCAGGCAGTTCCGCTCAGCAACAGAAATAATTACTTTTATGGTCTCAGATTTGATCAATACCATGTTCCTTGGAGTACTGTTTTATTTGACATTTCATACTGTCATTGTGCATATCAAACAAAACCTCCATCTACTACTAAAAAAATTGAGTATGTTATGGGTTTTCCATACCCTATGGTGTTCACTTGTATGTTTTTATTGTGCATCACCTCTGTTCAGCAGGAAAATAATTCTGCATTTCTGAAATTTAAAGTAGAGGTCCTAACATTTTCCTACGAATAGATCAGATGCTCTCTGCTCTATGTAGTGCCTTCTTAGTGTGGTACATTAACCTGAATCATATTAAAGAAAAATCCTGCCTCCAGATTTCTGTTATTTTTCTGGATTTTGTAGAATTCAGAGTGTACCCTGCATTATCAGCATCCTATGGACCAAGCTTCTTGCAGCAGGGCAATAGTAGCAAAGAATCAGAGTGCAATTTGGCAAGCCATTTACAGATTCTCTAGGTCCCCAATTCCTCCCTCATCCTGTACTCTTTAATTCCTACTGTCTTAATGTGGGCAAAACTAGGCAGCCTATTTCTATACTTGGCTGCTCCATCAGCAGGATCTGTAGTTTCCCACTTGGTGCTCTTTGATACTAGTAAGTTGTTGGAGGCCTCCAACTGTCAAGCAACTGTTCATAGATATTTGAGAAGTGTGGAAATCAGAGCCTAACGACCTAACTCTTTAGTGAAATGTATATGTATATGTGAGGCAAGAGAAACAGAACTCCTAAATTTGTTTAAATGCAGTTTGTGCAGCTGGGGGCTTGGGGGAAGGTGATGTTGGGTGTTTGTTTTTACTGCTGACTTCTTCCAGCTGCCATCACCAACCACACCACAATCACAAATGCTTTACATGTGTGTTCTGTCACTTAACACTAATTTTTTTGACTGGTTATTTTTTGTCATCTAAATTCAGGACATGTATGTCCTTGTGACTACTGCTTAGACAGTAAGCGACAGAAATGAGTGCCTACGGAGGCGGATAGGAAGGGAATCTCTGTTACCTCAGCCATTATCTCAGGATGCCCACACTGGGTGTTCTCAGAGAACTCAGGTGGAAGCTTCTGAGTCTCAATCATACTCTTTGTGGTTGTGTGGGAAACAGATTTGTCCTGTCTTCTCTAGCACTTAATCCAATATCCATGTCAATTTAAGATACTCATTGGCAAAAAGTCATCATCAAGTAGTGGTTATGCGATTTGCATAAAGTGTTGATCTGCTTGTTCAGTCTACAGACTCAGTAAAGATTTGATACATTTAATATGGATTCTGCTGTGCTGCATCTGCTAGTATGCAAGTAAAAAGTGGAAATAAATGAAGAAAAATACCAGAAAAAAAAAGCTGGTGTTTCCTTGGAACATTGGAAGGAATAATGAGTGAATGTAAAGGTGGAAAATCCTGGGTCCAACAGGGTTTTATTTCTGATTTAAATTTCTTTTCATAAATTTTGTCTCTCATTACAAATCTCTTAGTTTTTCAGCAAAGTAGGCTTTTCTCCTGGCTAAAAGGCTATTCCATCACAGTCACAGACATTTTGTTTAAAAGCTCAAAGTAAAACAAAACAAAATAAACCCCCAAAAACTCAACCAAACAAATAAACCCCCAAAAACTCAACCAAACAAAAAAACCCCCAACAAACCAAAAGACAAACCCAAACCAGAAACCTGGGTTAATGAGAAATCAACAAATTTAGAATTGTGTAAAGTCTTGGGGCGATTTGTTGGAACCACATAGTGACTTTACTGAAAAATGCTGAAAACATAATGATAGACCAGTGATTTTCATTGTTGTTTGTTATTTGATTTTTATTATTGATGATTATACATTTTTTACTTACAGACTTCTTAAACCTCTTTCAGTGTTCGTCTCCTGTGTGCTCACTGTCTGTGTCAGTGTACATATATTTTAACTGAATCCTTTTCCAAAATAGGCATTGTCAAGCTTAAATTGACAATCTCTGACATTTCATGATGCTAGATGCCTAGCTCCTTCACTTCTGGCATGCATTTGAAATTGTTAAATACTCAGGTTTTTAGTGGTGATTTCTGTGTACTTTTGAAAACGTGTTTTGGAAGAGGAGATGATAGAGCTTTCCTCCCTCTTTTCCTTTTCCTTTCTGGTATGTAAAATGCTTTCATTTTTGAGATACACAGAGTGACATCTCTGAAGAATCAGTAGTAGCACTAGAATCTGGTAGTTTCTCATCTGATGCTTTCTGCCCATCCTCCTCTAATGATGTAGAATTTTGGTCCAGTCACCTCTCTATAGTATGTCTGTCCTCATCAGTAGAAGGTGGGGTCTTGCTTCTTACACCTTTCAGCACTCAAGATATAGGTAACGTAAAGACTTTCATAGTTTGTAAGACACACAGTATAAGGACTCTTGTAGTTTGGAAATCCGTCTGTACTCATCATGGAAAGATACTGAAGACAATATGCAATTAGAGCACCTCCACAATATTTGGCCAAGGAAGGAATCCTCAAGGAAAGGGGTTTGTTCCTCTTCATGAAGCCAAGAGCAGAGAAGAACTTGCAGACTATTGTGAGAGAAGGTGAGAAAACAGAGATCTTAATTGCGTTTCATTGCTTTCTATATTTTTTTTTAGTATTTCATAATTTCTGTTTTGCACAAAAAAATAGGTAAAGCAATGAGTAGTTTGATACTCAGGTGCAGAAACATGCGTTGTAGAGGGTGTTTAATATTAAAAGGACACATATCTGGAAATAATTTGGTTTAAATATATATAAAAACTGATTCATTGCAGCATAATTCTAGTTTGGAAGTCAGTTGATTTCAATGTATTTTGAGACTGGAGCAATGCAAGAGTGAATCAGTTCCATAATTATTTTAGGAAAAAATATTATGCCAGAAGTTCTGCAGAATTTTTTCTGTATGAGTCATTACTGTTTAGGGAGGGAAACCATACCTTTCTTCATACTTTTAAATGAATTCCATCTTGCATATGCAGAAATGTTTCTTTTTAGGTTTCATTAGGGAAGGATTTTTTTCCTCTGTAAAGAGCAGATGTCTCAGATGAGTAAGAAAATTCTGGCATGCTGTTACGAGACAGAATCCTAAAAAATCTGATTATTGTAATAAAAGTTTCAAAAGCTTACTTCATAGCAGGTCTAAAATTAAGCTATTAAAAAAATTAAGATATTTGCCACCACTTTGACAATTGAAACAGTTAATTAAAAAGAAATAATGAAGTTCTTAGCATTTTCTCAGCGACAAAGAAGAGAGGGCGCATTTGGGGTGTAAATTAATCAAACGTATAACACTGGCTCACAGTGAGGAAGAATTTTTATGAGTTATATTAATTGCTACAGAAACAGTAGCCTTAATGCAGCTTGTAGAGGTATTTGTTGAGTTAATGGATTAAAAATATTTGAATTTTTTTTTTTGTAAGGCTTCATTAAGATCTATAAATTGCATTAATAGATATGCTACCTGTAGTTTCTTAATTAGCTCAAAAATATATGTAGATAAGTGTGTGGTAACATAGCTGTCACAAATCTTAGATATCTGAAATAGTATTTAGGGTTTTTTAAAAAAATTTTCTGAGATAGACAAGCATCAACAAAAGCTGAAACGAAGAGAAAAAAAAATGTCATAAATATATTTGTGTAGCACAGAGAAATATTGAAACACCAATGAGTTGTGACCTCTGTAGGTCTTGTCAACTAAATATTCTTACAGATTACCCATGCAGAAATGTAAAATCTTCCTCTGTATTTATTAAAACAATAACTTAGTATGAAAAGACAGAGGTTTCAGGAAGAAAGTGGAAAAATACATGACTAATTGTAACTAGAATATTTTTGTATGTAATGTAAATCTACCAAACACCGAAGGACTACAGTCTGTTTGCCAGGGTTTCAATGGTTTATCTCTGCATGCAGGAGACACTCAGTTGCATCAAAACTTAGTATTTATGTCTCACATGTTGCTGTTCAGTTTTCAGCAGTTCGGGTAGAAAAACCATTATTCACAAAGAGAGACAGAATATTATTCTGGAGCTCTAACACGAAACGGCATGAAAATTATATTCTTAGCATACATGGAATATTGGTAGGAGCATTACTGTGGCATTAACTGTCGTGTTGGAAGACTAAAGAAAAAACGTTTTCTTCTGGCAGTGGAGGCACATAACAAAATAGGAAAAGTGAAAATACAAGAGGAGAACAGTAGCAGTATAAGGTAGGTGAAGAAATTTGAGAGCAGCAAGAGTCTCAGGGACCTTCTTTTATCTACAGATGTTCTGAGAAGCATTGATAACAGGCCTGCATGAACAGAAGAGTCACTCTGAACCTCAACCTGATGTGAAGAGTCAGATGAACCACTCCTGTACAATGCTGTCAGCTTTTATGGAAGGCATTTTTTTTACACAGTAATGAAAAAGATTATTAAAAACTGACCTTGCATATTCGTCACACCTCCAGAATCATGAGATTGCTTGATTCAGTAGTTGCTAAAACAGTGTTTTTAACATTGATTATAAACCTAGACAAAAGCAAGAAGTAAAAAACCCAACAAAACAAGACAACAAAAACCAAACCAAGACCCCAAACAAACAAAACCAAAACAAACAAAAAAAAGCCCCACCCCCCAAAAAACAAACACGAAAAATACCCAAACCAAAGCAAACCAGACCAAAACAAGAAACAAGCAAACAAACAAAAAAAGGACAAAAAAAGTAAACAACCCCAAACTGTCTAACAGTAATAATATGCTGATAGATGGACTTTTTTGGCCTTTGACAAGCACATTGTTTCAGTAAATATTGCAGGTAGGTTCATGACTAAAGCATGAACAATTGTTATTGTATTTGAATTGGAAAACTGCAGCACATTTCTTGTTCCTGGTAGCAATGGTGGATCACATGCAGAAAAGAGATACTGAGAACTGAACCACAGCTTCTATCATTTGGACATCATTGCATCGATAGTCATTCCTGCACATAAGCTGCAAGTGAGGAATAAAATGTTTCCTTTGGTTGTAGGAAAGTGAAAGCTTTTCTTTGGTTATGAACCCTTCTCTGGTTGAAGTCCAAAACAATGAGGATCTAGAAGATTCATAAGGTTATATTGTCACTAATTTTCTGCTTTTTGATTTTCGGTAAAGGCTGTGACACATTATGATATTTCATGGCATCTTGGCATGGTGATATGTCACAAGTCAGGTTTATGGTGATGCAATCCTTCCATATTTTATTAAATGCAGTCAACGCCTTTCTTTCTAATAATTAAACTAATTTGAAGTTTTCTAGTCGACAAATTTATATTGGTTGTTTATTCTTGGATTTTATGTTTGCTATTTATTCTTAGTCTACCACAGTTCATTGCTGATTTTAGATGACTGTGATGTAAGCTGTGGCACTTAATGTTTTTATTTTTAACCTTTTAATGCATACATTCAGATTTGCATGTGCATATGTAAAGTGCTGAAAATAACACTTGAAAACCAAAGTGGGCTGGGTATCCAAAAATCATTAATCACTGTTAATAATTTTGAGTGAAGACTTTTGAAACATATTATGTTCTGCTTTCGATTATACTACTTATATATGCCATTTCATTATCTCTTTACAATTGGGAGGAACAGAGAATAATCTTTCAGATGAAAACGCTTTAAAAATGGTCATATCTGATGAGAGGGTTTATGGATGAGATGAAGATGTAATTAATGGACATAGGTATTGGTAAAGACATTGTGACCAGTGTAGCTTATTTCAGCCTTTATTCTAGCCAGTATTTAAATAATGTGCCTAATACTGAGAATGCACTTGAGCATTTCCCTTCTGGGTCTTTGAATCTTTGCTTGCTTTTACAAAAATTAATGATCTGTTCTGCCTTTAGATGCCGAAGAGGAAATTGCATTAGGGCCTGCTTGTACAGCTCTGTCTTGACAACGTTGGAGCTAGGTCTTAAAGAAGCTACAGTTAAATAGTAATTTGTGAGGAAAGATCTAATCGTAAACATGGGAAACGGTCCTAAAACAGTTTAAAAGTATTCATGTTTTCTGCATGCATTGTCCTTGGCTTAATAGTATTATAACCTGCTGTATAAAGTCCATTTTTCTTGTGCTTGGGGCAGAAAAGAGAATTAGGAAGCAGGAGGAAGGACATGGAATAATTGCATAAAGTTGTTCAGATTCACAGTCAATTTAAATGGGTGATGTGCAGTACTTCATGCAGCGGCTGCTCAGCAGAAGAGGTAGTGGGAAAAGGCAGAGGAAATAATGTGCAGATTTGCAGTGGGTGCATGACTTCAGTGCCATTCTGGTGTCCACATCTGAGGCAGAACAGAGCTAAGAAGAGGTGTGAGGAAAGATGACTGAATGGGTGTTGGGGTTGTAACTGCTGCTGTACGAGGAGGCACTAGGAAGGCTGGTCTGGCACATCTGTTTTAAACAGCATGAAGCTGAGAAAGGATAGGACTGAGATTTACAGACTCTCAGAGGTGGGAAATATAGCAAATGTAAACAGTGCTAGGTATATTTCTTAAAACTATTACTTGAAGCAGTTAAAGGAAGCACTTCCTTACCCAGGGGTTAGTGAACATCTGGAATTTGTTGCCAGAGGAGGACATGGGGCAGGCGGTATCAGCCAGACCAGAGAGGCAATTATGCACATTCATAAACAACAGGTTCATAGTCAAGAACAGGAGAGGATGTGCCCTCCTTCATCCCAGCGACAACAGCTGTGGATGCTGGGGGTGTGTGAGGGCAACCAATAACCAAGAGTGCCCAGGCATCCCCTCGCCAGTGTCACTTGCACCACAGGAAGAAAGAGCACTGGCCTAGGAGGATGACCTGTCCAGTGCAATGTGGCATGTCTTACACATTTTGGTTTTTTTTAATTGGATTTAGGTCTAGCAAGGATGGATACCTGTAATAACCTGTCCATGGTAGAACAGATCTGTGCCTGGGATAAATTATGTTACTACTTAGACAGCTTTTCCATCATAGAGTGATGGCCTTGGCTCATTTATGTAGCCTCTAACCTCTTTTTCCTGTGGGTCAGTGAAATATTCAGCTGTAGCAACCACTTTACCAGGTGACGGTGGGAAAACTGTAAGACAGTGTTTTTGTTATGGACACCTATTTTGAGGATGCTCTAGCATTTATTTGCCTTATATGACTAAGAATTATTCTTTCTCCTTGGTCAGAAGTACACAGTTACAAATGGAAGGTTGAATAAATCTTGATTCTCAACAAAACAGGAAGAAGTTTGCAAAGGATACTTTTTTTCTTCTCAGCAGCTGCAGCCTCCTGCTCCTTGGAAATTGCCCTTATGTGAACAAGGGGCTAAGCTGCCTTCTTCTGATCCTTTAGAGACATCTTTTACCCCTTTGTCAGGGCAGCCAAGGTATGCTCCATGGACCACTGCCTGCCTTAATTTCTAGATTTCTGTGGTTCTGCATATTTACAGAGCACATGAAAGAATATTAAATGAGATAAAATTAAGATAAAGAGAAAATAATGTAAAACTGATGGGAGACTTTATGTCTAACAAGTACAAAGAAGAATATCAAGTTTTACATACCTTGTACCAGCACTCAGTCAAATGAAAATAGAATAAGCAGTGGTGACAGGTTTGAATTTTGGGTAGCCAGTGAAATTTCACTTGTCCTGATTCAAGATTTATTAATGCCAGAACAACAATATCACTAAAGTTCCTTGTGGAGTTACACCTACATATCCTTAGCCTCCGCATAATATATTTGCATTATTTAAATGTATATTTTGTAGATTTTAAGTTTGAGCTTTAAAAATCTAAGTTATGGATATACCCTTTGAGGAGAAAAAGGAATGACAAGATTTACATATAGTGAGAAAGCAACAACTGAAGACCTCCCTCTTCTTCTCTACACTCCTGTGTCCCTGTGGTCCCAAACAGCTAAATTCAAGGCCTTACACTTTGTCTCAACTGTCCTCAAAGGTACTGTTATTACCTCAGGCAGAGCAAGTTGGTTCAGAGCTCCCTTAAATCACTGGGCAACCTGCTGTTCATTTTTGTCTGTCTGAATTGGTCTAGACTTCCCAGGACCTCTGACAGACGAGGTCTCTACCTAGATCAGAGCCTCAAAACACTGATTTTATACTGAGGTTGCATTTCAAAAAGTACTTCTGAAACACCATAAGCTGTCAAAAATAGCAGCAGAATTACAATACAAAGGTCTTGTTGCTGTAAGAAATTAAATAGCAAAGAAAACATGTAAACACACCCATTATTTAACAGCAGTAACTCAATCTGATGTACACAGTAAGATCTTCTAAAAGATACAGAGATTTTTGTAAAATTTTTTTGGTACTGTATTATCATTCCCAGATTTCTCTTTCTGCTTGAATCTTGAGCTTTATGATATGTTCTCCTAAGGATTTAGCAGCTACTACTTCCCTTAAAAGATGCATACAAAATAAATAGCTTTCATCTGACAGGGGATTGGAGTTGGTGCAACCTGGGAGAAGAGGCAGCCTGTCCTGCAGAGAGTGGTGCTGCCCTGATGCACTGTTCTTGCTCTTTTTCAAAGCAGTGAAAGACGTGGTTGCTACCAGCTTTGCTTTCAGGCTGTGGAGACAAGTAGCTGTCCTTGCTCCTGTCTCACGTGTTACAGCACTGAAACACAGCACCGTATATGGTTTCAAATTATGTTAAACGGAGATCTTGCATGCCAAAGTAAAAGCATAAAGGAGGGCAGGGAAAGCAAAGTGTAAAATCCAGTCAGTAGGTAAGATATTCTGATGCCAACAGTTCAAATCACTATGCAAATAATGCTGAGAAGAATTATCTTTCAGGAGACTTCTGCCATCCACTGCTGGATTTCTGCCTCTATTTTGCTTTCACATTACTTATGCAAGAGTCAAGTCTGCTTCATTTTTCCCCAGATCTTGAAAGTAGAGTTTAGGGAGAGGGGACTGTATTTTGCATGTTTTTATTCTTTCTGTATGGTGTTTGTTCAGACCATGACAAGAAACAGAAGGCACCAGGGTAGAACTCCAAACTTACCTTTGTTGATGAGCACTGGAATAGACACCATTATTACCAATAAAGTTTCACATCTGGTTTCTGAGATCACACACAGAAATGATTGGGATGCCTTACTGATGAGAGCTCTTCTTGCGGGTCCTTCACAAAATCAGACCGATGTCACTATTCCACTCGTGTTCTGTGTTTTCAAGGTTTTCCTGTATTTTCTGAATCTAAAAATAAAACCAAACCAAACCAACCAAAGAAAAAAACAAACAAACAAAAACGAAAACCAGATGCACTGGGGAACAACCTGAACTTCTCCAAATATTTTTCTGGTTAGTCTTTCCCCCATGTTAGGCATAATGACACTGACACATGTCTGAAAACTGCTGGACTTCTGCAGCTTCTCTTAGATGTCTACTGCTGAGCTGATCAGATCTTGACAAGTTGTTTCTCTAAAGGTGCATGCATATTTGTCCATCATAGGTGGTGAGATTTCACTCGTTCTCTCTTTATGTTCATGTAGTCTATGAGTGCTCACAGGCTTTCTTCTTCTACCGTTGCAATGCTGTTATAGGAGGAGGTGGGAATCAAAACAAAGGGGATACTGCATTTACACCGAGGCTCCAAATTGTATCCCTGTCTGACCCACCTTGAGACTAGCACAGCCTTCTTCAGTTTGGAGTCCAGTGCAAAAGCCACGTGGCACTGGGTCCTCAGTCAGTTGAGTCACTTGTTGTGAGCTCCATGTCACATCAGCTAAAGGGCTACACTGCCCAGTCTAAAACTGTTCTGGTTTTGAGCTGCAGCTGGTCTTCGGGTTAGGTTGCGCTGCACGCAGTCCCAAGTGTCTTACCCAAGGTCACACAAGTGATCATCCATGACAGATGTTGTAGCTGAAGTTGTTGAAGATGTTGCCTCAAGTCCTGGTCTTGGGCCCTAACCACTGGAGCAGTATGCTCTCTCTTAAGGCACACCTTTGAAAAGTTAATTGTGTCTATGCAGGTATTCCATGCTGATATTCTGTCTCAGAGGAAGTATATCCATTTTGGCAGATCTGTCTTTCCTTGTAGATGAGTCTCTTTAGTCCTTTTTCAGCTTTTTCCTTTCTGTCAATACTTATGAAAGTGAGTGGTCTAGAAGAAATTAAATTTTAAATAATAAGTACAGCTTGTTAAATGACAGTCACAACATTTGCAACATCCAAGTCTAGAGGAGCAGTTGAAACACAGTACATCATGAAGTTTCTTACAATGAACTTTGCACAAATGGTGTTCTTAGGGACATGGTTTAGAGGTGGACTTGACAGTTCTAGGTTAACTGTTGTACCTGATGATCTTAAAGGTCTTTTCCAACCAAAGTTATTCTATGACTATTTCATATAAAGTGTAAGCAAACACTTAAGAAATCTCTCTGTTCTACCTTAAGTTATCTGTTGGAACACACCTCTATGACAGATTGATTCATGGACTTATCTCTCGCTAGTTTTTCATTAGCTCACAACAGGCTGATGTTGTCATAAATCTATTAAATTAATTTCCTGTACAATAGCTCTTACTCTTCTCCCGCTTTCTCAGTTTTACGTTGTTGATAGTTATGTGAAGTGTATTTAAGTAACAAGCAAGGCACCTGATTAAATACAATGAGGAAAGTGGTTGAGATGTTATATGCTAGTCTTTTAAAAAGTGTACATAATTCAAAATTTGTATATTCATGCCTCTTGCCAGATTTGTGTGCACAGATGAATAGCATCTAGAAGCTTAATCTAATTGTTACATGAACAAATACCAATTTCCATTTACACTGTGAATAAAAAAAGACTTAGCTGCAAAAAAAATGCATCTCCAACTTATAGCCTAAGGTTCAATATTTGGTCCCTTGTTCAAATCACAAATATTAGAAAATGTATCCCCGTCCAGATGCAGCTATTACATTTTTAATGTGATACAGATACTGGTTGGCTGTGTTAAGACAGAGTTGGAAGACAGCTAGAGGCAATAACAAAACTATTGCAGCTGAGTACAAAGGTTCATTGAAAAAAAGAAAAAAAGGATGAACAGTAAAGGAAAAGAGGAAAACTGTATCACTCTGGTGAAAACACATCTAGCACACTTATTTTACTGTATTAGAAATGAGGGTCTTTGGAAAGTGAAACCGTTTCAGTCTTTTGGTTATATCAGAGACTTAAGCACATGTCAAGTGCTTTGTAGAACTGGGACCTGATAAGAAGGATGATTCATATTGCACAATTTTGTAAAATGTATAGTTGTGAATTGCTTTTGAGAGAGATCTGAATTATTTGTGTGTCTTGAATATAAATGTATCCTAGAAAGAGGCTCATGTTTCCCACTGAATGACCAGACATGTTCAACTGAGTGCTAGTTTAACATCCATGTTGATAAAATTACAAAGTGATAGTGATGTGACTCAAACATTGTTTCATGTGAGGTATGTGGCCCAAGAAGCTTAAGTGTCTCCAGGATAATGTTTGTTTCTTTGTTTGCTTGTTTTTTTAGATAAGCTTCCATGTAAAATTAAGATTGGAAAAAAAATTCAAATGATAGAATTGCTGAAGTGAAATTAAGAAAATTGCCTAACATATCATACTGAAAGAGAAAAATGCCTTTACTATGTCAGTTGCTCTAAATTTTCTAGTAATCATCATGCAATTGTACTTTAATTGCTGTATAATTATGTTCCCATATACGGTTTCAATCCAAATTTCTTTTTTATGTTTGACACATTAGTATTTTTAATCAAATGTTAAAACAGTGATTCAAAGTGAAATCTATAAGAAATTACTACAAGATGATTAAATTATAATTATAGGCATATTATTTGACATAATCAAATTATGGTTTATATGCTCTCAGAAAGAGATGTGTATTTGTTAGAAGCTTTATATGCAGTTACTATATCTGTGATTTTCTTTTTAAGAAAGGTGACAGAACAGATGTTTCTCACAGAGGAAAGTGGAGGAAAAATCTTATAAACAGAGCAGACAAGTTTCACTAAAAATCTGATTTTAGAAAGAAGAAAATATTTCTTGTCCTATATGCCATTGTACTCGACTTCTAATGCTGTTATTCTGGTCAGCATAGTTCCTCTGGAATTACTTTAAAGCTCTTGAGGTTTCCTCTGATTTCATGAAATTGGGTTCTCACCTGAGTTTAATAAGACAGAAAGATATTTCATTGCTTTTCACATTTTAAATCGTGTGGGGAAAAAACATGGAAGACAAAGATGAGAAAGAGTTGGTCTTTACAACAAAAATATTTCAATCTGGTTTTGAAGTGGGGCAGTTGGCTGGATGCAGGTAAGACTAAGTGAGATGGGGGTGTTTGTCTCCTTCTGTACTGGGCAAATTATCAGTTTTCATACCATCTGAGACCCCTTGTGGGGGTTCCTTATGACCTTTCCCATGAGGGTTGTAATTAATGGGCTTGTTGGTGTCGTGAGCATCTTAGCAGGCTGCCTTAACCTCTGGGCTATTTTGCTGGCACACAATCTCAAAAGCCTTGTTCCTCTCAGCGGGTCTGAGGAGGGCTGGAACAACCTAAAATGCACATCATCTTCTGGCCACAAACCCTCAGTGCATTGTCCAGCGTGCTCAGATGGATGAGGGTCAATTTACAGATAAACCTGTATCCTGTGGTACTCAAAACAAGGATGCTGATGGGTCGACCTTGGATCTGTAAGGAAAGAAGAAGGCAGCATAGGATCCACAAGAACAAAGGCCATTTCTCCTTTATCCACTATAATCCACAATTGGACTGAGAGGTTTTCTCATCTTCTGGTTGGGGTGACGTACAGCCCACAGTACAGGAAATTATACCTAGAAATTTTAAAGATGTGCTTATAGGTAAAGATTGTTGCCTGCCTTATAAAGAGCATTTTGTGCCAAACTCTTGGGTGGCTGCTAATGCATGTCTGTCTTTTGTGGATTACCTAGATAAAATTCTGTGCGCAACACATATATTAACTGTATGTGAAAAGGTAAATATTGCTGATCCTTATGGAAACAAATCAGCAATGTTATTTTCATATATATACAACATATATATATCATGCTGTCTACTACTTGTGTTCCAGTTAAAAAAAAAAAAAGACAAAAAGAAACCATACTTCATGTGGTCATATGTTTTTGTTTTTTGTGTTTTGTTTTGCCGTTCTTTTATTATTAATGCTTCACAAATGGCTATGGTGCTGCCTGAGTTTATAATAGGTTTTTTTTAAGAATAATCAATGCTGCAAGAGCCATATGTTCACTCGTAACTTTGTCCTTCAAGAATTGCATTGAACTAGTAATCCAAGGGAGGAGTTAATAAGTTTAATAAAGTGCTTCGGCGGCAAATAATCTATTTAGAGGATGTTTATAATCTAAAAGCATTGTGCCAGTCATTTTGAAAGTGCATGTCAGCAGGAATAAAAATATTGGATGTGAAAGCAAAAACAACAGCGACAGAACTCTTAAGAAAATTACTTGTGTTTTTCAAAAAACCACGAAATTGGTTGCGTTCCTTATTTGAAGTACTCTAAAGAACAGAAGCAGAAATGGGTTACTAAGTGAGATAATACAGGTTCCAGTGAGTTCTAGGGGTAAAATATGAGCTCTCTACAATACTTAACAGAAAACTGCTTACAATGCTAGAAGCTTGCACTTACAGGAAAACACAAGCAAATCTAGTGAGAAGAATGAGAGAGGTTAGAAAGCTGTGAAGGACTATTTGTGTGCAACAAAAAAAACCCACTTGGGTCACCTGTTATGTTGTAGATGAGAAAAAGCCCCTTATTCAGGGTGGGGTTGTCGTTCAGCTTGTGAAACCCCTGCTTGCACCAGTGAGAAGAGGGTGAGGGAAGTCCTTTGGCATCAGAGACACAGCTCAGAGGAGATGCTCTGAAGGTGATGGGAAGAGAGTGGCGTGCTCTGAATCTTGCCCTGTGCTGTCCGTAGTCTCAACTTTGTATGTATGTTATCCTTTGCATTCTGATATCCTTTTTATTCTCCACAGGTATTCCATTGTACCAATGCCTCTATTATGCCTATGAACTTCACAAGAGAGTGAAGACAGGAGACTGGATGCCTTCTGAATGCTTAGTTGAAAATTATTTCAGGTTGGCTTATGGAGGGTGTTGTCATGTAGCCTGAAAACTGGGATATCCAGTGATAGATCCATTGGAAAGATATGTAATTGGGTAACTTTCAGGTCTCACTAAATATCTTTGTTATTGATCTGGAAGAGAAATAAAAGGGAAATTCCTGGAGGCAGGTAGATCAGGAAAAGCAGTGAATGCTGGTGAGGGTGGACAAGTTTAATTTACACAGGCACTTAGAAGCTGAAGAAAGGGGCATAAAATGTTAAAAAATAAAAAAAGTTCAGAAAATTGAACTTAATATATCTTGAAAATAATTTAGCTATTCGCTGGGAGGGAAAAATCAGTAAGACATCGAGGAATGAAAATGAACAGTAATTTTCTCTTTTTTTTTTAGTGCAGATGAAAATCTGGAAGTACTTGACTGATTCCTAAGAGTAGAGAATTATACCTTCCTGACACATGAATGTGATTCCTATTGATACATCTGCATGCAAGTCCCTTTAATATCTGAGAACAGGGATTGTTGTTATCGATGGACTGAAATAAGGGGATGTCTCTGCACCAGTTTGCGAGCTTACCTGAACCTCTCTCCAGCCAAGGTCTTAATTATGTGTTTAGCTTTAAGCTGGCTGAAGTCTATTTAAATTTAGCTTTCTGGATGAAAGTTTTTGTGTTTTCTGCTCACTGTAGAGGAAAAGCATGGTATTATTACCCTGATCTGATCTCTCAGCAAAGTAGTTCTCCTACCCACAGCCCTTGGGAAAAAGTATAAATTCCCTCCCTGAACTGGATTAATCTCAAGGAAAGTGTATAGATTAATTTTGCCATCAGATTTCATCTCTAACCTTGGGCAAGTCACTTAAACCGTCTGCACCTCCATTCTCAGCATATGCTTTCAAGCTTACACCTCTTCCATTTTCTGTGGTGCTTATTTTGGCTGGAAACTAAACTGTCTCCTGTTACATGTTTGTGTCATATAATTACTGTAGACTATGGACATTGCTGTGATATAAAGAAGAATAACAGAAGGATGGAAGAGACATAAACCCAGAGGTGAGAAATGCAAACAGTGTCTTGGATGCATGCTGGCCTGTCACTTAAACAGAAGAGCTTTCATTTTTCGGCCTGGAAAGTGAGGCATTCAGCAGCATCCGTTTCTGATATGTATTTTTGTTTGCTGAGGCGCATGCCACACACGGACAACAGATTGTAGCTCTGGACTCTGCCTCTCTGGAACACCAGAAGGCAGTTTGTGTAGATCATGCAGCCTAGAGGGTGACTGGCAGTGTGTCATAGAACCACGGAATGTCCTGAGTTGGAAGGGACCTACAAGGATTGAGTCCAGCTCATGTCTCAGCATAGGACAACCCCAAAATTCACACCATGTGCCTGAGAGTGTTGTCCAAATGCTTCTTGAACATTGTCAGGCTTGGGGCTGTGACACCTCCCTGGGGAGCCTGTTCCAGTGTCCAGCACCCTCTGGGTGAAGAGCCTTTTCCTAATGTCCAACCTAGACCTCCCCTGGCACATCTTCCTGCCATTCCTTCAGGTCCTGCTGGTGACCAGATAGTACCCTCATTATAATGCATTTACATTGATTTTATTTTCCCATAAACCTTTTTTCATATATAATTCAGTGGATACTTTCCATTTTGAGGCTGCTTAATGTAATATTTTGATTTTTGTCTAGACTGAAGCAAACACAGTTAAATGTTCACTGAAAACCTCAGGCTGACAGAAACAAAGTAACTGCTTGTGTTCTTGGTCATTGTCTTCAACGTCTGCCAGAATGCCTTTTCACCAGCTTCTCTCATTTTTCTTTCCTCCTCTTGGTGACAGACTGCAACACACACACAGCCCATAACACCCGTTACAGCCTCATAAATCTACAGGTAGCGGTGGCTTAGGAAATGGACGATACGTCACCTAAGGAGAGACGATAGACTTGACGTGGCCAGCTCCAGCTGCTCCCTGGATGCGGAGCAAGGAAAGAGGATTATACTCATGTGCCGGCATCTCAGTAGAAAGGTGTTCAGAAACTCTTTGAGAGGCCTCTGTGTTTCAGCAGGTGTATGTAAAGTCCTGTGGTCTTTAGCTGTGTAAAGCAAGCCACCGGCTTGTTTGGAAAGGGTGATGTTATTGATGCCAGTGTGTGACAGTGGCCTTTTGAAGAGTCTTAGTGTCCTGACTTTATAATCTCCTGCTGATTCAACAGGAATATTAGCCTGGGGATTATCAGACTTTCCCACCCTGATTTCTCGGCATTCACTTTTCTCTCTTTGGCTTGTGGTTTTGTGGTCTTCTCATAGAAGGGGTCTTTGTGACCGCGTGAACTTCTCTGGTTAAACATACGTAGCATATGACTGCTATTTTCCTTTATTTCTTTAGAAACATAACGTGTCTGGAGTGCTTCCTTGTTTGTATTTTAGTAGTCATGGATCAACATAAACCATCGTTGCCACATGTGCACCACACTTCTTTTTGTATGGCTTCTATAGGTCTAAGTTTTCAAAGTACTAGTCCTATGGTGAAGCGGTCAAATACAGACAGGTGTGGCCACTGGGATATGAAGAAGAGGAGTGCCTGCTGTTCTTCCTTTTACAGAACTGTGTGTTTTCTATCAAGGCTGGGATTTAGCTATTGGGAAAGGAGCTGTCAGCACGGAGAGTGGAGATGAGCCTCAGAAACCCTAGGCAAGAGTGTCTAAAAGGAAATGAAAGTTACTTACTCTTTCGATTGCCTGAGTTGAAAGATTTCCCCCATGCCTTATTGCCATGCTATCTGTGGTTTGATATCTGTATTCTCTGCAACATGCTGCTTTCTCAGGGCTATTGTTTTTTTTGATAGGTATATCCCTTGTTTGTTTATTTCTCGTTTGGTGTTTAGTTCTAATTATGTTCAAAATAGTAAGGTGTGTTAACTTCTGTTTTCATTATGTTGCATTTTGACTAGGACATAAATAAGCAAAGAAGTCTGAAAAAACCCGTGACCTGGCATGTTACTGTACCCAGTACCTTGTTTTTGTTTGATTCAACTGGAAACTGTAGTTCTGTTTGGTGGTTATTGTTGTTGTTGTCTTTTGTTGTTGTTCTTTTTTAAATCTTTCCTCAGTCTAGAGTCTCTCAGCAGTTGAAGTAATCCCTCTTTTTACTTATTCTTTCTTGGACACATGCTCCCATGTCTGCCTGATCTGCTCAAAGTGAGTTCAGCGCAGTACAGTTTTCCCTCTCATGCTCAGTGTCTCCATTGCCTGTTGCCACCGCACATGCATCCTACGTTCTCCTGCTGAATTTGCTCTTTGAGCATGTACCCCCAAGGAGTCTTTTGACCTTGGCTATTTATAGACCAAAAGTTGAAGTTAATATAATTGCATCTAGAACAACAACAACAAAACTGTACTGCGTTATCTTTCGTTCATATGTATGAGTTTCCCAAGTGACCACATAATTGTAACATATTGTCCTTCTACCTTGCCCTTCCTTCTCCTTTACTTTTCTCTTAACTTAGTCTATAAACTCTTTTGTACTGATACCTAAAATCAGCAATTATTAAAAAAATAAGTCTATATGAACAAGGGTCATAGATTTTAGGCATTTACTAAGTTAGTAAGAATAAGGTTCACAGACACTAGATTTTAGGCACTTATTAGGTGTTAAGTCACAAGAACGGTACTTATTAAGATAAGCAGGAGAAGGGTAGGAGACAATGCCCTTGCTCTCAGAAGATAAGGTGATGACACCAGCACAAGCAGGTTACAAGCTGAGTAACAAAGGAATGTAATGCATATGCAAATGATTTCTTGGAAATGTAATTAATATGTATGATCTGTATTAATATAGTCTGTGCCTGGAGCCTCTTCCAGCCCCCACCACTAGGAGGATGGATCCCCCAAGGTTCACGGTGTGTCAATAAAGAATGATTGCTTTTAAAACTGCAAATTTTGGTTTTAGAAGTTTTTTTTTTTTAATTCAACTTTACAGACATTCCTGAAGTCCATGTGCTATTCTGTTTGTATTACTACTAAAAATTGGCTAGGTATGTGAGAACTCCTCTGAGTGCTCTCTAAAGACCCTTCATTGTTGCAACCTTGCACATCAGCTTTTCTTTGTGTTATGACATAGAGCCTTGCTGACTAAGCAAGTAGGTACAATGCCCTTCACATGTTTGCTGCTGCAGGACCTGGTGATGGCTTTTAGTATTGGAAGGGAAAAAAATTAGCCAGGAGATGGAGGTGAAAGAAATAGATAAGTTAGCAGAGGTCCCACTCCCACTTCTGCAACTTTTTTTGTCATCTGGAGTCTTCTTACCTCAGATGCTGCTGCTCTCTTTTGATTGTCTCTGTCATTCTCCATTTGAGTCTAAAATTGTCCATGGCTGATCATAATCGACCTGTGTCGCTGTGGTGATTAGTTATAGAGTTTCACAGCCTTGCTCACCCAGAAAGACAGTAAGGGCATTTTGCCCACTTTCTGCCCTCAGTGAAGGTTGGACTAGTTGCTGGGCGCTAAGGGGCATCTGAGGTGACATCCAACAGAGAAATGTGTAACTTTGTATTTTTAATATCAACATTTTGTTTTACATTCCTGGAATGCTGCAGGGTACTCTTGAAGCTTACAGCTCAAAACTCAAATTCCCTGCTCTCTCAGAGTTAAGAAAGCACGAAAAAGCCAACAAAGGTGTGAAGGTAATGGGGTTTAGCTCAGGATCACACAGCAGGTCAATGGCTGTGCTTGCACTGCAGTCGAAGTCTGCTGCATTCTCGATCAGAGTCTTCCCTGCTTCATCTCACTACCGTGCTCAAGCCATGTGGGCAGGACAGTGACACCCTGCTGTCTGGGTAACATGCGGTTTTGTTGTGCTGCTTTGAACTGCACAATAATGGAGAAGGACCGGGTGTCTTCTGTCTTCTCCTATTCCGAAATACCGGGCACACGTGCACACGTCCTTTCCATATCAACAACGACAGCTGTACTTTCTGGTGGGTACCTCCAGAAGTACTTATGCTCTGGTTTGTTGTAAGTTTGGTTTTGCTCAGAAAACCCTGCTAGTGGACGTAACAGGATAACACGTGATTTCTTAAGGTTTCTCACTGCCTGTTACACTTTCATAATGACTTTTTCTTTCTTCAGGCAATTTGGTCGAACTCAGTAAGTTTCTGACCTGTCTGTGCTGCAAGCATAGAAATCAGAGTTTCAAAATAGAAAATATGCTAATTATTTTCTCCATGATAATTAAAGTGGGACCTTTAAAATAGGGCATGTGGTAACTATTTTTTCAAAAATTTTTTGAAAATAACTCCATTGTTATGTTTGGTGAGCAATATTCTATGTCTGGAAGCACAGATGAAAAGTATGTTAGAGAAACAGCTTCTTGTGGTTGGATTTCTGGGTCAGGAAGTTAGTGGATGCATCTGCCCCTATCTGTCCTTCTGCCGTTACCATGAGCTCATTTCTGAAGACTAAGGGTGAAAGTTGTTTTCACGCATTTTATGACAAACTGCTTAAATACTGAGAATTTTCGGAGTCAGATGCTGTCATACTTATGGACAGGAAGGGTGCTATTACCAGGAAAGGTTAAGTATGCATACCAGCTGAATGCTGAACAGCACATCCAGTTTGACCAAGTCCTCATAGCTAGTCAATTGATTAAAAAGCAAAACTCATCTTTAGAGACTTGCGCCTTTGCCCCCACTAATTACTGTCCCATCGGAAGTCTGGTCTGGGTGCTGTTTAGCTCTGGTGATTTACTTCGACTCAATATTTTAGTGCCATCAAGATGTCCAGGATAGCAAAACCTTACAGGTCATGGGATTTGTGATCCATCAGTACAAAATTGCACCTGAAGAGCTGAGGTTCAGGTGTGTATTTTTAAAAATAATACTTAGACAGAGAGACATCATCTCAACTACAGTATGCATCATCCTAACTACAGTACAAGGAATACCTCTGGGACAATAATTACCTTGTAATCCTCTGTGGTGAGACCTACTGCAAATGAATAATTCACAGTTGCCAAACAGAAGTGAATGCTTCTTATTAATTTGGAACTTTCTTCTGGAAAGTATCACAAGGGAACAGATCAAGGATAGCCTGAACCTCAGAGAATTTCTGATATTAAGAAAACAATTGAATTCTTTTTTTTTTTATTTATGCATTATGAAACCTAATTTTCAGTTCCTTGATTTGGAGCTTCCTGCCAGACAGCTATTTTTCCCCTGCTTGGGTTATTGCCAAAATATAGTATGAACAAATTAGCACTTTATTTTTCAAAAGCTTTAATCTCATTGTTTTTGTCATACCAAATAACAAATAATAGACAAACCAGAGGCATGAAATCTTCTTAAGTTTAAAGCTCAAATTAATTTAGTCTCCTTGATATTTTTAGCCTTGAAGCAAGTAGATTTCTATTGAAATATTACATTACACATTTAATTCTAACAATGTTATCTTCTGCATTCACTTTATGTTGAAATGGGAGTGAAAGGCTATTGGCAGAGTGTGATTTTCATTATATACTTATTTATAAGGAGATATACATATACATGTATATAAAATGTGTGTGTAATCTCCAGAGACTCTTTAAGGGGAAAGATCTGGAATCACTGCTGAACTATATCTTTGCTTTAGAAAAGCCTCTTTATTATCAGCTGTAATGCAATAATCTAGCTCAGTGCTTTATACATTCCAAATGAAGTAAAATTATTGCTTAGATTCTTGTTTCAGAAACTCTACGGATTATTTTTTTCTAGTTTCAAGCTCTCATTTTGACAATATGCATTTATTTGGACAGGACATATTTTTAATTAGAAAAAGAAAACTCTCACGAATAAATAAATAAGTGTGGATCAATTTTATCCGTGGTGGCTGTTGATACGGAATTAAATCAAGGCCAAGCTTAGAACCTAGTGCTAACTTACTGAACTTTAACGACTGATAAGTCATTATGAATTGCAGTTCTAAATTCCTGTTTTCTTTTGTTTAAGCAAATTAAGCCTGTCTGTATACAGACTTTCTGTGCGCAAGTATTTACAGATATGATAGAACTTTTGCATAAATTTGCAGAACTTCGCAGCTTAAAGATCATGGATTTTCTATTGCATACAGACAGATTTCCACTTGCAAAATCAAGGCATAACTTTGGGTATATTCAGTTATGCTCTACCCAAAAGATAGAGAAAGTTTGCATTTAATATGTATCTCATTTGAGATTAAGTGGAACTGCTGAATTAATGTTGAAAGCTGCTGATTATAATAAAGTTAAATCGATACGTATAAAACCTCCACATTTTATTTTACATTGTGTTTTTTTTGTTGTTGTTTTGGTTCAGTTTGGTTTGGGTTTTTGTGGGGTTTGTTTGTTTGTTTGTTTGTTTGTTTTTTAATGAACTGAAAGTAGAAATTTGACCTCCATCCCGAGGCTTATCAACGTAAATTCGTGAATATATATAACTTGTTTTTGTCTGAATGCTAATATTTAGAACAAACTCTTGGGAAGCTGGAATGTAGTCCAAGTCCTGGTTCTCATGTACTCTTTGTAAATGAATTAACTGGCCTGTTTTGCTGTTCAATTAGAATAAGAGCTGAACTCCATTAAATAGCTTGTTTAAAAAATGTCAAATTAGAGAATTAATGTGAAGTCCTTTGTCAGTGAACCTGGCTTTGTTCTTTTTAGGCAGCCCATAAATGATGTTCAAAATACAGCTATGTCACAGAAAGCCTAAGGAATGCCATTTTTATTCCTTGGAAAAAGCTAGTAATTAGCTTTTTCAAGGCATGAAGTTTTGGTTGGATCTTCAAAGACAGTATAGAACTTTCTTCATGTGGAAACATGCAACACTTGTAACACTAGTCTAAATGAGACCTTAGATGCTTGTCCATGTGTCAGAATGGACAAAGAATTTGTCTTTTCAGCTTGACGTAGGGCAAGACATCAGCATGGACCACTAACTTGCACCTGTCTGGTACTCTGAAGCTCTCTTGGAATGTTACACAGTGGGAAGGGTGTGTCAGGAAAAATTAGATGAGCAAGAAAGTACTTCAGATATCTGGTGTCTATGTTAATTTCCCTGGGTGCAGTTTCCCAAGCTGATAAATATTCGGGTTGTTTCATATCTTTATTTCGTTTCTAATGCCACATGAGACTACTGGAAACAGAGCACTAGACTGGGGTGGATAAAGGACATCCCGGAGGCAGTGAAACGTGAGGAAGAGGTGATTCTGGCATTCATTCTGGGAAGCGGTAGATCTCACAAGAGAGGCTGACTTGGAGGGGGCATTGCTAGATTATTTAAATGGCCTCATGGGAGCGCAGGCAACCTAGAGCACAGCAAACAGGGGTGAGGCACTTGGCGTGGCGATTTGCATGGAAGGGCAGGTGGGCAAGGCAAGGAAGCTCTGCCAGCTCAAGAGATCAGTGCCCCTAGTGGTTATCACCCTCGCAGGAGGAACCTAACTATGGTAGCCACCCAGATGAAAGGTAAGTCCCTTGCATTTGCCCTGAAGGAGGCAGCAACCCAAACAGAGCTGCCAAGGAAACATGCAGCCGTCCAGACCTCAGGCTGCAGGGAATGCCAGAGTCTCTCACTGGCATGGAAGGGTAAGAGAGGGAACAGCTGTATGAGATGTGACCAGGTGGATGACCTGCTCAGCCTGGTGGTAGAGCTGAAACAGGAGGTAGAAAGGTTGCAAAGTGTCAGGGAGGAAGATACAGAAATAGACTGGTGCCATCAAGTCCAGGCCTCCCTGAGACACAAAAGGCCACCACCAAGTAACCAAGACCAAGAGTGTCCATTACCCTCCCCCCAACTGACTGAAGACAGTAGGTCAAGGGAAAGGGATGAATGGAACCAAATCTACACTCGTGGTAGCAGGCAAAACATCCCCTTGCCCACCTCACCCTCCTAGGTCCATCTATGCAATAGGTACGAGGCCTTGGAAGCGGAAGGCCAGCCAATGACCAATGAAAATTAAGGACTATCTACACCACAGGTGCTCACATGATCTGAAAGGCCTACCCCCGTATTACGACCACATCCACAAGAAAGAAAAGGAGGGTTATAGGTGTAGGTGACTCCCTTCTGGGGGGTACGGAGGGTCCAATGTGCTGGAAGGACCCTTCTCTTAGGTACTTCTGCTGCCTTTTTGGGGCCTGGGTTAAGGACATGGCCAGGAAGCTTCCTAATCTGGTATGGCCCTTGGACTACTACACATTACTGGTTTTTCATGTAGGTGGCAATGAAATTGCAACCCATAGTCCAAGGGGAATTAAAAGAGACTTTAGGGCTTAGGATGGTTGGTGAGGGAATCAGGTGCACAGGTTATTTTCTCCTCTCTTCTTCTAGTCATGGGCAGTGAAATTAGAAGAAACAGATGGGTGCACTCTACTGAAACATGGCTCTCCCTCTGGCAGAGCTCAGAGGGTTGTGGTCAATGGTGCAAAGTCTGGTTGGAGACCTGCAGTTAGTGGGGTTTCCCAGGGGTCAGTATTAGGTTGAGTCGTGTTCAACCTGTTCGTCAGTGACCTGGATGAAGAGACTGAGTGCACCCTCAGCAAGTTTGCTGATGATACCAAACTGGGAGGAAGGGCTGACACACCAGAAGGCTGTGCTGCCATTCAGTGAGACCTGGACAGGCTGGAGGACCGGGCAGGGAAGAACTTGATGATGTTCAACAAGGGTAAGTGTAGACTCCTGCACCTGGGGAGGAATAACAACAGGCACCAGAACAACTGGAAAGCAGCACTGCAGAGAAGGACTTCGGAGTTCTGATTAACATCAGGTTGACCACAAGTCAATAGGTGCCCTTGTGGCCAAGAAGGCCAACAGTATCCTGGGGTGCATTAAGAAGAGTGTGACCAGGGACTGAAACATAGGAGGTTCCATCTAAACTTGAAGAGAAACTTCTTTACTTTGAGGGTGACAGAGCACTGGAACAGGCTGCCCAGAGAGGTTGTGGAGTCTCCTTCTCTGGAGACATTCAAAACCCACCTGGATGCATTCTTGTGCAATCTGCTCTAGGTGAACCTGTTTTAGCGGGTGGGTTGGACTAGATGTTCTCCAGAGGTCCCTTCCAATCCCAACCATTCTGTGATTCTGTGAAATGCAAGCAGGGAGCATGGAGATTCAGAAGAGCTGGTGAGCCCTTCCAACACTAACCATTCTATGATTTTGTGCCCTCCTCTTTTCTTCCTGCAATGAGGATTGCAGGGCTGAACTTTTCATCTTTGTAGTGCTTGAAACTACCACATCTAGGTACAACTGAATGTGTTGCACTTGGAAATTTTACCAATATGGATTCAAAGCGTTTCCTACGTGTGTTGGGAAGTGCAGTGGCTTGGGTGGGTGACTGCTCATTAGGTCTGACCAGGCTGTTGTCTGTTGAGCAGCCCAGGAAGAAAGCACTCAAATGTTCCGTGATGTGCAGGATGGCTGGCACTGTGGGAAGAACTGAATTTAATGTGCAGGGTTGAGGTAGGAATAACATACTTTTGCAATAGGTCTGACATCTTTGTGTTACTACCCTTGTCCACACGCAGCAAGTCTAACGTGCAGTGCCTCACACCCTTCATGCAGGTGAACGGGTAACAACAGTCTATACGGGTTCTGCATAGACCCAGAGTAAGGCAGCCAACATGCTGTAGCTCAGAAAAATCTGACAACAAAATGTGGGTCATATTCAACTCCTGGGGCAAATCACTACCTGGGTATATCAGTCATCAGGCTCCCAGTGACTCAGTAGTACAGGTTCAGGCCTGCAAGCAGGTGTAACAGCCATGGGAATACTTCTTTTAGAATCACAGAATCATTTCAGTTGGAGGAGGCCCTCAAGGTCATCGAGTACAACCGTAACCTAATTCTGGCACTAAACCATGCAGCTAAGAACCTCATCTATAAGTCTTTTAAACATCTCTAGGGATGGTGACTCAGCCACTTCCCTGGGCAGCCTGTTATAGTGCCTCACAACCCTTTCCATGAATACATTTTTCCTAATATCCAATCTGAACCTTCTGTGGCATACCTTGAGGTCATGTCCTCTTGTCCTTTTTCACTTGTTCTGATTGATTCCAGGAACTGCATTTAATCCTAAATCTATTTCTCTAGATTTAACAGATATGTTAATTGCAGCAACTAGAAATAAACTGATCAGGCTAAATTTAAATCTGGATTAAATCAATTGTGAAAACCTGACAGCAGAATTTCCTCCTGTTTAATGCAGGAATGGCTATTGCTGCCATGTTCCTCTTTGCTTTTCTGGTGTGATTGTCCTTAAATGTTTTTTTCCTTCTTCACTTGTATAGCTTGTTGGAGAACTTTAAAGAATAAGACATCCCCTATGAAGACAATCACAAGAATGGAAGATAAGGGCCCTAGCATATGCTCCATTCCAAGGACCTCACTTTTGTGATGGATGCTGTTCCTGTCTCAGAGGCTTACGTGATCAGTTGGTCAAGGGCAAGATTAATAGCACAGGCACATTCTAGGTATTATTACTTAGCTTCTTTTCTGAAGGAAAAATTATGTATGCCAAGAGATTTGCTTCCCTGCATGAATCCCCCCCCAAACCACTAGACACTGCTGGCAAGTTTTAACCACATCAGACAAAAAAATTGAGGATCTGAAGGATAATTAAGTTTCTACGAATTCCATGAAAATCAGTGGGTTTGGAGAAGCAAGAGACCCTTACTGTTGTACCTCAGTGAAAAAATAGCCAGGTAGAGTATTTGCCCTCTTTGGCCTGCCATTTCGTCATACAACACACACACATTGTTTAGCCAGTTAGCATAGGTGCCTAGTTTCTAAACACCTACAGCAATGCAACCTCATGCCAGCTTGCAATCAGGCAAAGGACACACGGTGTATGAAGGGAACATGGCACGGGACTGGGAAGAAGGATGGGGCATGCTGGAGCTATTGCTGTCGTGGCTGGGGAATAGGACTAATGAATACCAAGGAGAGAGTACACATTTGGTATGAAGGGGATCTGACATCATTAACTCTGGTAAATGGTGTTTTTGCTGCCGGAATGTGGAACTTTATATGCAAATCCACAGGGGAAGGTGGCATCATTCATGCTACTTGTGTTGGAACAACTTGTTTTTTACCTTTGAAAGCCTCGTATGTTGTTGCTCCACAACTGAACAGAGCACTTCTTGATGTGTCCAAGCTGGTGTAGTCATCACAATCTCCATGAACCTGCCTCAGAAGGTTGCAATCTCGATGATTCTCCTTTCTCCACCGTAATTCCAGTTTTGGCTTCTTTGCTGAGAAAGGTAACAGCTTTCCTGACAGGTCTGGTGGGGTTTTTATAGTTAGTAAGAATAAGTTCATCACGGGCAAACTTTTTTTTAAAACAGAAGAACGAGAAATTTTAGCTCTAGTCTAGATGCAAAAGACGGGGTGGGGCAAGTGGAGCAGGATACCGCATACATTTTGCACATGCATATCTTGTGGCACAAGGAATGTCCCTAAAAAGACTGTGGTGACTCTGAAGTCCCTCTGGCTTGAACTGTGAAGCAACTGCACTACTTCCAACATGTCTGTAATCTTCCCCAAATTCTGTAGATGCTTGACGTGGGTCCTCAGATGCCATTAGCTAGCAAACAGATAGGTTAATTTCAGGTGCAATAAGTTATATGCCTTGAAGAATGGAAGTTCTCTAAAAAAAATAACAGGAGATTTCTGGAATTGTTGGGTATTATGTAATGGAAGCATTGTCTAGCATCTGCTGTGATTCTTTGTCCTCTGGACACAGCTGGGGAGTTGCAAAGCTGTCTGAAAATCTCTGAGAAATACCATAGAAAACACTGATTAAATGACATTTGTGGCTTACAGATGGAGTACAGAGAAGGAATTCCAGTTTTATTGCAAAGTAACAAATTTTAAAAAATTACTCTGCTACCTAAAATTAAAATTTTGAAAGAGGTAAATAAAAATACTGAATGTACTTAGGAGTCTTTAGCTGTTCTTTGTTTTTTGGTTTTTTTTTTCTTAATCAAAAGACTGTTCAATCTGCTTTCTTGAGTACAGTAGTCTCCCCTGTCTTGGCTCATCTTTCACCAACGTGAGTAAAGTGTTGGTCACACGGAAGTGTACGTTCAGATTTTGGCTGGGATAGAGTTCACTTTCTTCACAGTAGCTGGTATAGCACTGTGTTTTGGATTTAGTATGAGAATAATGTTGATAACACACTGATGTTTTAGCTGTTGCTAAGCAGTCAAGAACTTTTTGGCTCCTCATACCACCCCGCCAGTGAGTAGGCTGAGGGTGCACAAGAGGTTGGGAGGAGGCACAGCTGGGACAGTTGACCCTAATTGACCAAAGTGATATTCTTTACCGTGTGACATCATGCTCAGTATATAAAGCTGGGGGAAGAAGAAGGAAGTGGGGGACATTTGGGGTTATGGCATTTGTCTTCCCAAGTAACGGCTACATATGATAGCACCCTGCTTTCCTGGAGATGGCTGAACACCTGCCTGCCCATGGGAAGTAGTGAATGAATTCCTTGTTTTGCTTTGCTTGTGAGCATGGCTTCTGCTTTATCTATTAAACTGTCTTTACCTCAACCCGTAAGTTTTCTCACTTTCACCCTTCTGATTCTCTCCTGCCTCCCACCCAGAGGGGATTGAGAGAGCTAATGAGTGGGGCTTAGTTGCTGCCTGGAGTTAAACCACAACAGTGTATTGAATAATTTTCATTTCATGTGGGCAACAGTGAAGGTTGTAGGCATTTCTGTTGTATGGACACACTTCTGCTACGTGGGACTAAAACCATTTTCTTTTGCTTTCTGTGATTTCACCCAAGAAAACAATAAGAAAGCACTGTGTTGAGCCTATTGAGTTGTGATCATGCCTAAAAAATAATAATAATAATCCTAACAGCAAAAAGTGCTTCTACCAGACACACAAATCATCAAAAAATGAGCCTTCTCCTTCATTGCACTTGATTCATGTCCAGTAGCAGAGTGATTGAGGGAACTTTAGCAAATTCATGCTTTCTATCAGCCAGTTTAGATGAGATTTGTAAGGCAATTGTCATGGGCAAGTCTGGTATAAATTAACAGTTAATTTAATTTGACCTTTTAAAAATGCAAACACTGCCTTAAATATCTCGCACGAACTGCTTGATTTAATAAATATAGTTTTCTTTATTTATTTATTTTATTGCTTATTGTGTGTTTTCAGAGCTTTCTCCAGCCACATCCCTAATGTAATAAAATTGAAACAGAAGCCAGAGGACTGCCAAATGGCTAGGCAGATCTGAAGCTAATGAAAATGAGCAGACTTGGGTATTACTTAACTGTCATAAGATAGATGCTTTCACACTGTTTCATGATGTTTTCACAGAGATTATGTTACAGATCATGTTCCTTCCCGTTGCACCAGCCTCTTGATCTCTTCCTCACGAAAACGTACCCTCCCTTTGGAACTACAACAATCAGTTACATGGAGAATTAGATTTAGGAATATAATCAATTATTTTCTCACAGTTTTTAATATGAAAGTTAAGTGTTTATATACTAATTTTAATTGTAGTTGCGGCCTCAGCAGCTCTGCTCTCTACTTCCTTCAACCTAGCACAGTGAATACCACCTGTCTCAACGTTGACCTGGTTGAGAATTATATATATTTTAATCCTGACCCTCATGATTCAGTAGAGAGAAACCCAAAGGCTAACACTGGAAGCATTACGTATGTTAAAGCAACACCACCTCTTCCTCAGTTCATCCAAGGGGCCTCTGCAGCTCTCTAGGATTTTGCCATGGATGATTATTAGCCCTTGCCTACATGTGGGATCTCCACCTACTCTGCAAAACGAATGATATAACTCCTTTATGGAAGTAATTTTTTTGCAGAATTACTAAGTCAGTTAGCTACAGTGACAGAGATAAAAAGGCCAGGACTGTACCTTTTAATAAGTCTCTATAGTCCTTAGCATCTGTGAGGAGATGAGTGGAAATGAGGTGAGGTCAGTAAGTCAAACGTTGTTCAGAGGCATCACACCAAGGGGTAAAAAAGTAACATTAGCCTGCAAAAATAAACTTTTTTATTTAAAAGAAGCTAGAGACTGCCTGAAAGGAAAAAGTTAGGAAACTAAATCCCCAGACTCATCATGGAGACACATAAAGAGCACCTTATTAGCATCACAGAGGGGACAGTGTGCACACCCCAAAATAGAAAAGGCAAAAAACATAGGAATTTGAGACCCCCTGTAATGTGTTAAAGAGGTAAGATACAATAGTTTATTGAAACTAAAAATCTATCCTTTAGAAACAGACTTGGAGTTCAAACAATTCTAATAGAATGAAATGGACTTTGGCAGATAGGAGAAGCAAAGTGGGAGCTTGAAGAACTAATACTCAAAGGTACAAAGACAAGGAGTAACTGTTTTAAGGTGATCAGAAGTAGCGTGCCTATGCGGAAAAATGTTGGATCTGTTAGACCACTGGGGAGAGGGCAGCTGAAAACCTGGCAACCTACCAAGCAGTGTATGAGTGTTTCTTTACAGGCTGTGTGTCCTGCCTGACTTAGCCCAGGAAAGGATAAGTGGCATTTCATGGGGACACTGACAAGTACCATTACAGTGTGCAAGATGTGGATTCTTTCTGAGGAAGAAATTCTTAAGCCAGGTAAGCTTTATTTTGGGGTTGCCATCTTTGAGATAGCAAACACTGAGATCAATGGGTAGCAATTCCATTGTTATCATATAGTATATGTGGGCTGATCCATGGAGGAACACGTAGGATCAATTATTTCAACCTACCACCTACCTCCTCAGCTTCAACCTAGAGATCTTTTTTGTTGACTTCTCTCTGTGCTGAAAATCTGTTTTTGAAGCTCTTCTACTTTCTGACCTTGATTAATACAGCATGCAACAACAGTTAGGGATTTTTTCCCCTCTATTCACCTCAGTCTAAGCAGTCTCTATTCTTGTCTTTTAAAATCTCAGTGTAATTTTCATTCACACTAAATGATCTCTCCACATTTTGCTGGTTTGCCTTAAGCCTTCTTACGCACCTGTTTTATAGATATAACTGCCTTTAAAGTTCAACAGAATTATAGGATTGATTCTGTTCCATTGAATTCAATGAGATTTTGTCATTAATTTTGATGGAAAATGGCTCATACCCTAACTCTGCGGAGGAACCAAACAAAAACCAGCAACTACAGAACTTCTGCTGTTTGGTATTAAGTAGTTCTAAAGTTACCCAAATTAAATATACATCTATTCACCCTTCATAGCCCTACTTCATCAATTTTGTTACTTGTGTTCAGTTGCCAGAAAAAATACTTAGCATTTCTATCTCATACCTTTGCTGCAGCCTTCATAGCTTTCTCCAATGGGATATGAAAGAAATATGAAAGATTTCTTGTAGCACTGTGGGAATTGTGTAAAAGTGACCTTTTACATCACATTTAGAGCAAAACACATCTGATGATCTGTACAGCTACTTCCACAGCGATATGAATAGTTGTCTACCCCTTTATGCTTTTTAGTTTTTATTTAAAATAACCATTAAGATAATTATGTCGTTTCTTTGTGGCTGTATGTCTTTTTTTCATAATAATATTCCAATCTCTTAGCTCTCAGGAGCAATAATAACAATAAAAAACCACCTGGAGATGTTTAAAAAGCATATGGTAAGACACCTGGAGGCTGTCCTGGGTTGTTGCAGGGGGTAGCAACAGGAAGTGGTCTGAGTCAGGTGACCATGAATTGACCAATTGGAGCAGTCCGTTCCATTCATGACATCCTGGATATAAAAGGTGGAGAGCAGAAGGACTTTGGGCTCTTTCTCTGTTGCTCTCCTTGTGTGTGGTGGTCTACCGCTGCACTTCACTCCTTCTTAGTCTCTGCCATTCTCTGCAAGCTGAGGCTTCGTAATAGACTGAATCTAGTTCCGGTTGGCTGCAGGATCCTGCCGGAGCAGTTGCTGGGATTTGCAAGACTGGTTCTATAATATTTGTTCTGCTTTATTTTTCTCTATGTTCATTTAGTAGCATTAGTAAAATGTTTTCAAGTTTTCCAACTCTCTTCTCTCTGTCCTTCTTTTCTTTTCCCCTCAAAATCACCTCTCCTTAATGAAAAGGGGGAGGAGAGGGGGAGATGGAAGGGGGGAAGGGGGAAGAGGGTTAAGGAAAATACATCTGCCATGGTTTTTGATTGTCTCCCGCGATCAAACCATGACAGAGGTGTAAGGTGTTAAAACACCTGGAAGTGTTTAAAAGGCTTATAGACGAGGTTCTTAGGGACACGGTTTAGTGATAGAGTTAGGTTATGGTTGGACTCGATGATCCTGAGGATCTCTTCCCACTGAAATGATTCTATGATTCTGCAATAGCTGATTATAGGAGTTGGTTCTGTACAGCTGTGTAAACTGCTTTATTCACCCACTTGGCTTTTTCTGATTAAAGCTATTTTGCAGGTTCATCAGAGATGAATTATTTGTCTGTCTTTATTACAGGTACAGAAGAAACAGGCTACTAACAAGCTCAAGCTTGGAGTGTGCCCGTGTATGATTCTGCTGTACGAAGTTAAATACTTTCACATTTTATCTTACTGCTGTTGACAGACTGACTTATTATTTAATGTTCATAATCTAAATAAATTGCTGGTGATAATGCTCATTAATTCCAGAAGACGTGTCCAGAACTGTCATGTTAGCAGCTTACTTTCTTCTTCTTTTTTTTTTTTTTTTAAATTTACTTCTCTTCACAAAATACTCTATTTACTTTTTTAGCCCTCCCCAAGCTCTGACTACCTCCTCAAAACAGTTCTGAGCAATGATAGTTAATCAGCATCTGACAACTTTCTAGATATATCTGCAGAATGATAAAGGCTGATTGAACTGAAGTTGATTTCCATTTGGCTTTTACCTTCTAATTATTTAGCAGCTGATAATCAAAACCCCTTTACCATGACATGCCTGCAGGGCCCTTAGTACACAGTACATAGCTCAGTAGAGCTTAGCTACCTCAAAAGAAATGTTACAGCTCAGGTGATTTTGAAATATTTGAAAGCTGAGAGACTTTGCTGCTCATGAGAGTATAATGAAAATTATCAATTAGAATACAAATGTAGTAATTAATGTATCAAAAAAATAAAACTCCAGTAAGCATATAACAAAGTTAACAGGAGACTGGCTGACACGCAAAATGAAATTTGTTCTGAATACTGCATTAGTACAAGCAAGAAACACTATCTCAAAATAGAAAATTTATGACACAGTACTTGGTAAAAGGAAGGCATTTTAAGCTCATGATTTTTTTTTTTCCTGGGATGTTGATTGCAGCTCATCCTCATCACATGGAATAAAGCATTGAAAATGTTTTGGCAGAAGCCAGTCTCATAATGCATATATGTGATCAGTTTTGCTCTCCTGACATTCAACCTAAAATGCATAAGCAGAGAGGAAGCTACCAAATTAAGTCTAATGGTGTCCTGCTGCCTAACAGAATCCAAAAATTACTCAAATTTACAAGGTCTAGTGCATGTTCTCATTTAATTGGCACACAAAATTCACCAGCCTCCCTGAAAGGTTTTCCTTGAAACAACCATTTCAGTCCCAGTAATCACAAGGGCTCCTTGACTCTGTCATGAAGAAATCTCAGTGGCAAGACTGTCTGACCCTTAAAATGGATAATTTATGTTTGGGTTTGTGTCACAGGACTTTCCTGTTGATTCCTACCAGAGGACTTGGGCATATGGTTGCATAAAGTGAGCAGGTATGAAAAGCTGCATTTTGACTCAACTGAAAGAGTAAATGTAATGGATCTTGGGATATACAGAATGTATTTGATGAGATATTTTTTCTGTTGTCAATGATACATATGAGAGAGCGTTTAAAGATGAAACTTGGGGTTATTCCAATTTATCAGAAATATAAATATTTTAAGAAATTAGTAAATAGTATTATTGTTCATTAAGGCTTAAAATGATATACAAATTGATGTCATTGTAAGAAAAAACATTGGTAAGTATAATTTCAAATGCATGAGGATTGCATTTTCTTGCAAATTAATGATAGAAATGTTTCTGTGGGGCTTTTTGGTTTCAAACATGATTTGTTAGAATTAAGAAAAAGATACAGTCATTTAAAAATTCGGTGAGACTCCAAGGAAAATCACAAGTGATAGCAGCTTTTTTAGGTTGTGATTCTTCATTCTGAAGTAGTTAGGAATACCCCTTTCTTCTCACTTCGTGTGTGTGTGTGCACCCATGTTTGTATGCATACACACTCACTGACCCAAATGTTCTCTTAATTTGCTGGAAGAAATGAAGTACAGGAAGTACCATCTTTCAGATGAAATGTAAAGTTCAGATTCCAGTGATTTACCGTCTTTAAAACTCTCTGCTATTTTCTGCAGGAATTCATTATAATTTTGAGAGTAAGTTCTGGTTTGGGTAATTACATTCTACCTACCTGAAACTCCTCCTGTAGCTTCAGTTAATTAGATATTCCTCACTATTTGTCTTGAATCACTGTATGGCTTTATCTATCTGCAGGTATAAAAAAAAGAAACTTCAATTAATTTTTAACCTGAAATTTAGGAAAGGACTGGGATGCCTGAAAACCAATAAAACTTTCGTTTTCTCAAAACAGTATGCAATAAACATGTGAATTACTTTACATAAATAATATTTTGGATTTATCTTTAAGTAGGGTCTCAGGCTTTATTGATATATGGGATGCAAATGATATGTTTTGTGTCTTTATAAGTAAATTACCATTGAGTTAGATCCACAAAGAAAGTTAAGACATCTCCGTGTTTTATTTGCTAACGCTTGCATGGCTCTGAACGAGCTAATTCCCTTGAGCCATGTGGTGAATAAGGTGCTTCAGAACTAACTCCCTGTTATAGGGAGCATTATGGAGAAAAATCAAAGTTATATGAAATGTTCCTATTAATTTTTAAATATGCAGAGTACAGACAAATAAGCCTGAAAGTTCATGTTTGTCAAAAGGAATTTTTTTTTGTAGAAAGTACATTATGGAGTCTAATACTAATTTTGAGGGCTTCTAAGTTTTCTCCCAGTTGACACACCTGTAAAATTATTCTGGCAAATGAAACTGTTTCTCCCTTTATTTTTCTTTACATGTTAGTAGACTTATTGTGCTGAATGATCCTGATGGTGCTATAGAGATTCATATCCCCAAGTATTACAGCTCAAGATAAATTGCCTGCACGTACAACAGCAAGCTGAGTAAAACAGAGTTAATTTGTGTAAATACAGAGGCCACGGCAGGTATCAGGCAGTTTGAGAGATGGCTTCAAGGACAATTGGGAACCTAGAAAAAACTTAATCCTTCCACCCCTCCCATATCAAGATTTTTGGTGATGCAGTGGTCCATGACACTGTTGCCCAAGAATCAGTAGCACAGAGACAAACATGGAATTACTGCTGAGAGACACAGTGTAGTTTGAAGGAGTTGTAAATTTGGACATTAAATGCTCTTCTTGTTTCATCTGACTGTAAAACCTACCAAAATCCCAGAGTTAACCAGAGGAAATAGTCAAGGTTTTCCTACCTCCAGAGACATCTCAGTGGATTTCTGTATAGAAGCTGAGGACAGGGCTCATTCTCTCTTGGCTGTGCTTACTTCACAAACCTCACCAGAATAAAAAATAGCAGCTGTGTGTCCCTTTTGTCATTCAAATCTACAATCCTGACATGAGCCTGATGAAGAGGGAAATACAATCTTTACTTTGTGGGAGATCCTTTTCTGAACATTAATGTCATTTTCCATGTTTGCTACTAGAAAAAAAAACAAATTCCGCCCTGCCCCCTTCTTCCTGGCCACTTAACATGTCTAAAGAAAACAGTGCTGGATAGAACAGATCCATGCTGTTCTGTCTCTATATTTTGTAATGTTTTATGGAAGTAAATCCAAACACAGGCTTTATGCTGTTCTATTAGGAGAAGTCCAGCCACCTGCTCCACATGCTGGCAGTTTACACAATTAATTGATTTCCTGCAGCATGGATGTTCTGCCATTTCAGTTTAGCAGGCTTAAAGGGACCCCACATTAAGGATACTTTGAGACCTTTATTTTCTTTCAAGGAAAAAGAAAAAAGTAGAAATTATATTTGGTTAGCTGAAGACCAAGATGAGGTGCGTGCTTCTTTTTAAAACAAATCTGTACAATAACGCACAACAGCTTTCCACATATTTTCTGATATCAGGGAATCTATATTTCTGGGTCTTGTTGGTCTTTGACCTCATAAGGCGTACTAGAATTGTAGTTAGATTTTAAATATTTTTTTCCTCTAAGTAAGAGGAACTTAAGTATGCAGAGATTCTGACATTTCTGGTTGAGTAACCAGGTAGCCAATAGGCATTTCTAACTCTTTGGATAACTCTTTTAAAATGCAGGAGGAATTACTAATTGAGATTTGTTTGGGAAATGACTCCCTCCAAGGAATTCTAATTTCTTTTTGTAAGTCTTCATATAGAAACAGTCTTGACTGTCAACTGTGATTTCTGTTTCTGAAGATGTTGGCAGAGTCAGGCACATCAGCTCTGTGGTGGCACTTGTCACCTTTTTTAAGGAAAGCAATCTACCACTGGAGAGCTGTGTCTTGAAAAATGAGATTCTCTACGAAACCTTTTCAATCCCCCTGAAGAGAGGAGATTCACTGCTTTTAACCCATCAGAATGCAGGAATGAAGCCTGACTTCCCTCTTGGAGTCCTTTACATCCAATGTTTCCTGTTTTTAGAGAGTTTTTCAGAGTGGTCCCTTCGCTGCAGTTGGAAGAAGAAAATGTACTTACCATGCAAACATTTTTCCCCAATGGAATTTTAACACCACAAACAAGGTAAAACATACTGGAGTCACTTAAAATAGAGCTTTTATTTACAGTACGTATTTGTTTGACGGTGTTGTGAAATGCTCAAAAATCCAGGTGGACCTTAGTCTTACAACCAGAAGGCAGAATACTTCAGTAGCGTAAACATGAAAGAATTTTCCCTTTCTCCCTTCAGAAAACAGTGTTCATCTATTTGTCTTTTTGCACATCTGTTAACTTTTGCAGATTATACACCCAGAGCCCTTTTGTCCCCTGGATGCACATGTTTAACTTCCAGTAATACCAGTAAATCTTTAAGGGGAATCCTGTCTTCATGAGTCTTTAGAAACTCATGAACTGTGTGTTTTGTCTGGTTTGCTTCCAAAGCGAGCTTTTGTTTTAGCTGTTTGAGGCAGGCTTGCTCAAGATTCTAGTATAGCTCAGAGGATTCATGTAATAAAGAAAGGTTAGTTAGGTCAGACAGTTCCAAATCACTCAACAAACTTATTGGCTTGTAGACTTCTTCATTAACTACATACTCTCTTATCACATGTTGGTTACTGAATAGTCTGTCTTCAGCAACTCATAGCTGCCAGCCATTGTAATATGACTTAAACGATACCTTTTTTTTTTTCCTTGGTGATGTTGCAGCTAAATTCTGCCTAGAAGCTCACACAAGAATAAAAGCTGTTATAATGTAAATGTATATCTTTCCTCCTATGGAAATTAAGTTCTTATCATCTCAGTGCCTTATTCGCAAAGGCCTATATTTGTAGCACCATTTATCTTCTCGAAGGGAATTGTATGAGACCCTGGAGATGAGTAATGACTTTTCTTAATCAGCCTTTTTAAATGCCATTGTCTTGTCTGTCTTTGTAGAACATCAACACAGTGGTGGGTGTTTTGTAGCATAATACGAAACAAGGTGCTTGCTGCTAAGAGCTTGTAATTTAAACAAAGAAGCAGCAATCAGAAAAGCGGCTGGCATACACTGACACTTGAAATTCAAGGGCTGAATGCTTTCTGCACTGAGGGCAGGAGCGAAGGAAAGAATGAACAAACACCAAATGGATCAGAGTCCTCTTTTGTCAGCCAGTGTAATCTGCCAGTTCCTACTTAGCAGGCTGTGTTGGCATTGATTTGTACATTCTAGGTTTATATACCTTCTCCTTCCCTGCTTATTTTGCTGTTACATTTTCTTTGATCACTGTCTCAGTATTAAGATTCAACCTACATTTGCTTTGATACGCTTGGTACCTGCTCTTCATTGCTTTTCCCGCTCTAAATAAATGGTATTTCTCAAAAGTCGAAATAAGCCCAAAACAAAATGAAAGCACAAAATTTTCAATACAGGATAAAAACATGTGAATTTTCTAGTTTAGGACTTAGGCAGAGCAGAAAGGGACCATCAGAGGTCATCAAAACATATTTTAGATGTGCCCAGGCAAGTGTACCTACATTATTGTTAACTGACCTTTTCCTTAAAATCTTCCAATTAAGGAGCTGCCCCAATAGCCATACCCAGCCAATTTCCATGTTTTACCATTCTGATTGTTAGAATCATCATAACCTCTAACCTCACTCCAAATAAGCTGTATCTTTCCCTCCTTTCATAAAAAAATGTTTATGTTTGCTATCAGCTCCTTCAATTTTTAATCATAATTTTGTTTGTTCGTTTGTTTGTCTTTCCCCCTCTGATTAGTCCCTTTGTTTTCCTCTGGATTATGTCAAACTGGTCTTCTTGCTATTTTAAGCACTGCATGCAGAACTGGCTACATACCTAGTCCTCAGGTGGTGTGGGACATGGAATTAATGTACTTAGAGTTAAGGCTTGCTGTTTTGTCTGCACTATCATGTGGTCGATGTTTATCCTCATTGTGTTACAAACTTAGGTTGCATCTTCTTTCTGCAGCATGGCTGCATCACCAGCTGCTCCTCATTTTGTATTTTTGTTTTCAATTTCTCTTTACAACGTGTAGCACTTTGAGCTTGTCTTCATTGAACTGCATCCTCTTCATTTAAAACTCTCTTTGCAATTAATCAGGTCCATTTTGGATTCTGATCCTGTCCCTCAGCCTGCTTGCACTTCTCCTCCTCCTGCTGGTTTTAGAAGTATACACTCTAGTCCATCATCCAAGTCATTAATGAAATATTAAAGAAAATTTGGTAGTCATAGGATGATGAGCAGAGATGACTAGGATGTTCAGGGCCCGGAGATGTGGCATGATTTTCTAACTAGAGTACAGAACTATTATTTTGCTATTTCTTTTTTTTCTTCTTTTCCAGAAAACTAGAGACTGTGGACTTGTCAATAGTGGTGCAAAACTGCGAGACTTAGATTTTGTACAGGCTTCACATCCCAAATTGTTTTAAATTGCAGTAAACACCTTTATCTCCATTTTATAGGTCCAGAAGACAATGTCAGGCAGCTGGCCGGTGGCAAAGCTGGTTCTGGCAATGCACCTTCTCTCAATAGCACCACAGTCTCCCTTCACAGATCTGCCCTTCTTCTCATGGTGACTGCCTTCCCTGCAGAAAAGTTGGTGCAGTAAAATCAACTATCTACATCAAATAGGCCTGTTTTCCACCTTGATTAGTATTCATAAAATGCCCGTGAATTGGTTAGTGATACTGATATTGCTAACAGAAAGAGAAGGGATGAAAAGGAAAATCACATAGAATTATCACAGTATAACATAAGCCCCCTTAATTTCTTCTCTCTCTATTCCACAGCTGTAAATAGGTGAGGTACAGCACCGCTGTGGATGCAAGTTGTGTGTCCACCTCAACTCTGCTACTTATCACACATAGCCGAGAGCTTGCTGCTGCTGATTTCATCACTATTGATCCAAGATGTGAATATGTCACTGCACATGGATTTATCTGTTGTCCTTCAGCTCCTCCACACATTGCAGCAGGAAATATACGTACTTTGGGGCTGAGTTCAATGGTGAGTGCTAGGATTTGAAGGGTGTTTGTGGGATTGCTCTGCTTTCAGAACAAGTGGTAGTACAGACTTCGGTGCTTTCTTTCTGCCTTAGTTGTTTATGAAGTTCTGCTGTTCTACTCTTTTATAAGAAAGAAAACCAAACAAACAAAACAAAAACAAACAAAAAACCTACCACACTTTGCTTGTCTATTCTGTTTGCTTTTGAGTAAAATTATATCTTTTTTTACCTGAATGACATTACTTTCAACCTCAAACGCGTTTCAGGAGTGAGTTGGCTGTTAAATAAGAGAGGATGTTATTATTTTAAAATCAGGATTAGAATAGATTAAAATAGAATTGACCAGAGTGTTTCCACATACAAATATATGTTACAACAGATATTATGATACTTCATAACTCTTTAAGTCCACTGAGACAAAAACAAGCTTAGCATGAAGGAAAAAAACAGTGATCTGATTGATGTAAGTCTTTGAAGATTTCTCCTCTCTTAGGCTATGAAGGGTAAAGATTTAACTCTGATGCTAAAACTAATCCCAGGTGTTAAAATCTGTGGCAGAGTTTGCATTCATCAATGTCAAGGAAATCTCCATAATTTGTGCGAAAGGTTAGAGCGGTGAGGATCTGATTAGAAATACAGTTAAAAGAAGAATGAGTTGCCTTTCATTCAACTTCCCTACAGTAGTCTGCAGCTGCTAAACTACAACTCTCAATATTTTTCAGCCAAAGTTTCAATGCAGAACTGTTGTATGGTGTCATCAGCCAGACAGCCCATGAAGGGATGTAGTTCAGGAGTTTCTGTGGTGGAGCCAACAGAGTTGGCTTATAGCTCTGATTTGCAATTTTAAGGTTGCCCTTTTTTGCTGAGTGAACAGAACACTGAGGAAAATCACCACAAGACAGATAAAACACCACCCTCTTTTCTATTTCACTGTGGGATACTTACTGGAGTACTGCTGGGAATTTCTACGGCCCTGGGAGAAGACACTGCTGGCAGAGCAAACCTTAGCAAAGACATGGACCTGCTTTTCAAAGGGCTCTGTGCATGCGCAGCTGCCAGCAAGTTCAACAGGGATTTCTAGATTTTCATCTGTATTCTGAACTGCAATACTGAGGTCAGTGATGACCTTTCTTACCGTGGTGTGCTTGCTATGGGGAGATGGATGCAACATCCTTATTCCTGTGTTGTTGGGATTGTCATAATTATGACACCCATTTACTCTAGGGAATAGGAGTGAACAAAATACATATTCCTCTTTCTGGAGACGATTTGCCCTTAAAATACGCTGCTGTTCTGGGAAATGTGAGAATGATGCAGGGTTTTAGGTGGATAGAAATTGTTTCTGTTCTCAGAAAATAATTGCTAAATCATTTTAACCTAGAAGTTGCTAATTTATTTTAGCCTAGTTCTGTGAACCTAAGGCCAAACCACCAAGTTTGGTCCCATCCTCTTGACACCCACCCTTGAGATATTTATAAGCATTGATAAGATCCCCTCTCAGCCTTCTCTTCTCCAGGCTGAACAGACCCAGGTCTCTCATTCTTTCCTCATAAGAAAGATGCTCCAGACCCCTAATAATCTTCATAGCCTGCCGCTGGACTCCCTCCAGTAGTTCTTTGTTCTTCTTAAACTGGGGAGCCCAGAAATGGACACAGTACTCCAGATGCAGCCTCACCAGGGTAGAGTAGAGTGGGAGGAGAACCTCCTTTGACCTGCTGGTCACTCTATTCATAATACTCCCCAGGATGTCATTGACCTTCTTGGCCACAGGGCACATTAGTGGCCCATAGTTGTTGTTCCTCCCTAGGTGTAGGACCTTGCACCTACACTTGTCTACACTTGTCTTTGTTGAACTTCATTAGGTTCCAACTCTCTAGCCTGTCCAAATCTCTCTGAATGGCAGTATAGCCTTTTGTTGTATCAGCCACTCCTCTCAGTTTTGTATTATCAGGAAACTTGCTGATGGTACACTCTGTCACTTCATTCAGGCCATTGACAAATAGGTTAAACAAGACTGGATCCAGTACTGACCCCTGTGGAACACCACTAGCTACAGGCCTCCAACTGGACTCTGTGCCACAAAACTCTGAGGTCTGTCATCCATTCAGTTCTCAGTCCATCTCACTGTCCACTCATCCAACCCGCACTTCATGAGCTTACCTATGAGGATGCTATAGGAGACAGTGTCAATAGTCTTGCTGAAGTCAAGGTAGACAACATCCAATGCTCTATCCAGTCAGTCATGCCATCATAGAAGGCTTTCATTTGGTTATTTCACCAACTTAATAGCAACTTTCTGCTTCACACAAAGAAAAATAAAGCTCTTTGTTTCCACACTTCCTGGTGCTGCTGTCTCTCACTACCAGGGAGGCCGGCGTGTTTAGCACGGTGGCAGACAGTGGCCAATCTCAACTTTTTTGCTCTGGTTTTGGCCCTTTTTCTTCCTGAACAGGGACATGCGTACCCTACAACTTGAGTGTTTTGTGTATCCACATTGAATGAAAAACAACAGTATTCACAGGAGAATCGTCCATGCTGCATTCGTTGCCTTGGTGGGGTTTTTTGTTTGTTTGATTTGGTTTGGTTGTTTTGTTTTTGTCTGGTTTGTTTTGGTTTGGTTTTGCTTTGGTTTGAGTAGCACTCAAGCTGTGAAGAGGCACTACCGGGTCTTTTGATAAGAAACTTGCTAGGGTAACTATCTCAGCATTCATTGCTACCCTGCTAAGCTGAATTTCTTCTTATCTTTTGTGTGTTCCACATTGTGGGGCACCAATCTGGAAATCAAAGGACTTCTGGTGCTTGGGTGAAACAAAATACCCTGTCACTTGGTCATCTCTTCTGCTTTGGAAAGCCAGTACTCTTTTCCAAGCAGCGTCCAGCAATAAAGAGGAAACATCTCACACTGCACCACTCCTAAGATTGTCATAGTGTTGAAGTCACTAGTGGATTATACGGGTGTCTCCTTCACAATGTCTGAATATGGTTGTCTACGGGGTTACCACTGCTCGCTCTTCCTGGTTAATGCTGCTCTGGCATAAAGAGCTTGGGTGTGTGATGCTGTGCAGGGTTGAAGGATGCAGAACACTCAAGCAGTCATAAGGCTTGGTAATGTGTTGGCAGTAACTACAGGGTTACACTGTACTGTGTTTTGCACATGAAGTCTGGACACAGATAGCAAATAATATATCTCATTTGAAGTTCCGTTTCCTAAGCACTTTGTGTTTAGTTTTAAACTGGTTGCCAGAATCTAGGTTAATACATTAACAGTACTGAAGGTGGCTGTATTAGGCTGTTCAGATGAATTAGGAGGCAAGCTGATGTCTTGCTTCAAACTATTTTGGAAAACTGACCAAGTGTGCAAGTTTCAACTGTTCTTCACAAAACTGTCTCTTGCTCACTTTGTGGCAAAATGTCTTGCTAGCTACAACTGCATTACAGAGGTCATTCAAGGAGTTCAGAGAGATAACTGCCTTTAGACTTTTTCTCCAGCCCATTAGGTCCAGGTTCTCTCTCTTCAGTGTCAAATGTGACTGTCTGTCTATTTCTGTCCTGAAAACACACATTTTTGTGGGCACCACAAGGAACATTACAGTCCCCAATAATGTTTAAAACCTGTCTGATGGAATCACAAAGCCATGATTGAGTACCACATGTTGTTCGTTACCTGCAATATGTCTTTTTTTTTGAAAGGCCCCTCTTCAAGAAAACTCAAATGATAAAGGGAAACTGGTGTAGTTTATTACTGTGCTCCATCAGAAGGTGCCTCTCCTCTGTCCTTAGGTGCAGAGGCAAATATTTTGCTGTTGCTGGTGAAGACAGAGAATGGCACAAACAGGTTTTTCTTCTAAGCACGCAGGTTTTTTGGTTTGACAAACCTGCTCTGTGGAGATCGTGCAATGACTCTAATGATTCTACCTGGTTTTGGTTTAAATTGCTCTTTCTTTAATTTCTGTAATTACTGAGGGAGCTGATCATTATAGGCCCTATAGTTGGGGCTACGAAATTATTTCCATTCTAATTTCAGGTTTTCCATTGACTATTAATATTTGCATGATGTTCAGTTTCCACAGTGAAATAATCTTCCACCTTCAGGTAGATTCTCAGGCAACATCTCTGCTTAAGGAAGAATAGAGGTTGTGTGAAAAAACAGTGGTCTGGGAATTCCCAAGAGTGCCTTCCTCCACTTTTGATTGAGTCCGATTTAAGACTTGGAGAAATCATCAAAGTGCTGCATCTAATAAAATGTTAAGCTTGGTGGTATGTATGTACTGGTGACCAAGGTGGGATATATACATAAAATAGTTAACTAACAAGAATAATCTTTTAAAACAAACACTGTTGATGTTGCCTCCTCTAACTTAGCTGTAATTTTTTCTGTCTCTGAGGCTATTGTATAGTATTAGTGTGTACATCTGTGTGAATTAGTATCATAGTGTAGAATTATGTCCTGCTGCACCTTGGGTGATGTGAAATTCTCTTTTGAAGTTTAATTCCTTCCATCATTGCTACTGCCTATGGTTGCTTAACACCACATATCAGGGGTGTCAAATTCATTTTCACCAGGGGACACATCAGCCTTGCGGTTGCCTTCGAAGGGCTGAACATAATTTTAGGACTGTATGAATGTAAGAGTAATTAGAAGAATAATTACATTTATACAATCGTAAAATTACATTTGGCCCTTTGAAGGCAACTGTGAGGCTGATGTGGCCCCCAGCAAAAATGAGTTTAAAACCCCTGCCATATATCATGTTCACATGGTGAGGCTGGCATGGCTACTAACTTCACAAGTTATTGCTCTGCAGTCTGATTTTAATCCAGTTCTCCCTACTAAGAAGGATTAAACAAATAATTGAATGCAGAAGCTACTAAAAGTAATTAGAAGCCAAATTCCTTAAATTCCAGCACTGTTCATTCTCACTTCTGATAATTCTCTAAGTAGGAGATTACTTACATAAGAGGGAATGAGAATAAATATCTTAATATAAAAATTAATAAGTAGAAAAAAATTATTTCTCATAGGTTGAGGGTAGTGTGGGAACATAAATGCTTTCTGCTTTATTACCAGTTTTCAGTTTTTGTCTTTGTACTTTTTTGGGAGAACAGTGTCTTTTCTTCAGGCAGTACTCCTTGTTCTGACTGACACTGATTTGAAGCTCTCGGAAATATAAAGATCTGTAGGCTAACCACTTCTTTTGTTTCTTCTAGAGGTGATGATATCCACCGCTGAAATACAGTGTGCTGTGTCTTGTGGCTGATCTCATTCACCAGGGCTCATCTCTATCTTTGTGCTATTGTGCTTCCCCAAAACCTCTGGGACGTGGGTTTCTCTGCCTCTGACTGTCACTGAGGGGAGAGATTTCACTTCACTGTGGTATTTTTAGACATGCTGCTTCAAAAAAGTGTTCACCTACTGATGCCTGATGGGTTTGAGTGGGCTGGAACATATGGTCTTCCAGTGGCAGACATTTGGTTTCCTGACCTGAGAGCAATCCAAACTGCTCTGCCCATATATAAGCCCAAGTTCCAAGTCAAAATCTAACAGTGAGTTAATGCTAGTTAGTGCACATAATTGAAAGAAAGCCTACATTAGTCTAAGCATACCTTTCCGACTCAATACTCTGCTTTTCTGTATAGCTGTATATAAACACCTATTATAATTTTTGCCTCCTCTTTCCCACCCCCAATTTAATTTGTCATTATCTTCTACAGTGGATGACACTTCTGTTGCTCTTAAAAAAGCTTTGATGCTTACGTGCTAAGGTATTTTGCAAATTAATGAATTAAAGTACTTTTATAGGTAGGAGTCAGATTTGAAAACAAGTCATTAAAGTAACTTGTAACTGATGACACATAGCAGCATAATTGCTATGACAGATTCTGCAAGGCTAGTCAACAATTGGCCTCCACAAATACCACATATTTTTCACTTACTGTAACATTTCATGGGTCTAAGGGCAACTCTTTCCAGCAATAAAATATTTATCAACTCTCAAATTCAGGTGTGTATGTACATTTTTTGTGGCATTCTATTGGTATATGCAGAAATTCAGGCAAGAGGGCTACATGCTGAGCTCTGTGGAGGATGGAAATTCTAAAATAAAATGTTGTCTTCTGAATCTGATTGAAGGCATACAATTTTTTTAAATACTTGGAGTAGAAAGGATATGAGGCCTTCTTTTGGTCTTTAATGTCAGTAGGTTTTTTTGATAAAAGTACTTCTTTAGTTTTGCTTTGAACTGGCTTTAGAATAGCAATGATAGTACAATATTTTTTAAAAGTTTCAAATATAAAATAGTATTGAAATTACACATACGGATGTTTCAATGTTAAAACAAGCCATTAGGTGATATTTTGCAGACCAAAGTCCTATTTTACAGGGTACGGAGGTTGAATTTATCTTTGTATCCTGATTAAAAAAAAAAATCTGTGGAAAATTCTCTGACCGGTGACTGCTCAGTATCTCAAAACAGAACCTTATGTTCCTTTTGTTCAAAGTTTGATGCTGAATTTAACTAGAAAGATATCCAATGGGATGTATTGGGCTTTCATGCATTTGGCAACTTATTTTGAATCTGACCCTGATTGTAGATGTTGAGTGCTTAAAATTGTGGCTCTGAGCTAGAGCTCTTTTCAGGTTAAGACCTGCTCCTTTTCGGTAAATTTTCATTTAATTTTCTTTCCTTTTAGAAGTGGCATTTGATAAGGTTCTCCAGGTTTTGCATCTTTCAGTTTTAATTTTGGTTTTATAACAATAAACTATTTAACTTCTGAAAATGTCTATATATAAGATGTCATTCATAACATTGAGATACTGCAGAAACATAACTAAAATTCCTCACTTAAGTCAGTTAATTACTCTTGAAAACTGCTCTGTCTTCTTTGCTCCAGAATCCTCCCAGATATACTACTCCAAATTCCTCATTATTTTCCAGATAAGCATTTGTGATCTTGAAGTACATTTTAGAGTTTTATAGTGTGGCTTAAATTTGAAAACAGTGAGCCTCAGCTGAAGACCATATTCAGTAGCAGTTTTTCTATTCTGTTTAATGGAAAGTTGATCTGGCTTAGTATCTTTATGCTGTGATGTGGCATATATTACTTCATCTGACCAGCTCTTGAAGTAACTGCACTTCTTCTGCATTTAATCCTTAAACTTGAAAGAAAAACAGCTAAACCTGTGAATTCCTGGGTTTCAATGATAGAGGTGTTTAGCCTGCAGTTTATGGATGGTGGTGACCTCTGCATCTGGCTGTGCAGATCATCTGATGGGAAACTCCCAGCCAGCACTTTGCTGATGAAGGGATGCTTTTAGTGATTTAGAAGGGGTTGTCCTTCTCTATTTAATGTCATGGTAAAGTGTTGAGGGATACCATGCATCCAAAGGAATGTCTTTTGGGTAAGCTGGAAAGCCTATGTGCAGGCTACTTTTTAGCATTTTGATTTAGGTTCCAGTCATAAACCCAAACCTCTATAAGATGCAGACCACAGAAAAGTGCTCAGCCCCCTAACAGCCTGAACTGGAAAGATGCATTTTCTGGGGATACAAAAAATTAAACCACTAAGGTCAGGCTTTCAAGATAACAAGTACTACAAAAACCTTTGCAAGGCAAAAATATGAAGTAGGAACTGAAGTCCAGAAACAGTCACTTAATGTAAAGAAAGGCTGTTTTTTCCTTAAAAAATCTAAATGAGAACAGCTGGAATTTATAAGTAAACTGAAGGTGACCTAATTTCTATCATATTAAGCAACTATGATACCTCGTCAATGAAGACTAATATTGAGTACTGATTAAAACATGTACTTTTATATTTAGATAGTTCTGGAATACGAATATGTAACTAGAAATATGAAACTGTTTTTTTTTTCAGGCAAGGGAATAGTTTTGACACTCACCTCTGAATGAATATCATTCTCTGTGTTGGAGAGGTAAAGGTCCTAAGGTTTGAAGAATTCTGCTAAGGAATTCAAAGAAATCAGTATTTTGGTCTTGGTGTGTTACCATTTGAGGCAGTGTTTCCAGATTCCAGCTGAAAGCACACATGCTGCTTGAAACATGCAGTTAGGCACCCCTTGTGGTCCATTAGTATTTTATTTTCTATGAAAACCCAACAACCAAAATAATCTTATTTATAGATAATAAAACAGCCATTGAGAGGAGAAAGCAGCCTTAACCTCACAGCAACCTAATCATTCGCCTACCTTGGTCTCTGGAGAAGCACGTATTCCTTTTTGGAGATTCGAGCTGGAACCAGTTTTTCAGGACTGCCTTTGCACTTGTTGCCTGAATAAATTCCCATTGAATTATAAAGAAGACATTGCTGTAGTGTATCTGCCAGGAGATACGATTTCATGGCAGGGCTTTCTGCCTGCCTGATAACTCTATATGGTAATGTGGTTTGATACTTGTCAAAAATCTATGGTTGATCATAGTTTAGGGGCAGCATTGAAAGTCTGCTTCAGTCAGGAAAAGACACAGTTTGCTGTGAGGGGATCTTCATAAACATATTGCTTCAGGCTATATAGGCATCCTGTCTTTTCCTATGGCCCTTCAGTCTCTCCCTCAGCAACTATTAAAATATATAGGCCAACAGCCTTATGTATCTGGACATGTTCAAGGGAGCAGATCTCAGCATGAAAGTGGTAAAGGGTAAACGTTTCCATGGCGATACATTTGGAGTACGTGGATCAGAAGCAAAGATTGGTCTTCTTGTTACTGTCACGTCAACTGCCGTCAAGTCACATCCAGTGTTTTGTATAGTAATTGAAAGTCGATTAATCCAAATGAAAAGTTATTTCACATGGCCAAGGCTAATCAAAAGGTTGCTATTTAAGGCATAACTTATGAAGGGTTGCATCATGGACCTGGTTTTGGCTGCTCTTATTTAATATCTAGAGGCTTTTTCAAGAATTCCTTGAAAGAAAGAAAAGTGTTTAATCACTGTTATCCTTAATTTTCTCATAAAAGAAGGTGATGTTTCATCACAGATTCTAGCCATGACTGTACTGGAGACCTTCAGCATATTTCCATACTTAGTGAAGGGGATTTCTATTCCGCAATTTAGATAAAGTGGGACCAAAACAAAACAAAACAAAACAAACAAAAAAAAAAGTGGGAAAGAATATTTGACTAGTATGAAGGACTTTGCTTGATTTATATTTACATGAAAAATATTGGTCAGGGACAGTCTAGGAGCTGTCTTCTATCCCAGTGCCTTTTCTTTGCTAGTAGCTAGTATTTGATGTTTATGGCAATAATATAGGAACTGACAAGTGCAGAATTGTACTTTTTCTTACTTTACACTCTCGCTTTGAAGTGCAGGAACTTCAGGAAGCTATATATGCATTTTTAATAGCCCTAGATGGACTTCTGTTAATTTATCTGATCATTTTTTGAGCTTATATATTTCTTACGTAAATTCACACTTTCTAATTTATCCCTTTATACTTCTAGCATCTTGTGGCCCTGAATTCCACAGTATAATTATGTCTTTTCTCAAAAAAATCCCTACCTGATTAATTCAGGATACAATGTTGGCACAAAAGCAAGCAGGTATAAACTGGCATGAATATATTTAAGGTTAAAAATTAGAAAAGTCCTAGCAATTCCAGTCAGACTCTTAGAGGCAGTCTGAAGAAGAAACATGAGAAGTTTATCAGAACAATTATAAAATGTATTTGTAGGTGACTGAAATGAATGACCCAAATACTTTCCTGCAATACGTTCCCCTTTTTCTCTAACTTCTAAATTACTGATGGTACATCTTTCTTGCTACAAAGCATGAAAAATTAGGGAGCACAGCTCCTGTCAACATTAATTACAGCTGTTATGAAGTCAAAAGAATGTTAGGAAAAAGGCTCTTAAAAAGCATTTGTAAGTTGTAAAACAAAGACTGATCTATTGTTGCCATTAAGAGCCTCATATTTCAGAATGCACTATAAATCTTATGAGTTGTGGAGACCTATTACGTATAAAACATCATTTTGGCACCCTGGAAAGTTGCCAATTGAGTTTTAGTGTGTTCCCTTCAGTCTTTGATTGTGGACAGAAGAACAGAGCCATAAATTACCTTAGGGCATTTTTATTTTCTGCTTTATCAGGATGACTCTGCTGATGTACTTCACCTTTCAATTGCCTAATTTGTAAACACTTTTCATGAGCTCTGTAATTAATTGGCAGGCGAGACTACTCACTGGCTGGAAGTAACTCAAGATTACTCGTAATTGTAAGAGTACACTTTTGGTGGATCATTTAAAATACACATGTATATTAGAGAAAAATATAAACAATAATTAATGTGTGAATGCAAACAGTGCATTGGTTTGGGAGGGGTGCCGTCAGGGTTCATCTGCTCTTCTGAATCTCCATGCTCCCTGCTTGCATTTCACAGGATCACAGAATGGTTGGGGTTGGAAGGGACCTCTGGAGATCATGTAGTCCAACCCACTTGCTAAAGCAGGTTCACCAGAGCAGATTGCACAGGAATGTGTCCAGGTGGGTTTTGAATGTCTCCAGAGAAGGAGGCTCCTCAACCTCTCTGCGCAGCCTGTTCCAGTGCTCTGTCACCCTCAAAGTGAAGAAGTTTCTCCTCATGTTAAGGTGGAACCTCCTGTGTTTCAGTCTGTGCCCATTGCCCCTCATCGTATTGTTGGGAACCACTGAAGAAAGTCTGGTCACATCCTCTTGACACCCACCCTTGAGGTATCTGTAAGCATAAATAAGATCCCCTCTCAGCCTTCTCTTCTCCAGGCCGAACAGACCCAGCTCTCCCAGTCTTTCCTCATAAAAAGGATGGTCTAGACCTCTAATTATCTTTGTAGCTCTCCACTGGACTCCTTCCAGTAATTTAAGCTGGAATTCCTGGAATTCCTTTAGCCTGGAGTAGAGCACCATGGCTGCCACACCTGAGCAAAGGCTCTGAGAAGGGGGAAGATGGTGACACACTTCTAGTTAATAGCGAGGTAACCCGCAAACTAAAGGCATTCCCCATCTGACAGCTACCCAGCCAAACTCCACCTTTCACAGACACACCCTCTCTCTTCTTATTGCCAACTGAAATAAATCAAATGTTAGAATGAAACAGCAGAGCTACATTAACATTTCTTTGTAGGACTGCAGCAACAGTTGGGCAGCCTGGGCCTGCAAAGGCACCTAGCCTTCTTGTCAGGATGATAGATTATGTAGATATAATGAGATTCTGACTTAAACTGGTATAAATCAAATCAGAATTGGCACCTTTAAAGTGGGCTGGTTGAAACTGTTGCTTTTTATGTTCTATTACTTTACATGCTTTCTTGCAGCATCTCCTGAGCTAGGTGGGTGATAATGTTAGACTAGAAATTGGAGGATTTTTACATTATCTTAGCCAAGCAGGCAGACCTAAGTACACGGTTGGAAACTGTACATCTGACATGCTGATGCTAGTCAAACAATTGGCTATAGAAAATAAATTTTCCTGCACAAATATGAATATTGCACAGGTACCTTTGGAGATAGGTTTGAATACTTGAATCCTGCTAGAGCCGTTATTACTTTCACAGGTTGGATATGCTTCTGCTGAAGCAGTCTGATTTTTGATGTTTTGTCCATTTAGACTGTTTATTTATTGGTTTATGGAGTATTCTGTATCTTTTAAAAGTTGCTTTGATTTAAAATTCCAGATAGCTTCTTTCTATTTCAAACTCTTAGTATGGTTAAAAATGATTCATGCTACACATTAAATTTGGTATTTTTGCAAGCATGGACATGAAGTGCTATAGTAATTTCCATGTTTTTCCAAGTACTGTTCACCCTGAAATTGCTTACGGAAATGATTGAAACCTTATCTAGGTAATCATATTGTAAATACTTAAATGATACTTGCTTGAATCGCATCATACTGTCAAATAGCTTGAAAGATATTTCTGTGCAAGCTCAGCAAAAATGAGTAGTGTGATATTCTGGTTATTGTGTGTGATATCTGGCTGAGATAGATAGATTTTTTCTGAGTTCTTTAAAATTCCATATGTTTCCTGAAAGTGCACACTCAGACATTAAGCTTGTGTTTGAGTCAGAACTTGTATTGATTTTTGTGTTTTATCTGTTCAGAATGCAAGTAAAAATCAGAATTATGGAAAAATCATGTATTATATCACGCACTGGGTAAAATTTCACAACCTGCTCTATGAAAATTCATCTAAGCTTTATTTTGGAGATTTTTCTGTGAGATAATGAGTGCTATTTAAAAATAACGTATTTTCAAGACTTGCAGTACTTTACATTCTGGTTTAAGAGAAAGGATGAAGATTGATTGCTTCTGCAGCTTATTGAACGAAAAGTATGCATTCTGACTGGAAGTGAAATGAGGACGCAAAAATAAAAATGGGAAACTATATTGATGCTATGTATAATGTGACTTGATAAATTCTGCAAAAAGGATATCCTTAGAAGATTTTCTGAAGTAACTTTCTCTTCACTATCAATGTTAAATAAATTCTCGTTTCAAAGAAAAGGGGTGGAAATTTCTCTTTTTGTTCTGAGACTATTAATAAAGTGACCAGAATTATTTGCCCTCTTGAAGCTCTGATTAGTGTGTTTATTAGAGTGTAGATATTAGAGTCATTAAATTTGAAAATATGTCTTCATTTTTTCCCATGTTTTTTCACCATGCTGCTGGTTTCCTATGAAAATGTTAGTAATAGTCAGAAATTGCACATTCGTATAGCAGTGTATATCCTCATAGAGTTGGGCTTACATGAAAACCTGTTGTAGTTACAACGGAAGCATTCAGATTTTCCTGTGGAGGAAAGCTGGAGACATGTTGAAAAGAAGAACACCTTACAGCACGTTGCACTCAATGTATGAGTTCTGTAAAAAATATAGTTCCTTAATAGTGGTTTGAGGTTGTTTAGTTTGTTTTTGTTTGTTTGTTTGTTTTTGTTTTGTTTTGTTTGGTTTTGGTTTTGGTTTTAACAAAGATATATGTATTACATGGATTGCAGCTTTCTTCCTCACTCAAATGATGTTTTATATCCCAAAAAGCTTCCTCTAGAAATTATTGAACAAATTGTATTGAGACCAACCAAGTAGTCAACAAATGTATGAAAGAACATGAATTGTAGTCACATGGCAACATTTCAACAGTTTTGGTGTGATAGTTGCTTGTATATGTTCACTGGGCTAGAAAACATCTTAAAATATGAAAAATGTGTGGTTCCACCTTGTCTTCAAATATCATGTTGCTGTTGAGTCTTAACCACAAAGAGAATTTTTAGATTTGTGTTCAATTTCAGGCCACTGTTATTAGATAATAAAAATTATGAGTCACTGCATTAAAAACTTGGATTACCTTTGACAAGGTGCCCAGTAAAAACTGTGTTTTTGTTAGCAAATTTAATAAGAAAACATCTGAAAATCTATAGAGGTGTAGATAGACAATATCAAGATTGAAAGATAAATTGCCTGAATTACTGGGCTAAATGTAATAATTAGCTATTAATTGGCTCTTGCCCTGTCTTTTGCTCTGATATGAAAAGCTTGATTCTAACCACATTTATAAATGTTTTGTCAGTTATAGTATAATTTTACTGCACCTATTGACTTGGAGAATCAGTGAAATATATTTTACCCAAATATATTTTCTCTCTGGGTTGGCTGTGAAATACTGGTTGCAGGTACTGTTTAGGGTATTTGATCTCTGAAATACAAAATCCAGGTTAAACTGCACAAATCAAATTATTTCAGTTCTCTGAACTTTTTGCCACATCTCTTTAAATACAGTAGTGTACACATATATTTAATTATAAATATTAATTACCAAAAATATACATAGTATGCATTGGAATTTAAGACAAAAACATTGTCTTCTATGTCATATGAGAGAGGCAAGGCCAGAAAAAGCTTGTTTTGAATTCAGTGATGGAAGAGCTTTCAACTAAAACACCCACCTACTAATCCTCTAGTTTTTTGGTAAACTTTTGTTACCATAGTCTTTTCCACCTCCTCGTTCCGCAGTTTCTCGAGGAAGGAAATCTGTAATGTTCTATGTATGTTAAACATTCTACCTCTCCTGTTCAAAGTGCTTTATTTGAGGTATCCACTTTCCCTTGTTTTACACGACAGTGCCATGGCTCAGGTGGTTTACGTCTTATACTGCTGTGTATGGAGATGATGGCTTCTCCAACACAGGATATCTAAAACACTGCACAATTCACTGGAGGCAGTTTATCCTACAATCCTATTTATCTCTTGATAAATGTAAAAATAACATGTAGCTACTTGCATTGGTTTGGGTTGAAGTGATAGTCAGTAACTAGCAATATTAAGGGATAAGAATACTTCTGCAAGTTTGCTAAGTTGACAGTATTGGGCATCAGTGTGCACATTGGGATATCTGGGCATCCTATTTGCAGTTCTGTCACTCATTGGCATTGGGGAATTGGGAATGTTCCTTATTGTCAGTTTTTCAGTATATTTTTTTTTCCTTTTTCTCATTATTTTCCTATTCAGCCAGATAATTGCTGTATATTACATCTGGGCAGTATCATTTTAACTGTCTTTCGTTTTAACTTCTCTGGTCTCCTATACCCTCAGATATAAGTTAAAAATAACCATCCTTGGTCTCTGTTGCAGACGCTTTAACGTTCAAAACCAGACAGATTCCTTTATAATGCTATTTCATTTTCAGTTTTGGTTTTAGGATAGAGAATATGTCCTGTCAGGTTTACTTTCAGAAGTGTCCAAAACCAGATAAGACTCAATAAAATTTTGGGTTCAAAACCTACTTGTCAGCAGGAAATGAACAAGCACCCTTAGCTTACTCAGGCCATTTGTGTCAATGAGAAATTAAGCAATCAATTGGCAGCAGAGCTGGCATAAGTACTGTCCCAGTTTCAAAAGAGAGTTCAAGCACTCTTATATTATTAAAAAAATAAATATAAAAACCAGACCAATCTGATTCCTGCTGCACAGGCATATAATACAGCTGGCTCAGCTCTGTGAAGCTCAAAAGAGATAAACAATTTTTTCCTTCTCTCTTTTTTTATTTTACTGAGGGTTTTTTGTCTTTTATAAATGACAACAACGCACTATAGCTTCCCAGAACATTATAAATTATTTCAAAAATTCGTGGTTTTGCTTGTAGTGTCAGGAGAGAAGAATTTTATTTCATGATTTAACTTCAAAATCGCTGTTTTTCTCTGAGGTGCCACTAGCACTGTCAGTATTTTCAGTATGCACACTCCTAGGAACAAATTAACATATTTTTACAGCTTTAGAGACTCTGATAAGCAACTCTTTTGTGGACTGCCCAGCACACCATGATTTGCACACCATAGATGTCAGTCTTATTCTACTTCCCACTTCAAAGTCAGCAGCAAAACTGATGTCATGCATATTGCAGGCAGTGTGAAAATGTTCCTGTATAAATAGCTTCCCTGGTCAATGTCCATATAAATGAAAACCAGAAAATATATGAGCATAATTCAGAGGATTACATGGCTTTTGTGGAATAATTTATTACATGGATTTCATTCTCTGCCTCATCTTTTTTTCCCTCTGAGCAGGAGTTGCCAGCAGTTTTTTCTTAGACTTGTTTGCAGTTCAAAATATCGACCTAATTATTTCTCTTTCATTTTAAAGGAATAATTATGTTTTGATTACAGGGAAGACTGGTAAAGTGAATGGAGATTCTAGGTCATATCCAAATATTCAGAAAAACTGAAGTTCATAAACCTAGAGTCAATGTATGTGTGTGTTTGATATGGTGATGCCTGACTCTGCCTGATCAAATCAGCCTGTTTCTGGATCAGGTGAGACATTTAGTTAAAGTTATTTACCTATGGCAACTTGCATTAAAAGTTTATTGGATAATGGGAGAACAGAAGAATGTGGCTTCAGCAATTAATTATCATTTAAATAATAAAAAATTTGTACTGAGGGATATATTTTCATTCAGTGCCTGTGAAGTATGGCACACTTGACTGTGTTTTTTAGGACAATCCTAATTTGTGCCTCTTTGGAAATGCTCTGACCTTGGTTTCACAGATTGTAGGTGTGGACAGTGTTGCAGTTCTAAGGAGCAAATTTACTTTTTCTCCCCATTTCCATCTTGAGTGTCTTGTTGGCATGCAGGGTGCATCTTAAGGCTTTAAAAACAAGATATTCAAGCATATGCATGTGTATAATGTTGTATTTCTTATGATGGTGCCTTGGGATGATGCATTATCTGGTAGATACTCTACAGACAGTGTGGGAGTCATTGGTGGGATTTTTGCCCTACTACTTTCATTTGCCCTTGCAAAAGTTACATTACTGAACTAAGTACCAACATCATTGTCATATGCAGTGTGGAATACTCTCGGCCTTCTCAAACCTCTTTTGTTTTCTATGTTTAAAGTCTCATAATCACAGGGGATTTTAACTCCAAAATGTATTGGCTGTCCTCTTAATCAGCGTGGTGACCTTCACCATTCCCATACAGGAAATTTCAACTGAGCTGAATTGAAAGATAGTAATATCAGCCTTTCTTAGTTGGTTGACCTAATCAGGTGTATTAGTTTCATGAAAACCCAGATTAATTTTAATGTGCATAGGCCCATCTTCACACATAATACATCACTCCTATTACCGAGCACCATACATTCTCCACTTAACCTTAATAAGAATAAAATTGAAGTGTGTATGCAGGGAAGCAATCAGCTGGGGCTCTTTTGACTTGAGGTTTTCCATTCCTCATGAGCTGGTGTTGTGTTCAGATATACAGACTTCCTTCTCCCTATTGGTTTCTAGGAGTCAATGAAACCATTGCAGTATAAAATAAGTGGCCAATGATTTCTGGAATTTTAGTTATTACTTACTTCCATTCTTATTCCTTCTTCGTGGTTTTTTTGGTTGTGTTTTTGTTTGGTTTTGTTTAAAAAAAAAGAAAAAAGAAATGCCTAAAATAAGATGCTATTCAGATCCTCATCCAAAGTTCACACAAACCAGAAACAGCTGCAGGTGAAATTTGACTAAGATTATTTCACATCAAATATATGTGAAATCCGGCCCTGGTTGAGCTTAGTAGCAAAACTGCTAGATTCAGTAGAGTCAGGCTTCCAACACAAATTCATATTGTATTTAACCTCTTTCTTCCCCCACTTCAAAATCCTTACTGCATTTTTTTGTTTGTTTGTTTTTGTTTTTTTAAAATAATAAACTGTTAAGGCATAGTAAACTGATAAATCGGTTGTTTGCTTTCCTCGTCAGGAAAGGGGCAGAATTCAGTTCTTGACTATTAATTTCAGATTTCTAAGGCAACTCGGGATTTTTCTTCATTTAATTGCCAAAGAATATTTTTTTGTACTAATACGAGCCATACCTGGCACAAAAACACCCCTGAGGAGCTTTTGTTATTCAAGAACCTGTGTTTCTTTTCTACAACCGACAGGTCTAGAGCCGATAGTAAAGTCCATAAACCAGGCCATCAATGGAATTCTCTGCTTAGTAGTAATTGAATTCAGTTGATGTCCATGTTGACTTGAAGCTGTCTGCCTTGTATCTTGGATCTCCAAATGTATCTTCCCCCACAGATGTCCTGATATTGAGCGATATATTCAGTACTGAAATTTTCTGGAAAAAATGCTCCTCTCGGCACTGTATAAAATAATTGAAGGACAGGACATTTAAAATCCTATCTATGACTGCCATTTCACCATGCACTTCTAAATGGTGTTTATAAGCCTAAATACTGTATTATTACAATTAATGGTCTCCTATTCTCATTTTATTCTTAATGTCCTGGTTTTGTGTGTGTCTGTTTCTAGAGTATGATCTCCTCTATATCTTATTTTAATTTTGCCATTTTTGTAACTTCGAATTTTTACCTCCCTCTTGAGTTTCATGCAAAAGGAAAGAAAGAAAAGTACAAAGATTACAGTTGGGCAGCATTTTTCAAGTTTCCTCCTTTTCTAATGATATTAGAGCAATCCACTTAATTGTCTGCTATTCATTTTCCTTCTCATTTGCATGCAGGATACAAAGATTTTCATCACAATCCTCTTTTTTATAATAAACTGCTGATTTTAGAAAACTATTCAGTCTTCTAATATTTCTATTTTAATCTATGTGGAAAGTAATTTTGACATCAGTCTTTTCAGTCTGTTTCACTGTCTTTTGCCGACTGTGTAGGATTAAGATAATGTTTCATCACCAGCTGAACTATGTTAGTATTTGTTTGAAGATAAGAAGTGTTAGTTTTCCTCACCAAGTGACATGGCTGGAAATAGAAACATGAAAGACTGGATAGAGGCTTCTGGGAATGAATTATGGGTGTACCTTTTTCAATTCACTTGGCATTCATTGTAGATAACCACTGAAATTAAGTTTTATGTACTAGTGATATTGCTGACTTGAATTATGGATGGATATGATAAATTATGTAACTTCAACTGTAGCTGTGGACATCAGTAAAAATACAGGATATTAATGGAAGATGTGGCAAAAGTAAAGGCTTTGCAATAAACAGGAAGAGGGAGAGCAGACAGGATTTAAAAACTGGCAAAGGATAGCAAAACGAACCCTTTTATCTGAGTTTCCCTTAAAATTAATGCAAGGAGTACTTCTGTCTCTGATGTACATTGGCAGTGGGGAATTAATCATACTGGGCCAAGAAGCTGTGCTTGTGGAGGAAAACATATAGCTAATTATCTATATCCATGGAACTGATCTTAGACACAGGATATCTTCTGACAGCTGCTGCAGAATTTTTCTGTTTAAAAAAAGAAAGAAAAAATGAAAGAAAAAAGGGCATTCTACTGAGTGTTGCTGTTAAATATGAAAATTCAGACACCAACATTAGGTTTTAAATTATCTCTAGAATAGGCAAGTAGTGAGTATGAAACAACTGAATTGGTGATGTGAATGAGAAGTCTCTGGCAGTTGGGAATTGTACATTTAGGGTTTGGTCTATTTTGTGACTTTTTGTTTGTTTATTTATAAATACAGTGCTCAAAATGGGAGAAAGAAAGTGGGGGGGAGGGGAAACTGCCAGAATTACGTTGAACTAATTCACTACTTGGAGCTAATTTAGAGTTATGAGCAAAATTCATGATATTGCCTTTCAGGCTTTAGATGAAGCACTTGTAGCAGCTAGTATCTGGATATGTAATTCATCTTTCTCTACTCCAAAAACCCAACCAACCAAACCCACACTAAATCAGAGACTTTATTTTCTTCAGCTGCATTAAAAAACTTCTCCATGCTGCCTCCCCCCCAACCCCTGCCTTGACCTTGCAAGCAGCACAGGTGCTTTCTCAAACATGTTTCACAGTTCTCTCTCCATTTAGCAAAAATTACCAAAACTAGTAGGTTTTGTTCTTGAACACACCTTGTAAAGATTTATTTCTGAGTTCAACTGAGGAAAAAGGAAGGACTGGTTTTCTGCACTCCTGTATCACCCAAGAATGTTCCTATAGTTATGGCTAAATGAAAGACTAGTTACCGCTAAATAAAAGGCCAGAGAATAGTTCTTGCTTCTAGGGCTGAGTGGTGCTGACTGGCTTATGGTAACACTGCCTAGAGCTTTCTCCCTGGATAGCAGACACTAGAGAACTCCTCTGTGCTTTTTAAAACAGACCTAAAATTGAACTAACAATGAAGCAATGCAAATAGTCTGGCACTCAGATTTGCTCCTTGGCTGCCTTTTCATTTATTAGTAAGAGCTTTCCTTAGGAGTCCATGAGCCCTTGGTAGAGTGTGTGTGACCTGCACACCATAAAGAAGATCCTGTGCTTCCATTATAGCATTGTATGAGTAGCAGGAAAAACTGGAACCTGACGTTTGTCCCAAAATTAAGCCACTAAAAGGAAGTGTTAATGAGCTGTGCAAGGACAAATAATGCTTACCAAATAGTAATACTATACTAATACTATAATGATAGTATTAGTACTGGAATTAAGGATTTTGAAATATTTGAAAATGTAGAAAACTACGTTTTCAAAAGGTATGCTGAGTGAAACCGAACCTTTTCCTGACATGATGATAGCTGTGTGGGAATCCCTATACATCATCGCTCAGCTGTGAGCAGCCTGTGACTCACAGGTGTCCAGGATGATGGGCCATCCAAAACTGCTTGGAAAAAAGGACGAAAAGCTGTCTTTGATGCTTATCAATGTGCTGCTCTGTATATAATGAATCTGGAAACTAACCAAACTACCATGACTAAAACAGCCTTACAACCCAAGCTACATGAGGGACATTGAGCCATTTTGTTCCTCACAGTAAGCAGAATTTCAGGGGTTGTTAGATCCTGGATAAGGGAACATTTGGTACAGTGCACGATTCGTATTAACTTTGTTACCATCCAAGTCTTTATGAGTCATGCTATTCATACCCAATGACTAAGCAGCATATTTTTGAGATTTTTCTTCTTTAATTTATAAATATAGTGTATAAATATTAATACGCTGAAGAGAAAGTTAAAAAATAACTACTGATGCCTAAAATCTCCTGTGTGAGAGAAAGATACCTGACTCTGGAAATTTCTTTATGAAACAAAGATACAAAGATCAGCTAGATGAGAAAAACAAAAAGGAGGAAAGGATATATTGCTCCCTGGGCAAAATCTTCAAGTGGAACTGGATACTTTTTGACAGATACGTGTGCTAATGCATCTGTGAATTATTTTGACTCAACAGGGAAATGACTGGATGACTTTCTACGGCTGTTGCTGTTCTGCAGCTGAGCTAGACCATTTTAATTGGGCCTTTCTGTCTCTAAATTCTAGAAGGAAAAGCTTGTTCTCATTAAGCTGTGAAAGTTACTGTCAGTCTTGGTATAACTGGGACCGTTCCATATGAATTGGTGATAAAATATACGTGAATATTGTATAAATGTACTGTTTTGATGGGAAATGCTCTTTATTCCATGCCAGAGGTTTAAAAGTTTTTGCCCTCACAGTTGTTTTCTTTTTTTTTTTTTCTGGAAAGTCTTGTAAATGTCTCTGGTACATTTACTTCCTAAGAATGCTGAAAAGGATTGGTTGTTTTTGTCAATAGACAGAAACACAGCATTAACTGGCTGTGGTTTTGGAGAATATTATTCATATTGACATTTTCGCTATAACTTTGAGTTCTAGAGGCAAAGAAAGAAACTGTATGAGAGAAAAGCCTGCAGGAGTATTTGCAGAAGGGAGTCAAACAATATAAACAGGAAATGCAAACCATACTACAAACATATGACACCAATTAAAACATTGTTCTTACAATTTAAGCAGAAAAAATATAAGGCTGTTGATGTAAAGAATTTGAGTGTTAGAAACATTGTTTTAAAGAAAGTGTTGGCATTGTCATCTTTGATCATTGTGAAGCTTTATATGTGTTTGAACTGCAGTATGTCAGCACGATTCCTTATGGTTTGAATGAGAAACCACTTCAGGAGACAGAGTTGATGTGTCTGAGGGTGAAAAATTGAAGGATGTTGATAGTAATATTTAGTGCTGAGCTTACTGCATTTTATAAACTGTTTTCTAAGTAGCTGATTTTGAAGATCTTCCGGAATAGCATAGCCAGAGTTTATTTGGTTCCTTCTGTAGGCTTTAGCAATGTCTCTGTGTAGTGAGAAGACACAGAAATCTATGGAAAAAAATGTATAGAGGCTACAGAGGGCCTGAGTGCCTTCTAAGGGGGAGAGAAAAGACACAAGCAGAGAAAGGCCTTGAGCAGCTCTCTATATGATTAAGAGATGTCTTGTACTGTTACACGTACTTTTTGTGTCATGCCTCACAAACTGAAGTCATCTTTCTGTGTACATGGCAACAGCTGGCTGTGCCTGCACTAGTTCCATTTCACCAGGGTGCTTCAAACACATGCTAAATAGAATGAGAATTTCATGGTTGAAGGTTGATGACATTGCAATTTATTCAAGGATTATTGTTTCTTCATAAATCTGCCTCAAACTTACCTCCCTACTCCCCTGGCGGAGGTAGAGGAACAGCCTGTTACCCTGTAAAACACAGATTAAAATCAGCAACATTCAGAAAAGAATTTGGGCGATCAAATAACCAGCTTCAGGAGCAGTGGTGAACCACTCGGTTCACCATGATTTATCAGTTCTTCTGCAATTTGCCAAAGTAATTACTTGAGAGAATAGTTGATAAATGAAAGAATGAATTTCAGGGCTAAGAGTATCACTGGGGCACAATGTGAACAACTAGGTCTTGAGTTGCTGGGAGTGGTTAGTGCCTGGTGTTTAATTTGTTATGCCTGTTCTACTTCTAATTAAATGGCTAGTGGACTGGTTCGTATTTGGGCATGGTCACATTAAACATTGAGACTTAGACATGTGAGGCATTAAGGTCTCCGTGTTGTTTGTGATATAGCAAAAAAAAAGGTGTTAATGCCTAAGGCTGGGTCTGATTTTGGTTTACGTTATTCCTGCAAGTGAGGTGTTTGGTAATACAGGGTAATACAGTATCATCACCTCCTTTTACACCTTTGTCATTCATCAACTTTTGTAGCCTATCACCTTTACCTAGGCCTTTGTAGGGGCTTTTTAATTATGAGGTTTGAAAGCATGGCTACTACATCAAAGAGATCCTGAGAGATGTTCTATACTCTATAATTTGGGGTGCTTGGAGCTAACGGACATATCAGTCAGTAGACCACCAGTAAAAACAAGGCATTTGTTGGGGTTGTCCTGCTTAAGTAGGTAATCAGACTGGATAATGCCCTTCCTTGACTTTTTGTCAGAAAACATAACAAGCATATGCTCACATGAGGAAAGTTTGAAATTTCATGGAGTATGAGTATTTATCAGGTTACAGAGAGATCTGTAGCCAAGCTCCAGCTGACTATATGCTGAGTAAAATGCTCCATTGTGATGGCCTGTGCTCCTGTGGGCTGACAAGGAGAGCCAGCAGCTGGTCACAAATAGACATGAGCAGAAAATGCTGATAATTACTTACCAGTTAGCACTGAAAAAACAGGGCTTGATGGAATATGCTGGCGTGGCCAGAAAGAAGGTGCTTTGTTGCATGGCAGGAAGAAGGGAATTGCCACCTGTCTGGCATCAAACCAATTGTTGCCATGTCTTGAGGCAGTAATTCTATAGAGGGGTCTGATTACCTAATAGTTGCAAATTAGAATGAGTATTTGAGCCTGTGTATGTATTAAGCAGTGGGGAGGTGCTTCCTTGTACCACTTGTGTTAATGCTTGCAAGGGGGCAAGCCCAGAGGGGTCCCAGGAGATTGCTTGAAGTGGTCTGAAGCAGGGCAGAGGAATGACAACAGCACTCAAACAGCTGGAAATGATTAAAAGAGGAATAATTACCTTCTCCTCTGTGATATATTGCCAAGTGGTTTCTAGATGAGCTAACAATGTTGCAGTCTAATTAGAGAATGTATCTTGCATCTTATCTTCTTACTGGGTGGACAAGCTAATGGGGTAACTTTGTGCTGTGGGGTCAGTGGAAAGCATGAAAAATATTTCACCCATTTCATAAACTCTCGTAACTTTAGCCAGTGATCAAAAATTGCAGCGTTAACACAGCAGATAGCATGACTTCTTAAAAGCCTGTTTGAAGTGGTTTTGGTACTAGTACCTTTCTAGCTGAGAAATTTTTGAAGTTCTTGGAGCATTAGAGCTGTCAGTCGTAATAAATGACTGTTTAATATTTTTACAGAATAGTGCTTTATCATAGACATGCTTTTCTTTTCCTCTTCTTAATGATAAGCAATTTGTGTTTCTGTAATAGTTTGCTCATATTCCATTCTGTTTCTTAATTTTTCTCTTTGAATTTTAGTGATATCCTTCAAGTCAGGGGCTGAGGATTTGGCATTTAAAAATGGTCCTACCTATAGTGTTAATACAGGTTGGTAGTGAAATTACTACATTGCCATGAAGAAGAATTTGTATCCTAGTCATTTTGGCTTGAAGAAAACGAAAGTCCTTTCATTTCAATTATTGTTTACAGCTGTGTAAAATATTTCTTGTAATATATAGAATTTTGAAAATGTTATTGAAAATAAGACCATTATTTTCAATATGCTGATTAGATTGATCAAACAATGACTCAGAAAGGGTTGTCTAATCTCAAATTTCAGAAATTATAAGAAATTAAGGCACAGTTCAGATTTTTAGGGAACAATATTAATTCTTGTTCATGTGGAAGCTTTTTTTAATTAATTCAAGGGAATGTTCACAATCAGACCATGTAGGTTCTGGTAAATAAACCAAATACTTATAGCTTTCAAGAATAAAATCTAAGAGAAGAATTTAAAAAATGGGAAATATTCTGTATGTCAGACTATTTTATTAGGGACTGAAAATTTTGAACCAATTAGGAACTTGAAATAAGGATCCAAGATTTGGACCAAATGAGAATCCTGTTCAGCACCATCTATGTAAACATCAACTGATACAGGGATGAAATTAATAGAAATGCTATCAAACCTTCGAATGTTTTAATCTGGTAAGAGTCTTAGTAGCTGAGGTGTATTGTAGCAGTGAAACTGTTATGATGGTATGTCAGAGACATTTCTATTTTCAGCATAACTGAATTTTCAATTAAAAATAGGAGTAATTTATTTTTACATTTTTTAAAAATATTTTTTCCTAATCTTGGGAGGAAGAAAATAAACAAACTTTTCTACCAATAATAGCAAGCAAAAGATTTAGCTTTGTGTTAGATCACTTGAATAGAAATAGTTCAGTTTGCTTCATTTATTCAGAGGGGTTTATCTTGCATCATTTTGACATTAAACTGAATCTTCCTGTGTTGATGAAGTATACTGTGGGAGTTGCAGTTCATATTTTTTTTCCAGAGTTATATATTCCCATATTTCCCAAGATCATAAACATAAAAATATCCAGCCTGACCAATTCTGCCAAATAGAAATCCCATGGTTTTTATTTTAAATCCAGTCCAAGAAAGAGAGGTTTGCAGGTTCACTAAGTTTTAATGTTTCTTAAGAAACCCACGGAAACACATCATAAAAGCCAAGTATTAGAATTTATTAGAGAAAAAATGAAAACTAGTTCTACTGCTTGTTTTCTTTTCCAATAACACTAAGGAATAGAGGATCTGTGGTCAGGCCTACCGCCAGAAAAGCTCTTAAATACACGTTTAACTTCAAATACTTGAAGTGCCATCGAAGTAAAAACATTAAATTTTTATCCTCAAAAAATGTTGGGGTTTATAATTGGCAGTTGCAGAACAATCTGATGAATTAGGAGCACATTTAGAATTTTATTAAATCTCTTACTTCCTATATTCAAATTAATGGGAATTTGCTAGAATTTCATACAGTCTGAAAACTTTGGCCAGATCCTCCATGAGTGAGACACTTCTTTGTTGAAATTAAAGCAGAAAACCTGTTCCCGTTCTGTTTATGTAAATATCTGGACAGCTGTCCTGTCTGATTTTGGCTTTTTTTTTTTTTTTCCATTCTTCTGTCTTTTAACTGTATAGCTGTATAATGTGTCTGTTCAGTTTTGAATCTACAGTATCTCAAGGATGCAATAACCAAATTTTATTTTTAAACCTTATTTGAATCTATCATTTAATGCACTTTTCGCCCCTTTGGTCATCGCAGCTCACCCTTAGTTACTCACATTCTGAATTGTCACTCGGCTGTTTACAAATGAAGTCTTACATACTGGTGACATGTCCCTCCTGACAGGTTTTTCTGGTTAAACCCTGGTGTTGCTGAAGTCTCCAGGCTTCCAAAACAGGATAAAGCCATTTATAAATGCAATTAGCCTTGTCCTGAGTAACTGTGATTTGAAATATGATCTCATATACACCGGGTGAATGATGTAACCAGTAGGCTACTGGTAATTCTGGAGTCTTTTTGTCTTTTTTCTGTCTTTTTGCCTTTTCTTAGCTTTTCAGATGAGATAGGTGAATTGATGTGGGTGCTCTAAGCAGCTGAGCTATATATATATACATCTAACTTCAGGAAAGCCCTTATAGTACAGAGTGCTGAGCCTGCCTGTCACAGGCCATGTCAGGTTCTCCACGATACCCATTTTCTGTGTCCTTACCTGCTGGATAAGGCAGGCAGGTTCCCAGGTCCATCTAACACTACTTGTCATGATAGTAGCTCTCTTACCTTGCCATTTGTAGATAGACTGGGCACATATTTTAGAGATGAGGGCATGATAAGTTTTGCATGCCCAGAGAAGGAGCAAATTTACGATCATGGCAGTAAATTAGTCAAGGCTTTGTAACTGGGTGCCTAAAGTTTTAAAATTAAAAAATGAATTTGGATTTTGAAAATTCATGAGTCAGCTTCTGGTGGCTTTCTTATTTCAGGTTCTATTTTAAGGGAGGGAAGGCGTTGTGTGATTCTGCAAGGTTTTGATACAGAAGGGTGCATAAGACTTGTTACTGCTTTTATTACAAGGAATTGTCAAACAGCTTTCTTCCCATTCCGTTTTTTGTGAGGCCTGTTTCTCCTGCAGCTTCCTTCCCTCTCTCTTCTGCTGTTGCCTTCTGGAAGCTTCAAGATGTGGAACCTCATGGCTGCTCTGAGTCCCACATGGACTTCTGTGTATTCCTTCTGAGATTTTGTTATTGACTGACAGCTTCGCTTTTCTCGTAGATGCTGTTGTTCAGAAAAATCCTGACTTAGCAGGCTCCCCCTTACAGTCTCCATGCTGGGGCTGGACACATGTAAGTATTCTAAAATGAGCCGCATGCCCTCACCAGCAGGATGATCAAGGCGTCTCACTTGTGTGTACTTGCTCTTACCTCAGCATGTAGAAAGGCACCCTGAAAATGCTTGACCCACAGTGCCAAAGTTGTTGCTTGTTAAAGCTGTGAAGCTCTTCAGCTTTACAGAAAGACATTTCAGTTAACNAAAAAAAAAAAAAAAAAAAAAAAAAAAAAAAAAAAAAAAAAAGGAGAAAGGACATGGAAGTAGAACTGCTGAATGGAATTAGCATTGTTAAAATCCTATTACAACTGCTACTGAAAAGCAGTTCCAAGTTTTCAAATGTGGTTGGCATGCTCTAGGAGTACGCTCAGGTTGGTCAATTTAGATTTCGAGGATTTTGATACTCTGCTTTGAAGAAGGGAAAAAAAATCCGTGGTTGGGAAAATTCGGAAGGATTTAACACTCTCTTAGAAACCTGGCAACTCTCCCACTCCCATCAGGAGCCGTGCTCTCAATGAAATTATCAAAAGAAATGCCAGCTTGTGTACACATTATCTCTGATTACATCATGGGAGTGCTAAGGGTCTTTATTATTTAGACTTCAGTGTGAAGAAAACAACTGGGCAGGAGAGTGGCATCCCAAAATGTTCAGGGTTCATTTTTCAGTGTGACCAAGGTTCTGGCTCTCTGTAGCCTGCCTTACGCTCAGGCACTGAATTCTTATGTGGTCTGCTCATCTTTCAAGATTATAGATGATTTCATATTATCGATTTTCATGCGTTTGATATTGAAAGGAAAAAAAAAAGTCTCTTCTGTGAATTTTAGCAACGTTTTCTAGCGGTACTTCAAAAGAAATCATTCCAGTAGATGTCACTGTGGGCCCCTGAGTGACAGCCATCCCATTTTTAGCTGTTGTTTGCTTTGGTGTCACACACCTGCTATCAACAAGGCTCAAACATCTTTGTAATGATGGTTCCGAATTACAGCTGTCTTGGCGTTGCTAATTCCAGCTCTTTACTGAGCAACATGAGGACAGATACCTGTCGGTTTGTCTCTCGATCTCGGCAAAAACCACAAAGCCCGGAAGCAGTGTAGTTGCGATAAGCTGTCGCAGGATGCACAAGGACAAGCATCCCTGTGCAACGCGAGAGATAGGCACAGACTATCGTGACCAGGGTTGTGAGCAGTCCTGCGTGAATGCGTATGGCCTTAATGTTACAGCAGAGAAACAACAGCTTTACTCAATGTAGCAGCAGAGCCTGGGTGCACAAATATAGAACTTAAAGAAACAACCAGACAAAAAACCCTCACTGACCCTCAAGAGATTTCTAAATATCTTGTTTCCAAGGATCCTGAAATGAATTTTTTATTTGATTGTTTTACGCTGAGGATTTTCCTGGGACTTTGTACAGGAATACTGGATGCAGAACAGATCTGGCAGTATTTTGTAGGCTTTCAGTTTCCCTGAATAAGATATGAACTCATAACCTGTGAGAGAATACAAAAGAGCAGATGAGGAACAAGGATAGAGAAGAAAATAACACAGTGCACCAGGCTGTAGAGGTGGAGAAGGCAGAAATATATGTAAAGAAGCTCTGATGCAGTAAGAGGGCAAGTGAAGCAAAAATATAATAATACTGGAAATGCTAAATGCTGCTTTGACTACTACTTAGAATTCAGGACCAGTCAGCAAGGTCTTCTTAATTCACCTTTTAGCTGGTCTCATCACAGTGTTATTCTTCATGGCACCAGTGAGGGACTTGGGTGGTCTGGTAGCAGTCTTAGCAATTCTCTGATCTTGTCCCTAGCTCCATCCATCCAGAACGTTTACAGCATCAGGAGTGTATTCAGATCAGATCTCCTCTCAAAGAGGTGTTTCACTTTGGTGAGGAAGCTTGGCATGCTCTCTGCAAGCCATATCTGTTTATGGTAAGAACATAGATCAAGAGAAAAACTGTGAAGTTCTCGTTATTACTTTGATGGCTTAGTTCTGATGATTTATCATATTTACATATACGTGGCTTACATTGTCACTAGTGTGATACCCCTCCATAACATCGTTTTCTTTTAATTATATTCATTTCAGACTGCAAGATCTGGAGACGTGCATTATTAGAAAGGGAAATGCTCTTCTTGGATATAATAGATAAGAAAAAGCAAATGAATTGCTCAGCTATTTGTTATCCCTGTGCTTCTAGCCTACAAATGACTCCCAGGAGTCACAGGATGTGATTTTTACAAGGCTTGAGCCAATATTCAGTCCCTTGTCAGAACCCTCCACGTTTCCTTCATAAACTTCTGTAGTAGCCTAATTTTTCCCCACTCGATCGTGGTGCTAATTTAGAAGTGAGAGAACTCTGTCTGGCCCAAGCAGAAACTGTGGCCTTTGAAGGAATTTTCAGCTATGAATTATTTCATCTGTTGGTCCTCAAAGTGGTGTTCTGAAAAGAAGCTTTATTACTCCTATAAATTCCAAGGAGAGGGCACTTGTTTGAAAGAATGAGTTTGAAGGTTTAAGGTGAAGAACTTCAGTCCAAATGTGATAACTTTACAACAAATAAGTAGACCCAGACAAGCTTTTTACAAAGACTCAATAAACTAGACCTGGAGTGAAGCAGAACTTGTGTTACTTTAACACACCCTGTTTTTGCAGATCTGTCCCTGTGACATGAGATAAAAGCATCTGGGCAACAAATAAGAATATTTTCAGCCTCTCAGGGCAGCATGTATTTTCACCTTCTGGAGGTTTAGATCACTGAAAGGAAAAGTAGCAACTAGATAAACATTCTTACGAGTCAGTGACAGAGGATATCACGTATTGTGTGTTTCTCCAGATATTTTCACGACTGGCTTTCCAGTCCTTTCATTTAATTGTTAAGGTATCACAAAAAATACTATTGAGATTTACAATTGTTCAGCTAGACATAGGGTGTGTACTTGCATATTAACTACAGATGGTTTCAGAATTACCTATGTTTTTGTATATGGAGGCATGGGATTTTTTGTAGCTTTTGCTACGTGTGTATTGAGATTCTTCTATGAGGCAGAAATTAGTATATCATATAGCTAAAGACAAGGAGTTTGATTTTGCAGCTACATTCTGGCTTTCCACAGCACATGCCCAGAGGAGAATCATCTCTGCTGGGGAAATTTTTTGCTTCACTAGAGACTTCCAGGTAGAGAGATGTGTAAAGATAGGTACAGATTGTGTTTGCACGTATGGCTGTCCTCCAGGCAAGAAAATCCTTAAGGAACTTAAAGGAATGGCTGGAGTTAAAGTTGTCTGGCAGCAGAATTTGTTCGCACAGACAGCAGCTGGAATTCGGCCAAGGAGGTGAGATGTTTTCCCGATTTGCCTTCCTCTGTTCCTCTGTCATGCGGTCCCATCAAGCTAAGGTCTCCCAACAGCCTTAGCTCAGTCTGAAGAAATCCCTGAAAGCACAGTGCAAGCTGTGAGTTCATTACGCTATAAAGGTCTATAAAGGTTCAAATTCACTTTTGGCATTCCCAGTGACGAATTTGGTATCAGCTCTTCCTTGAAATTCGTAGCCTTTAGTGACTCTTTATGATGACTGTCACCAAGAATGTGAGGAAAGAAGGCTTGCTGTTTCATCCTTAGCAGTATTAGGCATTGGATGCTCTTAAAATTTTCTTTTACCTTTTTAAAAACACAAATTTTATTTCGTTCCCCCCAACTGCACCTGAGATAAGCAAGGAAAGGAAAGTATCAGGCTTGTGAAACCTCTAGCCTGCTTCTGCACCTTCTAACTCAGCCACTTAATGACTGCAGTAACATATTGACGGTTACACCAGATTCTCAGCGATCTAATTCTGCAAAGCTACAGTGGCTTTAATGGAGACAGGATGTTTTGTAGCAGCTGGAGATGGGACTCAAAGTATTACCTAGACTAGACTTCTATCTTAATTGCCTAATTTATGCCACTGAAAGTAGGCTATGTGCAAGATGTCTGAGCTGGTAGTGAAGAAGTAATTATAACACTTGAATTTCCTGATTTTTTGAGTGCTTGATTCCTCAACTGTGATGTTGCTTTAATGTTTTTTCAATACTACCAGTCTCATCTAGCTATTTTATTGCTCCCACTCCCATTATCTCAGAACAGTATCTTGCCTTGTGCCATTGCTGGACTTAGCTTGCTCTAGAAGAGATCAGGACTCCCATAGGATGCCAGATTTTCATTTTGAAAAACACTGAGCTAGGCTGATTTAGATTTTAGTGCAATTCTAGGCACTTTCCTCATGCACTTTGTCATAGAAAGCTTATGCTCAAGGTTCTCAAACAGAAAGCCCTTGAGTAAAGCTATAATCCTAGCTTGGAGCAAGAGGCAATAGACCTGTCAATAATACAGTGGCATGGGAAATGCTGCTGTAATTAAAGTTCACTCAGCTTTTCTGTTATAAATCTCTGTAATAGAAGCTTTGTTTGCTAGTGCTGCTGTTGTAATTTATGTTATTTTGAAATTAGGTAATCAGATTGTCAACTTTAGTGTGATCATTTCTCCATAAATGTATTTTGCAAAAGTGTGCTTAAAACTATCAAAACGAATTCCTCTGTGTGGTGCTGTAAAAATGACAAGAATGATTTTTAAAGGTGCCAGCCCAAATTGTTTGAGAAGCCTGTAAGCTCAGGTACAGAAGTGTGGAGACTGTGTGCAATGGTAAAAAATTGATAATACTTTATCTCCTTTAGGCGAACAGGATTTTGCCTCAAGTTTTGCAGATCATCCACTCAATGGCTCATAAGTTTTTAAAAAAGTATGTTTACTGATTTTTTTTTGAAAATTGCATAAAAGATCTTTATTTTGATGTTCTAAACAATACTGGATTTTTTTTCTATTAAAAATATTCTATACATAGTGGATTTTAAATAGCTGGCATAAGATCCCATTGAAGTTAGATACTAGGTAGAATTAAATGTAAAGCATTTGAACTTTTAAATTTCATATTACTATTTTTTTTTCAAGGTTAGAGGAAAAAACCAAAGCATATGTACCATGCCGTAATGTGAATGTTTGTTTGCTTGAATGACTTCTATAATAAAAATCCGTAGAGAAATTAAGATCTCTTCAGTTTGCAGCAGAAGAAATGGAAAATTTACCACATATCATTAAAAATGAGTAGTTCTGACTGTAGGGTTGACCTACTGAATTATCATGTAAAGACTTCACAGTCTCTCAGAATTTTGCCTCTGGAAAGAAGTAGAGGAAGTATTATTATTTTTTTTTTTTCTTTTTCTTTTCCTCTGCTTAATACAGTCTGAGATTGTCCTATCTGTTTCTAGGTAATATCAGGTAACTCATTCTGAATCATTTTCAAGTTCATATTTATATCCAGAAACAGCTAGAATTTAAAAATCATGGGAAACACACAATACTACTTTAAAAGTTGAAATGGCAACTTGAGAATGAAAGGAGTGTTAGGTAGTTTGCTACAAGCTGCTTAGATCAGACTTAGAGTAAGTTAGCAAAAGTTAGCTATACTGGTACAGCTTTGCTGGCAAGCCATTGTCATGCAGATGGAAATACAGAGATTTTTTTTTGATAATAGATGCCCAGATTAAATGAATTATTATTGGAAAAAAAAGTTAAAATATTTTCATAACTACAACTACACTAACTTTGGTAAATATTGAAATATTATTAAAAACAAAAACTCCCAGCCCCTTCCTGACACTGTAGTGCCTAGAGATAAAGTGTCAACAAATGTGCTTCCTTAGTACCACGTTTATTAATGCTAGACCCTGTGATGTACTGTATTGTCTTGAACAGGAAGTTACATACAAGTCAGATGGGTGCATTGGAAATGATCCTTTTTATTTCCAAGTCAGATAACACTTCTAACTCCCTCTCCACACTCAATCCTCAGATTTCAGTCCTTTTTCAAGCTCTTGATCATCTTTAATTGAAGGTCATGTTGCAAAGGAAAATGTAAAGTGATGTATCTGAGTTTTGCCCCTCTTATTTCACCAACACATTAGTAGAAGGTGTGGTTAAAAGCTACTTATTGCTTCTTTGAAATGGTCAAAGTGCTGGAGTTAAACTATAATCGTCCAAAAATTTAGGTGAAGGAAAGTACTATCCTGTAATAAAGGGAGGGTCTGCAGTGAGTGACCTGCTGCCTGCTCACAAAAAAAGAGTAGCAGGGAAATAGTTTGCCCTCACTCTAAAAACTGAGAAGTCTGGTTGAGATCATGGTTGAGATCCTTTCCACTGTTTTAACTGATTCATGGTCTCCTGCCAGATGCCAGTGAAAGATTTTGTTGCTGCAGTGAAGGTAGCAATCGTAAAGTAATGGCTACACTGACATTAAGCAAGGGTTACAGTCTTTATCCTTCTGAGGGTTAAAGAAGAGTCGGTGCAAAAGTTCACAGGGAGCTCTGTGGTTTGAAGAGCAGGTGAGGTAGCGAGGGCTGGTTCTCAGCCAAGCTGCAGCATCTCCATGCTGTTCCAACTCAACGGCACAGAAATTACAGGAACAGGGCAGGTAAAGATGGTGAATCGTGGCGTTTTTTGAAGCTCTGAAAGGTTTTGAGTTAATAGTTCGACTGAAGAACCAGACTGTAATTTAGATCTGAACTCGCTCTTTTTTTACAACTAACGGGACTGTGATGGGTGCACTGGCCTCCTCAAAACCAAACCAGTACAGGCTCCAAAGGAGGTAAAGATCTGAGCTGCAGCTGGGCCAAGAGCTCCTTTTGGGAAACTCACAAGAAAGCAGGGTGGCACACTGAACACCAATAAGTTGTGGTGAAAGAATCTTGTGCAGACCTTTTTCCCACTGTATGCAATTTGACTACAAGCCCACCATTTCATTGCATAAACATGACAGCCTGGGTGAGCCTACTGTGAGATCTCTCTGCTAAACAATCTGGCTGTATGGCAATGGTATTTTACTATTCACAGATCACTGGATGAGCCCAATTTAAGTTTTGTATTAAGCTTAAGTAAATACATTTTAAATAGAACGAATCACTTAGAGTTATAAGGTCATGTGATTTTTTTAATACACTGTCTGCTTCAGGTAGCTTAGTAAGTTAAATTTGCTGAAATCTTAAACTGTGTCTTGTAAAGTTCCACTCATATTCACCAAACTTGTAGCTATAAACCATCATGGACACCTGCAAGACAAGGCCTGTTTTGCACTTTGGTGAGCAAAACATGATTCATTCAGACTGAATAACACTTTCAAGGCCAGCACAAAGCGGCTTCAGACTATCAACAATGTCTACAGCTAAACAAAACAAGGGCCTATCTGAAGACAGTGAAAGAATCCAATAAGAAGACGACCCCAGGCTCAAATATTGCTATTGGACGTACAGGGCAGGTAAGTAGTCTGTAAAGGTATAATTAAGCCAGTGGCTTCTATGCTTGGCTCAGCACCTATGTGAAGGCACCCAGCTCAAACCGACTCTGCTGCTGTACTACTCCATTCAATTATTTAGTTCTATAAACTTTGATGCCTGGGAGCTTGCTTTGAGAGACCTGGCATCCAGAGTTCAGAGTGACCTAGCACCAGGCTCCTAGAGGAGAGGTAAACAGGTTGAGATGCAGAATGAATCTGGGCCTAAGTTTGGATCCAGCTGCTGCTAGACACCTCTCTGAGAAGGAGTTTAGAAAGCAAGGGGATCCATTCTGAACCTCATGACTCAATAGGCAGGGCCTCTCTTTATCCTGCCACATCTTCTGTCCCCATAGAAATCACTCTAAAACAACTCCCACCCCGTTCTGCTTGGCATATTTCCCCCACTGCTTGGCATATTTCCTCCACGCACTAAGTGACAGAGTAAGCCTTGCCATCGAACTCTGTTAAGTCACAGTTTTTTTAAGTGATCTNAAAAAAAAGTTAAAATATTTTCATAACTACAACTACACTAACTTCGGTAAATATTGAAATATTATTAAAAACAAAAACTCCCAGCCCCTTCCTGACACTGTAGTGCCTAGAGATAAAGTGTCAACAAATGTGCTTCCTTAGTACCACGTTTATTAATGCTAGACCCTGTGATGTACTGTATTGTCTTGAACAGGAAGTTACATACAAGTCAGATGGGTGCATTGGAAATGATCCTTTTTATTTCCAAGTCAGATAACACTTCTAACTCCCTCTCCACACTCAATCCTCAGATTTCAGTCCTTTTTCAAGCTCTTGATCATCTTTAATTGAAGGTCATGTTGCAAAGGAAAATGTAAAGTGATGTATCTGAGTTTTGCCCCTCTTATTTCACCAACACATTAGTAGAAGGTGTGGTTAAAAGCTACTTATTGCTTCTTTGAAATGGTCAAAGTGCTGGAGTTAAACTATAATCGTCCAAAAATTTAGGTGAAGGAAAGTACTATCCTGTAATAAAGGGAGGGTCTGCAGTGAGTGACCTGCTGCCTGCTCACAAAAAAAGAGTAGCAGGGAAATAGTTTGCCCTCACTCTAAAAACTGAGAAGTCTGGTTGAGATCATGGTTGAGATCCTTTCCACTGTTTTAACTGATTCATGGTCTCCTGCCAGATGCCAGTGAAAGATTTTGTTGCTGCAGTGAAGGTAGCAATCGTAAAGTAATGGCTACACTGACATTAAGCAAGGGTTACAGTCTTTATCCTTCTGAGGGTTAAAGAAGAGTCGGTGCAAAAGTTCACAGGGAGCTCTGTGGTTTGAAGAGCAGGTGAGGTAGCGAGGGCTGGTTCTCAGCCAAGCTGCAGCATCTCCATGCTGTTCCAACTCAACGGCACAGAAATTACAGGAACAGGGCAGGTAAAGATGGTGAATCGTGGCGTTTTTTGAAGCTCTGAAAGGTTTTGAGTTAATAGTTCGACTGAAGAACCAGACTGTAATTTAGATCTGAACTCGCTCTTTTTTTACAACTAACGGGACTGTGATGGGTGCACTGGCCTCCTCAAAACCAAACCAGTACAGGCTCCAAAGGAGGTAAAGATCTGAGCTGCAGCTGGGCCAAGAGCTCCTTTTGGGAAACTCACAAGAAAGCAGGGTGGCACACTGAACACCAATAAGTTGTGGTGAAAGAATCTTGTGCAGACCTTTTTCCCACTGTATGCAATTTGACTACAAGCCCACCATTTCATTGCATAAACATGACAGCCTGGGTGAGCCTACTGTGAGATCTCTCTGCTAAACAATCTGGCTGTATGGCAATGGTATTTTACTATTCACAGATCACTGGATGAGCCCAATTTAAGTTTTGTATTAAGCTTAAGTAAATACATTTTAAATAGAACGAATCACTTAGAGTTATAAGGTCATGTGATTTTTTTAATACACTGTCTGCTTCAGGTAGCTTAGTAAGTTAAATTTGCTGAAATCTTAAACTGTGTCTTGTAAAGTTCCACTCATATTCACCAAACTTGTAGCTATAAACCATCATGGACACCTGCAAGACAAGGCCTGTTTTGCACTTTGGTGAGCAAAACATGATTCATTCAGACTGAATAACACTTTCAAGGCCAGCACAAAGCGGCTTCAGACTATCAACAATGTCTACAGCTAAACAAAACAAGGGCCTATCTGAAGACAGTGAAAGAATCCAATAAGAAGACGACCCCAGGCTCAAATATTGCTATTGGACGTACAGGGCAGGTAAGTAGTCTGTAAAGGTATAATTAAGCCAGTGGCTTCTATGCTTGGCTCAGCACCTATGTGAAGGCACCCAGCTCAAACCGACTCTGCTGCTGTACTACTCCATTCAATTATTTAGTTCTATAAACTTTGATGCCTGGGAGCTTGCTTTGAGAGACCTGGCATCCAGAGTTCAGAGTGACCTAGCACCAGGCTCCTAGAGGAGAGGTAAACAGGTTGAGATGCAGAATGAATCTGGGCCTAAGTTTGGATCCAGCTGCTGCTAGACACCTCTCTGAGAAGGAGTTTAGAAAGCAAGGGGATCCATTCTGAACCTCATGACTCAATAGGCAGGGCCTCTCTTTATCCTGCCACATCTTCTGTCCCCATAGAAATCACTCTAAAACAACTCCCACCCCGTTCTGCTTGGCATATTTCCCCCACTGCTTGGCATATTTCCTCCACGCACTAAGTGACAGAGTAAGCCTTGCCATCGAACTCTGTTAAGTCACAGTTTTTTTAAGTGATCTAAACATTGCTCTGTGGCAAGCAGGATCCTAAATCAGTCATCCACAACAGGGATGAACCTGAGGTTTTAGAAAATATATTACAAAATATATTATGTATGTTTCATTTATTGATAGTGTCTGTACTCCTACAGAGTTACTATATGTGGATTTTTTACTGTCTACTGATAAAATTGACTAAAATAAGATGCTAAAAATGAACTCTTGGGGATAGCTATGGAAGAAGAAATTACACTTTGTTTATGACTGAGAGATAAGGCTGTGTGCAAAGCTGATCCAACAGAGGTTTTTCACTGCATTTTGTTTGAAGGATGTTACACAGCATGGCTCTGAATGTTTACTGTGTAAGTATTTTATTTTACTACAGCAAGTGTATTACTCTCTATCACTCCTCTTATTTTATATCATAAAAGTCAATATTTGCCCCACTGGAAATCACATACCAGCTCTGTGATTGTTGTAGCTTTTATGAAAATGCAATGTTACAATAATATCTGCACTGCTAGAGACTGTCTTGGCAGCTGTAAGTTTGGGACAGTCTGTAAGGAAAAAAAACCAATTCAATTGTTTCCATGTGACTGCTACTATTTCCTTCGATATCAGTGGGAACCTTTACCCTTTTTTGGTGTCCAAGAGAAAAAAAGCCCAGCTGCTGCTGGAAGTTCAATAGCATGTTAAACCGCTAGTTTTGAAATCCTGCAACCCGTTCATTAAAAAGTGCAATTTTAAAGGAAGGAAAAACAAGAATTATTTTGTTTAAATGGCTTTAGAGTTTTCAGTCTGAACATTTTCTTTAAAGATTCTTTGAAATTTCAATCGGAAAAGAGCTGATGCAATTAGTGAGAATATTATTTGAAAATGCATTTATGTGTCAAATCATATTTAGCAGAATTTTAATGAAACAAGTTCAAGTTTGATTGTGTATCCTGTGGTGCTCTTCAAAAAATATTAACCACCTTCATGCTGTATACGTGCAAATTATTATTCCAGAGTATATTATTATACTGCACTGCTCCTGTAGCTATAACAGTACTCAGTGTAGTGTAAATGATTTGGAAAATACTTCGCTACACAATAAGAATCACACTATGATTTTAATTAAGTGATCCATTTCAGTAGAATATGGATTTCAACTGGATAATAGTGCCTATCAGCAAGATAAATGCTAATTCATAGGTGGGAAATTACAGAAAATAAGCATCCAGGCAAAGTGGTAAACCATTAGCTAGTCACAGTATTTGGTGTCACTGACATTATTGCTATTGTACCTAACAATTCACACAGAAATAAGAACATAATGAGAGACGACAGCAGCAGGTGGACCCCACATTGGAGTAGAGGACTTGCAACAGGTTTGAGAGTATAAAAAGGTCCCTTTTGATTTGGCCTTGAATCAAATACCTTTTAGATCTGAGTTGGCCTGAAGCCACTCTTGTGGAATTCTACCAAATTCTGCTAGTTCAGATACTAGCAAAACATCTGCAATTAGTAAAAATGTCCGAACAAGCTGTATAGGTTCCTCTTGGCCTTTCTGTATAACGGTAGCGGTTCTAGCGGAGTGATCATAACGTCACAACAAACCAAGACATCAGCTGCGTTCTCATGCAGTCAGGGTGGAGACAGAAAGAAATGGAGTAGGGTCACAGAAGCAGAAAAGAATAACTGAGTGACGTGCACCATGCACACGGTAGCATCACGGGAGGCTGTTTGGTGATGGAGGCGTGTTAATGACCCTAGCAACAAAGTTAACTAGAAATTTTACTTCAACAAAACACACTGAAAACCTGACCTTTCCCTGCATACCTGCAAACTACCTTCTTTTTAACTATTTGTAGTACCAGCTCTCCGAGCCACGACTCTCCCACAGGAAACGCAAGGCACAAGACCCCGTTTCACAGCTGCTGAATGCCCTCCAGTGCTGCACCGCCTGCGCTGGCGCCTTGTCAGGCATGACTATTTCCCCGGCAGCCGGGGGCTGAAAGGTTTCCAGATAGTCCCTTGCATTTCACAAATCCTTCTTTAACTTTGAGGATTCACGGGAATACGCAAAAGCTCTGTGGGCTCAGCCCATGGTGCCACTTGGCCACAGGGCTTGGGCTGCTGGCCGGGTTGTGCCATGGAGGTCAAAGCAGGTGGAGAGAGGAAGAAAGAAGGGACAAGGCTGGGATCTCGCTGCAGAGGAAGGGGGTTGTGCTTTTTGGAGAAGGGCCAGGGTCCTGTTCAAAGGAGGTGAGGGGGGTGTGTGTGTCGGGAGCAGGGGCGGAAGGATTGAAGAGAAGTCCTGCATGGGGTGGGGAGTGCTGTACAGGGAAGGAGAGGACTGGGACAGCTCTGCCTGCGCCATGTGGTCCAGGGCGAAACTTGGAAGAGCTGTTGCTCCAAAAAGAGCTTGAGATTAGAATATGAAGGAAGTCAGACCTAATCCGGAATCGGGTACTGACATATGTTTCTATTTACAAATGTGATAAGCAAGTCAGATGAGCCGTTGTAATACAATTCCTTAGGAACAGTGCCTGTGCAAGGAGGGAAGGGGCCTGAGTTAAGTTTGTGCAGACTGAATCTCTTCCATTTCTTAACTTCTCTCTGACTGAGAGCATGTAACATGATTTTAATCTAGAGTTTGTCAAGCAAGGTGTGTCATCCCCGCTCCTTGCCACCTACATTTGGCATTTCCCACACATGAGCTTTGGTGCAACGTGGTGTGCCAGGGCAGGCGGCTGGCACGTTGCAATGGCCAGGCCCCTGCAGTTCTCTCCAGACTATCTGCAGATAAGAAATACCAGTGCACACTAAGACTAAACCAATGCCTGCTGATGCGGAGAGCTTTCTAATTGCAGGTGTATTTTCTGCGGCTTATCAGAAAATGACTGCATGATCTTTTCTTCCTTATGGTTTGGATAGTACCAGACTGCAGCAGTTTTATAGCATTTTTAGTAATGGACTCTAGAGAGGGAGAACGCTGATAAAATTGTTTATTATGCAGTAACCTGTAAAACTCTTCCCTGATTAAACCCAGCAATGGATCTGCAGATATTACATATAGGTGTAAGATTTTATGCAGATTTAGAAATTAGAAAAAAAAATAAAGATCATTAGTTAATAACAATATAAAATATTTTTATTCCAGTTTAGGTAAAAAATTATCAGCTCTAATAACAATGACATGCCTCTGTGGCTATTAGTGAAGCATGCCAATATAACTTGGTTTTGGAGTTAGACCTCTGTGGAAGTGTATGAGCACTATGTAATACTGGCAGCAGTTATTACACGTTGTTTCATGATTCAGGCACAAAGAAGTCTACTCCATATAATAATGGGAACTTTGAACCTTATTCAATCTACTGTTGTCCAGTAAATGTTTTAAAGAAATGTTGTACTACTAGGTTTTGTCTGGTTACTTTAGGGAGCAACAGATATGTTGAAATTTCTGAACTGGACTTCAGGTCTATTTGTAGGGTATTAAGTCAGGCATAAGGTTTTTCTCTTTGTCTCAAGATAATGTTTTATGCTCAGCCTTTAAAAAAGGAAGTTGTTTCTTTGACATGAGCAAAAACAAACCCATTGGAGAGATGGCTATAAATGCCAAAGAAGGTGAAAGAAGTGAAACGTGGGTAGCTTTGAAGAACAGTTATTTTTATTAGACTGCAGTTTGACACATTCAGATTTTTCTGTCTGCCAACATCTGTTTTTGAGATGTTCTTGTTTTTTCTAAGCAACTGAAGTCACAAATGGGTAGGCAGGATGAAGTAGCTTTTTTATTAAGCAGTAATTAAAATAAACGATACTTTTTCAAAAGAAAGAAATAATGACTGTGTCAAAAACGTTCACCTCCTGAAAAAGGGGCAAAAGCATAAGACCTTTTGCTGGTATAAGTCGACTTGGCTGAAGTAAATTCAGTGAGCATCAGAGAAGCTAGACTGCAGTCTAGGGTATTCGGGATTACAATGAGCCATGCCAATTACACACGGCAAAAAGTAATTTGTATACAGATCACTTTTGTTAACTGTACCAATTTTCATACCTTTAGTAGCTTTGAGACCTGATTTTGATTTCATGCCAGTGTTAGTTCCTTGCTTTTCATTTTTTGACTGGCAAAACTGAATTCAACATACACCTTGTATCTAGAGACAACTACGAGTCTCCCAGTATCAAAACACACTATAAAATGACATAAGACAGCTTGTCTGAAGCCTTGCTGTGGGTGATCTGCTTCATGAAAAATACTGTGGACTAAGATTAAGAAAAAAATGTGCATATAAAACTAAGTACGACAGGGCTTGATCTGGAAAAGGCACTCCACTCAGAGGCCTTTTCTGTGTCAAGTGAGAGGCTGTTTTCCACCAGTGTCTCAGAAAATTGAGCGCATTGGCCGTCTCCTCATGCTGCAGATAAATTATTTCCTCACTGTGATATCCAGCCTGCCCTGATGAGTAATTGAAACAACCAGAACCCTCCTTTGAATTAATAAAATATAAGAACTGTGAAGCTTTGTGTAGAAAAATAAAAAACTATACACTGGGTTAGCATGACAGAAATCTTTGGGTTTTTTTCATTATGAGGAGAAGAGGTGCAGGTTGTGTCTTCTGCATATCTTCAAGGCTTGCATATCAGATGTGTAATTGGAATATAAGTTGTCAATACGTAGACTGGTTAGTAGGGGTCTCATTTCTAGTAAAGAAAAGGCGGATTTCGGATTTCTGCTTTGGCTGGATGTTCTTTCATAACAAATGATTCTTATCTTTGAGGTTGTTGAAGTACTTTGCTTTGTGCAGCATAATAGGAGGGAAAAGTAGTTTTCAGGCCTTCTCTATTAAGAGAAAATGACTGGTGGATGTCTGTCTGGCTTGATTAAAATAATTGAGACAATCTATAATGCAAAACAAACTGAAATTGCTTTGCAATGTTATTATAATACTGAGTGCAATATTTTGCTTACAATAGTGACTAAGGAATTTTACATCATATTGATTTTGCTTTGTTTTCTGTGTAAAATAAATGATGCTTAACCTTGTTTAATTAAAAATACATATATATATATATATATGTGAAGATGCCACAATCTGATTTCTTTTAATTTGATTTGATAATTAAAACCAATAGGGAGAAATAGGCGATGTATTGGAATATGAATATTTTTCTTTGATTAAAACTACGGTGCTACAGTGTATAATTGAATCTTCATTTAGGGTAGTATCTAGACAATGTGTCAGATCTGTAACGACTGCTGGCTAACTCAAATGGCATCAGCTGAGATGACAGAGAAAAATGGTCTGGAATTGTATTTAGTTTTGAAAAGGAAATCATCCGAGAAAGCAAGCAGGAGACACTGGATGTGAATTGATGATTAGACAAGTGGTTTAATGAAGATTTGGGATTGCAGAGGGTTTGCATGATTTTCTTTCTTTTTTTTTTTTTTTCATTTCTTTTTATTTTTTTAAATTCTGGAACTTTCAGGAGAGGGGGATCAATATTTTGGTTCCTTTATTTCAATAGATGGCTAATCAATTTTTAGGATGGAACTAAAGTGAAAAGATACCATATGGGAGCATTCCTTCCAAAATCAGTGTGAGAGGTAGGAGAACGCCTTGGCACCAAAGCACACAGAGAGAAGGATTCCTTGATTGGCAAAATGTTAACAGAGGGGACTAGATGGTAAGCAAGTGCGAATGGAAATCCTTGTTCATGAGCTTAAATGCGATGTTATTGGTGTGACAGAGGCTTAGAAGAGATGTGACTGCAGTGTTAAAAACCACAGCATAGAATGAATTGGGTGGGAAAACAGTCAAAGTGCTTCGGGGTTTTGGTTGGTTGGTTTTGTTTTTTTGGTTTGGTGTTTTGTTTTTTTTTTTTTTTTTTTGGCCATGTATAAGTTAGAAGTAAATGATCTTGAAAATTTAGAGCTGAATGCCAAGAAGTGAAATATGGTGTAACAGTACATAGTGCTGGCAGCAAATCAGAAGGTAGTTGTTAAGGAAAGATCTTAGATCAGTCCCTGATGTATCGGAAACTGTCCTCTACTAGCACTGGAGGTGTCTTGTGGAACACACTTCACCAGCACTGATGATACCGTAAAATCAGCAAATTGAAGAAATTTCTAAAACCAGAGTATAAGCATTCCTTTATTTGTGCCAGGCTCACTCATGGGACAGCTCCACCTATCGAGGGCACAGAATAATTCCCAGACATGGTTATATCTGCGCAGATCACACATATTCATTACATTTCCAGGAAATTCTTTACATACGCATTACATTTCTTGGAACCACTTGGCATATGTGATTGTCCCTTGTGCAGTTCAATGAGTTGGTGGTCTTTGGAGGGTCCTGGAAGGAAGTGAGATGTCTTCCTCAGGCTGTCCGCTGCTTTACCTCAAGTCCTGGGCATGCGCAGTCCCTTTGTTATTCGGCTCATAACCGCAAAGACAGTTGGAACCAGTCCTACACTGGTCTTGCCAGCTTTCATTCTAAGGAGCAAGCACATTGTCTCCTAACCTTATCCTGCTTATCTTAACAAATACGATTCTTGTGACTTAACGGCTAGTGAGTGCCTGACACCTAACATCTGTGAATCTCATTCTTAGTAAGTGCCTAACATCTATAAACCTTATTCTTATTAACTTATTTGGATACTAATTTCTGATTTTAAGTATCACTAAAATATCTATGTAGCTTAAGAAAATGATTGATTAAAGTTGCTTAACTCTATAAAGAGTCAGTTAACCAGTTCAGCTCTGGGCAATTTTATATTAAAATGTCTGTCTGACATTATATTATATTATATTATATTATATTA
>VWYH01004279.1:37220-58016 GCA_013399365.1 Pampusana beccarii | reverse complement strand
ATTATATTTTATTATTTTTTAATGTATTCTTAAAACATCTGGGGAATTCCACAGGCTAAAATTTTGTCATAGGATAGGCTTACTGTCGGGTAAGTCTGGCATCCACACCAAGAGAATGGTTGATGTGAGACTTGATTGATAAAGAGTTTAAGGAGTGGAATATAATGAATGCTAATCTATATGTATTTGTGGGAAAATATACCTTAACAATTTAGACATCACTTTTTTGAGGTTACATGTTCGGTTGATAAAGGTGTTGATGTAAAGTCTGCAATAGATGTTGTCAGTGTCCAATATTCTTAGACCAGGTTCTTTCAGGTATTCCATGCTTAGAGAGTGTAATGTTTAATGTCAAACTTATTTTTAAGATATTTGATGTTACATATGATTTTTTTTATTTAGCAGAGTGATAAAAAACATACTGAAAACACAATACAAGTGTAAATTACACTTAGAAAAATATGACAATTGCAATAAGCCATTCACTCACGAGAACAATGGCATTCCCATTACTGATCTCAACAGTATGCTCGCTGTCAAGCTGCTGAGCATCCTCAGTTGTCAGGAATTAATACGTAGGTTCAAGCCAGCTAAAACCTGTTGCTCTGTTTGAAAGTCTGTTGTTAGTTATTTTCTATACTCTGGTTGAGCCACACATTCACTCCCCCCCATCCTGCGCTGGCTCAGGGAGACATTTACACCAGCAGTTGATCCACTCAACTGTTGATATCTGTTTATCTCAATCAAAGGCTAGCTACTCTCTGGTCCCTTTTGTGTTGAGATAAAGTCAGCTTCTTTGTTTTATTCTCTGAGCTTCAGGGGCATATCACCCTTGCCCATCTCCTCTAAGTTTTGTTTCATTGTAGGGGCTCATACAGGGACTTGCATTCCCCCCTCAATGGTTTAGGTTGTCACAGATGTCTGTAGGGGTTTGAACTCAACAGTCCATGGCATTTTGATTTTAAAAAATTGTATTTCCATGGCTCATGCTAAATGGAATAAAACAGGCTAACGTATCTCAAAATATAATTGTAAACAGACAATAATTTCTATACATCTGTGTTTCTGTTGCAGTGCCTAGAGGAACTGCTTTTTAACCTTAAGGTATTTTGCATTTTTGCTTTAATCTGCAAGTGAAAATGCAAAATCATCACAAATTTAAGTTTGCAGACAATGCCAGTTTGAGAGAAGTGGGTCAGCGGCAAAGAGAACAAGCTGACCGCTCTGAGTGATGCTGGATCACTTGATAATGTGGGCACAAGGAGACACGGCTCAGTGTGGCCGCGTGTAAAACCAGGCTTGAGCAAGGAACACAGAATATGCTTAAGGCATGGGAATCTCTGTCCTGTGGAAAAATTTAAGGGTAGAGACAGCCTAAAAGGACTGAGTTGGATTTAAGAGAAGACGAATACAGAACTGAAGTAGAGAAAGTCACAGTGCTTGTCATATTGCAGTCAGGGCAGCGAAATGTGGGAGCAACTCATCATCTGGTGAGTTCTCCGTTGCCAGGAATTTTCATCAAGAGTGACTGTTTGTCTAAAAAAATAACTAGTTCAGTTTAATTTGGGAAAACGTATTTTTTGCACTCCTGTTGAGGCCCCATGCCTCTCATCAGTCAGACCTTCTGCATGGAGGAAAACTGTTTCTGTCACTCTTGCTTTGCGAAAGTGGTGGGCAAGGTAACCTTTACCGTGTAGCTGAACAGCTGGATTTGCTTACCAGGGCACTACAAAGCAAATAGAGTGTCCCACTATGTCTCCTAAGGGTGTGACTTTGCTAGCAAAATGTATGTGATACGTCAATTTAACTCCATGTCTACAGTATGGAGATTTGATTAGGTTTTGCATGTTATCATAGGGAAATCCTGGTTCTTGTGCTGTTTCTTATGTGAGTCATCTTTCCAGTGTTGATTTATTTCTGCTGCTCTGCCACACCAGTCTCTTTTTATAAGCTGTTAAATGCCATGCAGAAATAATTTCTTTTATCTAGTTAAAGAGCTGTGTCATACCCATCACAGACAGCTGATGCTCTGCTTTCTCTCTCTTTTCTGTTCTTCAAACTGCCTCCATGTTCAATTGAAATAACACTTTTATTTGCTAGAAGTTCAGTTTGTTTTCACTTCCTTGTTTGCCAACTTATTTGGCTAAATCTCTAGTGTTATGTGAACATGAATGCCTCCTATTGACAGTACTTATAGCTTTAATATGAAGTGCTGTGAAGATTTTAGGGATTTAAGATTATTACCTTTGAACCCTCTCCTCTGATAAGATAATATGTGAATACTGACATGCATTTTAGTGGGCTGTAAAATCTGGTAGGTTTTTCATGTACAAAATCTGTGAGAAACTTTTTGTATCGCTGCCATGATTATTATCAGAATGAGTGTGTATATATAATATATATGAAGGCTGATAATGCTCTGTAACTTCTAGGTGTGGATTTATATTCGTATAAGTATATAATCACGGAAGTATCTGCACATAAATAACATCTGTGAGAATGGAATTTGTTATATAAAGCATACAGCAATCTATAGCTGTGGAGAGTTGGCATGACTATCTGATGAAGCTAATCGCTTCAGCACTGTGTTTTGTTAACATCTTTCAGTTCCTTTCTGAGCTTCTGAAGAAAGAGAAAGCAAGCATCTGATTTCACATCATTCATGAGAGAGAGTGTATTGATTTCTCTTTCCTTAGGCTCTTTCTTTTCACAATCTCTGGGCAGTTGATCAAAATACTGGCCAAAGCAGGATCTTTCAACCTTCCTGTGTCTCTTGGCACCTCATGCTAACCAAACCAACTCAGAAATTTGGCATCACAAGTAAATGCTTTATGTTATTGTGTGTATATATATATATAGTTGTTAACTTTTTGTGACTATAGTAAGTGACCAAGAAAAGTCAAGGGTAAAGACCTTTTTATTAGTTCTTTTTACCAGGTGAGGTTGTGTGGATAGCTTATTTGCATGTGTTCGGAGTGTGTATTGTCAAGAATTATTGAATGGGCATCTTTCAAACTTCAGAAAAGGTATCTGATTAAATCCAAGTTCTTATTATGGTAAAGGCTATAATTAGTAAAGCTATAATTGACAAAAGGCTACCATCCCTGGAGCTGTTTAGAAGGTGTTTAAACAAGGTTCTTAGGGACATGGTTTAGTGCTAGAGTTCAGTTAGGTTTTGGTTAGACTCAATGATCCTGAGGATCTCTTCCAACTGAAATAATTCTATGATTCTACGAAGTAGTCCTTTAGAGATATGTTGCTGTTTTCTGATCACTGATAACAGGAAAGTAAAGATAGGGAATTTACACTAGGTCACTACATTGATTAAAGTAAAGCAATTTAAATTTTTTTGGACAGACTTAGTTAAGAAAGGCTGCTCCTAATTGAATTGAGCTACACTGAAATTCTGTCTTTAATGTAAATGAGAGGTTCCACGTACTTGTTTGCAGCAATTTAGATTTGTAGTTTAAAATTTAACAGAAGCAAATTATAGTGAAGATGGCCTTTTATAGATTTGAACTATAAACATGGGAAAGGACTCAAAACTGGTGATATACACCTGCTGAAGTTTTCACTGCATTCATAGTGGTATTTGCGATTTCCCAGGTATTTTGTGTGTCTTTTACTGAATACACACTGTGAGGATAGATGAATTCCCTGTGAACCTGAGGTTTGACTTCACCAGGTATCTGGTGAAACTTAATTGCTGTTCCAAAGCTGTGTTTCAAATGTTTCAGCATTATTCCTCTTCCTGATGAGGAGAGATTGCAAATCCTGCCCTTTTGCACCTGTGCCCCTTGTCCCTGGCATGCCTTGTGTGCAGTTCCGCAGGATGGAATTTCATATATTTAAATGATGGGCACCAGTATATTGCCCAGTAGATTGGGAACCCTTGCATAGTAACATTTTCTTGATAGTAGTGTTGGCAGTTACATGCCTCTGCTCATACAAATAAGCAACCATGAAGTTTGTTTGTTTAATTAGAAGCAACTCCCAGTCCTCCAAAACGACCACCCTTTTACAAATGCAGACAGTCTTTAACAGAAAGACGGATGCCTGCATTTATTAGATTTCCCTAAATCTGCAAGCCTCATAAACCAATGAAAGAGAGATTATGTGTACATATTTACAGAGGTGCTAAGAAACTAAACTGCATGATTGTTGCTACTTTCCACACAGCTATAAGAATGATTGAAATTCTTATATGTGCACTAAAATACTGATGCTGGTAACTTCTTGCATGTAAAGAGGCATCCTGTGATGTCAGTGCAGGTCCTGGTGATACAGAGGACTATTAAAGCGAATCAGACTCTCAAGTTTAGTAGTGTACTTGTGTAAATGTGGAGAAAGATTCCATATAAGGTTTTTTTAATGCATAGACAACACAGAATATTAAGTTAGATTCTGACAGTGTTTGAATATGCACAATGTAAAATATAAATAATATTAAGTCAGTAGCATCATATACTTTATAGAATAACATACCCTTATACGAGATCTGAATGACTTGTGAGGGCACCCACAACAGTGTGCCTGCACATAGAGGGAGGAGATGCCATGAAAGGAGCAGTTTAGGCATCAACTCAAATGTTTCAATCAGTTACTTAGTTAATATTACAGCTGTCAGTGGTGTAGTTTAAAAATACATTACTGAAGCTGTAATGCCCTCCTCCATTTTAATCATTTTCACCAAAGCGAGTCCCACTCCAGAGGTTTGTCTGCTCTAACAATGCATTTGATACTAGCTTCCCTAAGGCACAAAGTGAGATGGGCAACCAATTTGGAAATTATAATAATCCAGTCAAGGTTAAGATTGCCTTGTTCTGCTGGGATATTATAAAATTTGAACCATGTACATACATCTAAAATAAATTAGCTGTGGGTGGTTGCTGGAGTTTTATCACTCTAGGGAACTCTTTCTTTAAATTTGAGATACATTGGACTCCTATTATCTGGTAATGCATTAATTTCAGTGGCATATATTTTTAGATTAATGTTGGCTCCAAAATTATTTGAGTATTTGGGATAAAATGGGGTCATAAGAAGACAGTTTGAAAGGCAAAGAATATAATTATTATTTTAGAGTCCATGACCACTGGCAATGAGATGCTCATATCTCCCCTCTGTTTAAAATATCTGCTATGCTGTGAAGGAGGATACAAAAGAGCATCATTTAGCTGACTGATGCTGATGGTCTCTGCTTGCCATTTCTAAATAATTTTAAATACATGTAAGATGTTATAAACTATATATATATTTTACTCTAAAAATATTATTATTTAAAGCCCTGTATTCCCTGTGCTGGTGTATGTAGTTTCTGCAAAGTTCCAATGTGGGGCTGCAGAAAAGCCCACAAATCCTGGAGGAGATTCAGGGCCTCAATCAGTCAAATCAGACACAACAAGGGAACAAACAATAGTTTGAAGGCGTTGTCAGCCAGCTGTAACGTTTTATCAATATTCTTTTTATTGTCTCCTAGTTTGTGTTGTATGTATGTGTTGAGATGTATGCCTGAAGGATTGGCTACTGTCAAGGTCCAAAAGAAACATGAAAGCTTTGATATACGCTCAGGTGGCATCTAAACCAACCTGTGGATACACATGACGATGTGACCCAGGCTCATGTTCCCCTGACCAGGAAAAAAAGAGTAGTGTTAGTTCATATCTACCGTAAATTCAGGATACGGCTAGGGCATAGCTGGTTTAGCAGTAAGGTCTGGGACTAGTCCTAGTCCTGCGACCTATGGTGAAGAGTTCTATGAGTCCTAAAAAAGAAGCACATGGAAGTGAACTTGGTGTTCATTCTTGGAAAATACTGACCCCTTTCTGGGTTCTGTCTGGCACCTGTTGGATTGTAGGAGGATTTCAGGCTATTTCAATATGTTACAAGATCCGGACAGTGAATTAGAGAGGGATTATTACTGACAATTAAAAGGAAACAAAGGAGAAAGCTGGAGGGACATAGGTCGAGGCAGCAACATAAGCAGCCTGCTTGGGGGTAAACAGAAGATGGTAAGTGAGGGAAGTGAGACTCAATAACTGTCTTTTTGTCGGTGCGGTTTTGTTGGCATTGCACAGACCAAATTATGACAAAGAACTGTTCAAGGTGGGAGAGAGAAAAAAAAGTGAGAGGAAGTCAGCACAAATGTGGAGAAAAGGGCGCATCTGTCTATGGAAAGCAGATACCGAAAGAGAAAATTAGACCTCAAATTGAAGCAAAAAGCATTGCTAGGTATTTGGTTGCTTCTGAGGCAACTAATGAAGTTCTGTGGAGCATGAGAAGGAGCTGATGACGGTGAAGGGTAAAGTGTAGGCAGGAGTTGGTGGGGCTAATGATCTAAGGAACTGCAGAGAGAGGAAACAGAAGATACTTAGGAGTAGAAGAGACACGTTGAGGTATGAGATGGGTAACTCTGAAAGAAGCTGGTGCAGGCACGGAGCTTCCTGGGAAGCGCTCAGCAGCTGCGTGAGGAATGGAAGGCAATGCCAGCTGATGAGAAATGAGGTAGGGCTCCAGTCCTAGGTGTGTGTTTAGGGTATGTGTGATAAATTGCCTTCATTTTTCCAACTGTCCTGTCTCGCAAAGGGCAGTACAGTCATTTTCTCTTGCTGTTAGCTCTGCATTTCTCACTGGAGTGTCTCAGAGAAAGAGAGTAACTATGGCTTCTCCAAGCTCCCCAAACAACCAACCCATCAAACGTGATCAGTGTAATCCCCTTCCCACTAAAAACTGTAACATGTCTTTGTGACAAATTTTCAAGTAGTCCTGTTTTTCAAAATGGAAGTTTTCACAGAAGATAATGAGGATAATTTTGTACTTTTACTATAGTTGCTCCTTTTTTCCTCGGTGTTTTGTGATCTCTACAAGGTAATTTTAGATATATAATATCTTGCCTGTAAATCTATTCCCAGATTATCAAAGCTCTTATGCATGATATGATTTCTGACAATTCTTGAGGAAGTGTTATGTTTTCTCTTTCTTAATTATCTCAGTCTGCATATGAAGTTAATTAATTAAACAAGCAAATCAGACCCAGGTGGCTGGTTATCAGAAAGGTTTATGCATCCTGGAATTGGTATGTGTTTAAATTTTGTGTTTCTTATCTGGCTTCATTCACTAATAAAGAGGTGAGCATCTCAGACCTTCAGGCACTTGGACCAAAGTATATATACCATCTTTTTTCCTGTATGGTTACTGAAGAGTCTGTGTAACTCTGAGGAGCACCTCTCCACGAAGGTGCCCTTAGTATAAAGTCTCAGTGCACCGAATTTAAATAAAGGCTTCCCCTTGGTGTGCACATCAATCCTTGCTGACGGAAGCACTCCATAATGTGCAGCCACTGTAACAATATGGTCAGATGGAAAACAACATAACAGCCATAAAGACAGTTAATAAAGTTATTTAACATTAACCTTAAAGTATTTTTTTAATGCTGAAGTATATTAAAGAGACTAGAGCCTTTATGTCCATTTGTGCAGAGACAAGTTCTTTCCTAAGGGCCACCGAGTTAATTGGCTGCCATGCAAGAGTGTGAGTGTACACCGCAGCAAAAAGGAATAGATGCAAAGCATTCAGACTTCTGAGCCTGATAATCTTTATTACCCCTTGCGAGATTAAAAGAGTTTGTCTTCATCCCATAGGAAATGGCACAGCACAGCAGTATTTACACAATAAGATCACTATTCACTATATTGTAAGGCAAATTCAATTCTGCTTCATAAAGCTCTCACTGCATGTTGCCATAATCAATAGGAATAGTACGTAATAGTAAATATTGTTTAAAAGTAGTTTTGTGTCTCTGTCAAGTGGCAGTGGGTGTCCTGAAGCTTGCTGATTCACTTCCTAGTGTAAATACTGTTAAGTTTTAGCTGTTTTTATAAAGCAAAACTTCAGGTTTACAGAGCTGTCTGGTCAGTAGTTCCCACATGTAAGTTTCAGCCCAAATGTCCCACTGTTTTCTAGAGAGCAAAATCAGCTCTGCTCAGGGACCAAACTCAGGCTCAGCTCTTAGTTTCTGTATAGAGAGCTTTCATCTGTGCAGACTTGAGTTACCGAAGTGAACTAACATGTTTTTCCATGTTTAAATGTCTTTTCAAGCTAAAGACTGAATAACAGTGACGCCTGTACACTATTATTTTCTTTTTTAGAAGTATTTTAAAAGCACTGGCTCTCTATAATTTTTAAGTCCAAAAACTGGTCTGAATTTCCATGATGAAAGGGAAACCAATAAGAACAGTTGTGTTTGTGGTGGTTACGAACACTAGGAGGAATCTGTGTGGAGACTTCTTTCAATGTGGAGAATTACACTGACACAATTTGATGTAGAACAAACTTTGAATGCGGTGTTAGTCCCTGCTTATCCCACAGCAATGAAGTTACTATGTGAGTCAAAACATTTTGCTAAAAGCAGAACATACAGCAACAGTTTTATAGAAATACTCCGAGAGAACAGAAACTGAAGAAATTCTCTGTTCAGTTGAGAAAGGAGGTTAGGTAGGGGGACAGCAGAGAAGACAATGACAATGGTGAGGTGTTCAGAGAGTAGCTAAGGTAAATCAGGTGCCCCTCCTTGTAAGGCAGAACCAAGATCAAAAAGCTGTAAAACTGTGGTCTGCATATGACCTCCAGTTTTGAAGAACGGTTGGATATATATCATTATACTTCAGGAGCTGAACTCTTTCTGCCTTCCAAGGAGACATCAGTATAAAATGCCATTTGAACTTGAAGCTCTAGCTTTTACATCATTAATTTGATGGTGATTTCAGTGACAGCTGCAACTGATTGGTAGGGCTCTTCCTTTTCCCAGAAATGCTGAGCACCAATCACTTCAAATGACATCAATGAAAATGATCAAGGACTGGTTTCCCTGAGAAGTTAATCCTTCAGTTCTTTTGTAAATCACAGTTTTATACTCTTGAGAACAATTAGTAAGTGAGTGGACCATTTAATTGATTCACCAAAAGGACTCTGATCATAAATTGTGATTCTCGATAAATTTGATGGAACTGAGGTACAGGCATACCTTGCTACCTATTGAAACTGTTTTCAGTTTGAATACTCTGGTGTGGAGTATCCTTGTGATAGCGCATGTGATAACTGTAGCTGATATCTGATCTTCTATAGTTTGGGTAAAAGGGTATTTTTGGATGCAGTCTTTGTTGCCAGTAAAAAAAGGTTTTGTTTGCTAATATGTCTTAGATTGCTGTTCCACTCTTTCAGTGCCAGAACAGAGTGATGGGATATACTGACGTTCTCAGTTCATGTGTGCCATGAATAACTTGTGAGTTATTTGACTTTGAAAGAGGGAAGCAGGTTTCAGTCAAATACCGACTACACTGAGTTAGATCTTCCTGGGTTTCAGGGACGGCTCTTCCCATTGTTAGTTTCTTTCCCCTTCTGACTTCTGTATAATTGGGGCTGAAAGTTTCAGATGAGATTTTTTTTTGTTTTTTTTGTTGTGGCATAAGTACCAAGTATTTGATTTTTTCAGATACTGGATTTGTGCACAACCCCACTATATTTTTGTTAGATTTATATGTACTTTTGTGTTATTAATTTTTTTGACAGATAAGATTAAGAAAAGTGTTGAGGTAAAGGCTGAGGCTTAATGTTGAATTGCTAATGACACAATTATTGAACATAGTTTACCATGATTTAAAACTTACCACCATTTTTTTGGTGTGTTTAATTATTTCAAAAACATCAGTCTTGCTTGCATGTTCTATAGGAGGCTTTTCCAGGCTTTCCTTTTCCATCCATAGGTGCTGGTAGAGACAACAGTGCCAAATTTTGTGCCAGGATCTGTATTTTGAAGAAGTTTGCATAGGGCTGCTTGTGTGTGTATCAGGGAAAGCAGTGTATGTGTTCAGACTGGTTCGTAGGAGGTGGCTGGTGGTGGTGGTGGTGGTGGAGAGGAGGATGTGCAAAGGTGGCACTTGGTTGTCTACTGCAGCAGGCAGGATCTGTTCCTCACTGCAGCCGGGCTTTGGGAGGCTCAAATTCAGTCCTTGGTGATGGGGAGCAGTCTCCAACAAAAGCATGTGTGTGCTTTGAGGAGGACAATGCTTCCTTGGTAAAGTCCTTGAGTGCTCCGTGCACTTTGCTGCCGGAATATGGCAGCAACAGCATCTCCTGACTTTCTGCTGTGAAGGTGAAAACTGTAGCACTTAAAGTGAACAAAACTATCAGTACTTGGAGTTAGGAGAGCTGTGTGTAGTGATTTGCTGACTTGACTGAAGTTATTGTCAACAAACAGCCCTTAACTGAATGCTTGCCTGTATTTTTAATGACACGCAGAAAAAGGGGAAGGAAGAGGTGACTAGGTGGGGAAAATCGTACTTTCCTTCCCTGTTCCATTTACCGGGTGGAACTGGAATCTTATCCTAGTTTATGGTAGATAAGTTGCAATAGGGATAATCTTTTTTTAAACATCCATGAGTGACCGACTGTTTTCTTTGTGTTTTGGAGGGTTCTTAATGAAGTGGAGCCCACTGCCCATGTTTGTGGTCCACAGCCCTGAGCTTTGCCAGCTGTGCAGTTGGGTGCTGCCTGGAGCTCCTTGTTGCTTCTGAACCCACTGCCTTCATGTGCTCCCCCCACCTTCTTCTGCTGTTCCCTTCCTGAGTTATAATGTCAGTGCCCTACCGGTATAGAAACTCTGCATTTCTTTAGCCTTGTAAATCTTAAGTGCCCAAGTGCAAATCTGTTTTGAAAACCTTATTTTTACAGGAGACTGTGTGTCTTTCTTCAGGGATAATTTTTGCATTTTATTCCTGCCACAATCTGTGAGAGAGAACCCTGGAACAGCAATGCAGCTGTAGCAAACCAATATTTTCTAAAGTCCAGCTGGCTTATTACTCAATATCTGTGGTATTTTTTGCCTATTTATATGCATTTCTAATAGATTTAAAACATGTATTAATAATAAAAGGGAAAGTATTTGGCGTTATGCTGTGTTGTTACTTAAGATACAGAGAGGTCTTGAAATCTTCTCAAATACATGCAGAGTATTTTTATCCAGCCCATTTGTAGAATGTTTTTTCATCTCACTGTGCAGGGCAATGTGTCAAGAAGGGCTGAAAACAAAACAAACCACTCCCACACTTCCCAAACCTTGCAGAAAACTGTAAGTCTGGTAGCAAAGAAAGAAATGTATGCATAAGGATTTCTGTCGCACTGGGTATTGTGCTTAGTCACACTATTCTTGCATGTCACATTACATCATGTCTTATTTTGATACAGCACACCCGTATGTAACCAAAGAAAACCCTCCTAGTCTTTGAAAGTTGAGGACTTTTGATGCTATTTACTTGTTCTAATCTTATTATAGAACAATGACCTTATTTTTTTTTTTTTTTTTTTTTTAAACAGACATGGGGATAATATAGCAGTCCAGAGTAGATATTCCCTGCCTTCTGTTATCGGAGAAATATCTCCCAGACCTGTGGTGGTTTCCTTTTGAATATAGCTTGTAACAGCACTTTAGAAACTTTATACCAGCTGGAACATAGTGACTAGCACAAGGGGCTCTGCAGAGGAAGTTAACACCTAAATGGCAGAAAAAAAACCCAAAAAACCAAAACCAAACAAGAGGGCAAAAAAGAACAAACCTTCAACCATTCTCTCCTCCCTTCTTTGAGATCTCACTGCCCTGGTATTTTCTGATTATTGTTCCGGAAAGAGGCTGCTGCACTTGTGGGATTTACATCTGTACGGTGTAGCACCACCCATCTTTTGAGATGTTTATGTAGTTCCTGGAAAGTAGAGTCAGACACAGGCTGGAGCTCAAGGATGCACTTAGGACTATGTCTTGATCATGGACTTAAAAAAAATGGTTTGCATTTCTGTAATTCTGCAATCTTATCTGCCTATTTTTTTTTCTTTTTGTCTCATGCTCCGTGCTTAAAACCTGTGGAGCAACTAAACTCAATCCATAAAGAACTTTATCAATACCTAACTAGCATTGCCCTCAGTGCATCAGCAGTTACACCTACAGGTGGAAACTGGATCTTACTGATGGAAACATGTTTGTTTATAATTAGAAAACAGGTGTTTTATTCTGGCCATGTTGTTAGTTACTTTTAAACTTTGTGGATGAGATGTGGAGAGAAAGGTTTCATTTATTTTTGAGTTAATTATTGGTTGATAGGTATATTTCTAAAACCTTGTGACTGAAAATTAGTTCATTATGTCAAATAGATACCAGGAAAAATATGAAAAAATATTGTGTCCCATAATCACTACTGAAAAGATCTAAATTCACTTTGAGAGGCTTAAGTAATAAGCTGGTCTCTTTCTTTCTTCATCCTATCTGGTGTGCACAGTAATGGGTTATTCTTTCTATCGTATCTGTCGTCATCAGCAATTTGAGCATTATTAGGTTAGATGCTGTATCTATACATTATGAGGGGTTTCTGGCCTTGAAGAGTTTATGTTGTAAAGTGTTATGCCAAGAAAGATTTTTGGAGGTTCTTGTTCATGAGAAGAGGGAGTGATGCTCACAGTATCACATGATCGTATCGGTGGGCTGAGGCCAATTGTATGAGGTTCAACAAGGCCAAGTGCTGGGTCCTGCACTTGGGTCACAACAACCCCAGGCAGAGCTACAGGCTTGGGGAAGAGTGGCTGGAAAGCTGCCTGGCAGAAAAGGATCTGGGGGTGTTGATTGACAGCTGGCTAAATATGAGCCTGTAGTGCGCCCAGGTGGCCAAAAAGGCCAAGAGCATCCTGGCTTGTATCAGGAATAGTGTGGCCAGTGGGACTAGAGAAGTGATTGTACCACTGTACTCGGTGCTGGTGAGGCCCTACCTTGAATACTGTGTTCAGTTTTGGGTCCCTAATCATAAGAAAGACATTGAGGTGCTGGAGAGCATTCAGAGGAGGGTGATGAAGCTGGTGATGGGCCTGGAGCACAAGTGTTATGAGAAGCGGCTGAGGGAACTGGGACTGTTCAGCCTGGAGAAAAGGAGACTGAGGGGAGACCTGATCGCTGTCTACAACTACTTGAAAGGAGGTTGTAGCATGGAGGAGGTTGGTCTCTTCTCCCAAGTAGCAAGTGACAGGACAAGAGGAAATGACCTCAAGTTGTGCCAAGGGAGGTTCAGATGGGGCATTAGGAAAAAATTCTTCATGGAGAGGGTGGTGAAGCAGTGGAACAGGCTGCCCAGGGAAGTGGTGGAGTCACTATCCCTGGGGGTGTTTAAAAGATGAGGTTCTTAGGTGCATGGTTTAGTGCCAGAGTTAGCTTAATGGTTGGACTCAATGGTCTTGAGGGTCTCTTCCAACCAAAGTGATTCTATGATCTTCCCAAATGTCATTGTAATAGTGCTGTCAGAGCTGAGAACTGTGCCCAGATACCTCCAATCTGACTGCCAGCGCCTCAGATACAAAGGCCATCTTCCTCTCTAATTGAAAGGTTGGGTTTTCTGTTGTTGTTTTTCCAAAAATATTTATANTTTGAGGTTCTAGAGAGATGTGCTAGATTATATTCCCCACCATTTTTTTTGACCTGTATCTGATTTTCTCTAAGCTATATTTGACATATTTAAACAGCTTTGTTTAGAAATTGTTTCTCCTCTCCTGCTGCCTTGTATTTAAATAGAAATCCAAGAACTCAGATACTAGGCAATGGAAGATATTTACCAGTGGCAATATTTTGGTTTTTGGCAGAAAATGGAAGCAAATGAGGTAATTGTTGCTGTGGCTTCTGGAGCTGCCTTGGAGTGTGTCACACAGCTGACATAATGATGAGCTGATTGGGCTGTCCTGTCCACCTGGACACACTTTGGCTTTGATTCTTCACTAATTCTGTAGGAAAACAAGCTGCTGTGCCAGTCCCATTCATGGAGGGACTGTTGCAGATGACTGTTCATTATCAAAAGGAAATGGTATTTTCTCATGACCACGTATGTTCTTTAGGATTCCCCTCTGCAGCTCTCAGGAAACCTGTTTGTTACTCTCAGAGATGGTATATATAGAAGTTGAGCGTTGGAATTGGAAAAGAAATTGAAAAAATTAATAAAAGCATGAGAAAAAAGTAGTTATTCTAAAAGGAAAAGGACTTGCATATTGATAATCTTGAAAAGAGATAATAAAACATTCTTGATGGTGTAACATGGTCTAAGCGTATGTCTTATGACTAAACCAAATATGAAACTGGAGCTTAGGACAGTCTGTTTCCAGCAGAAGTGTTTTTCTCAATTTATTTTACTGATAGCAGAGTCTTAAGCGAAGTGTCTGTACAACACTTTAAATTATTTTAAAGTCATTAATATTTTATTATCAAAATACTCAAAATAATAACCCCCTCACAGACACACTATGTCAGTAAATAATGCAAAAAAGAAAAAGAATTTGTGATTCCAGTATGAAGGTCAATGTAAGCGACAAGATCTTCTCTGCTAGGTATGTATGCTGCTTTCATTCTTGTATATGGGAGGAAATATTTAAATTTAGCCCATAGGCAAAGTGTTTGACATTATGTAGTTGAATGTTTTGAGGAATAAATCAGAAAGGTATGGTGAACATGTTTTTGCTGCCCAAAGCTTGTCTGGTTACATTAGGGTTCTGTTGTCTTTCAGGATTATGTATATTTGAGATACAGACTAATAGGGTTATATTTGTAATTTTCCCAGTTAATTGGGAAACATTCTTTGTGCAGGCAAAAGGAAGAGACCACCCGGGTCTATCAGAAGTTACTGGCAGTTTCTTCCAGTTAGACCATTATTGCTCTTTTCTCTTTCTTTTTAATTTCAAAGCGAGTTCCAGTGGAGTTGTGGCACTGACCTTGAGTGCTGCACATGTAATACTCTGAGAGGAAGGACTCATGGAAATAGATGGTAAGATGAGAGCAGCTGGCCAGGGATGTTAAGAATTTGATGCTTTACAACAGAAAGTTTTGGCACGTCCTGATTTATTTTTTTTCCCTGTGTTTGTGTGCAGAGAAGAATGCAGTTTGTTCATGTTCCTTAGGAGGCTTGAAACAAATACATGGTTTGGGGCTCATGAGACATCCCGCTGATATCTCAGTGAACTACATTTAAGTATAGCACATTTAATTTTGACTATGATCCTGTTGGTTGAGACCTGCAAGCCAACAAAACACATGGGCACAGAATAAAGTATGCATTCAAGGAATTTGGAATTAACATGTACTGAGTGGCCTAGAAGCATTTAGCAAAATGCTTCATGCATGCCAGTGTACTCCACTGAAAATTTCAGCTATGTTTCATCATGTGGCATGGAATTTTGTGAATTCTAGTCTGAGAAAACTGGAGATTTTGGCTCGTTGTATGATTCGTTCGCAGAAGTGAGTCACTTCTAGTGTTTAACAGTGCATGGGCAGCTTAAAGGAGACTGAAGGGTATCTGACCTAAGGGAATTGCAAAGGGAATTTAGGGAGAAAGGAGGCAATTACCTGAACTGGAATTTAGCCAGGAGATAGGAACTAACATTGCAGTGTTTATTAAACCCTGTGAGTAACAAAGAACTATCTTTTACTGCCAGATAGTAATGGATGCTGTTGATCTTGCAATGACCACGGTTAGAGTACCAAGAAGGCTGTAAAGAGCATTCTGCTTGATTTGCTAGGTGAGCAGCCTCATTCTTCTTTGGCAAGAATTTGTTGGGCATTGTGAAATACTTCTGAAAACTGTCAAAAAGGGAGTTTGCAGGTTTTAGTTTTCTTTTACAGGATATTGCAAATGATCATACTGAATCCTTGTATGTGATGATATGGTGTATTTATCAAAAGTTATTCAACTATTTCTATAAATATCCTATTACTATTCCTGTAGTATGTTGTAATAGTTTTCTTTTCAATGTGAAATAATGATAAATTTGTATAATAGATGTCAAAATATTTAGTAAAGATTCTGAATCTTGCTTTTGAGTATATGTGTTGAACTTACAGGTTGACATGGGTTTTTTAGGTTCATCTGCCTGCTTTATTTGAAAATTCTTTCAAAAAACTTGAAAAACACTTGCNCCTAAGTAGAGATTAAATAGAATTATTTCAAAGCCTTACATTTCTCAGAGGAGCATCAGGACCCAACTGATTTCAAGGAATTTTTTAGGAGACACTGCGAAATCTAAATTTGCATTGTCTGTATATTGTGCCTACCCATAAACTGTTCAAATAACTAGTAAGGTTTTCCTGGGGAGGCAATATGGTTTTGTTGATAACTTAAAGATCAGAAATCTTGGTTTCTATTCCAGTTCAACTCCTCTCTTTATATATATTTTTTCTCTCTATTTTTTTTTCTATTTTTGTTTAATTAGATTGCCAGACCTTTGGTCAGAGACTGTTTTACTGTTTTCATACACTGTATATTTATGTATAATTATAGTCTTAACAGGATGTGAGATTCTCGGCACTGTATAGAAAAAAATTTCAAGTACTTCACAACAATTTGAATTACGGATTTCACCAAGGCTCTCATACAGCAAAACACTTGACTGTGTGGTTCACTTTTAGCTGATGAATTCTGCTCTTGATTATTATTGAGACCATTTTAAGGCTTGAATTTAAACAGCTACTGAAGTGCTTTGTAGTGAAATATATATTAGAGCAAAGCTGCTCAGAAATACATTTATGAATAGAGTTTAATTCACACTATCACTCTTCCGAGGCAGACTGACATGCTTATGGAGAGGAGCTCAAAGCTGTGCTTCAAATCAGACTTGAGAAATCCAAATAAAAATTAGTGAGTGTATTTTTTCCCCTTGGGAGTTAATATAGTTTTTCCTATAGGTAAGTGCATGGCTATGAGAGATGTATTTAGTTGCAGTGAATTTCACTAGCCCAGTGAAAGGCCTCTAAGTGGTATGATTGTTCAGTGTCTCCATGTTTTAGTCTACTAGACTGTCAGCTGTTTGCATCCAGTGTTTGGATGTTGAAGCTACCACGTACCATTTTTAATTGGAGATGCAAGAGCTGGTTAGCAAGAAAAACAGAGATAAACGTGAAACTTGGAACACAGTGGTTTTTGTCAGCTCTGTTCTGACTAGGGTCATGATATATTTAAAGAAAGCACCTCAAAGCAAAAAAAAGAGAACCTATGAGAATTTCAGTGAAACAAAATAGGCAGGCCTTGCTTTGACAAACACATTTTAATTTGAAGAATGCTTCAGGCTGTGGGTGTGCTCTACACCTGCATAGCAAATTCCATCTCTCATGCCACGCAGCTGGATGAACAGCAAGTAGTACAGACAGTGTATATGACTTACTGTAAACTCCCAAACAAATATCCCTCCTTTGCATTTATGTATTTCCTTTCACTCCAGGATTTTGTCACACTTCACAGACTGCATGTAGATATGGAAGGTCCCTGTAGAGGCCCAGAAGGAAACAATAGCAAAGAAAGGTGGACTGGCTTTCCCTGCTGGTGAATAGCAGAGCTTGGAGTAGAACATGGAACTGTGACCTATTGCCACATGTTTTAAGCATTTTGAGCTCGATCTAAAACCAAAGTCAATGCTGTAGTTTCATTCTCCCACTGCTTTCAATAGTTTTTGGGTGGTTAATTTAAGTGATTAGGAAAACATGAGCTGAATCTGATTCCTTTGGATTTAGCCAGTCTTGCTTTTGCTTCAGCACTGCTTATAGACTGCCAGTCTTTGACTACTCTCCCTGACCAGTTACCCAGCCATGGCTTAAGGTCTTTTCAATCTAAAGGCCTTTTTATTTCTTTCCTTCCTGCTAGCAATTTTATCTTTATTTTAAGGTGCTTGATTTACCTAGAATAAAGCTCCATTTTCCACAACTTTCTTTAGATGCAGAATGGTATCAGGGAGATGTGTTAAATTTTATTACAGCATTTCATAAATGCATGCTGCTTATTCAAGAAAACCCATTTCAGTCAGCTAAGTGAAAATAAATAGAAAGATATGCATTATTTACAGGACATAATGTGAATAGGCTGCATGCACAAATAGCAGATGAAAAAATCAGCAGATATTGCTAGGAAAATGGCTGTTAAAAAAGCTTGTCTTCAGGCACACATTCTGTGTGCGTGTATATATATATATACACACGCACACATTCTGTGTGCGTGTATATATATACACACACACACACATATATACATATATATATATATATATATACTTTGTTAAAAAACAGTGGTAAATCAGTTTTTCACAATTGTCATCCCCGGACTTTGCTCTGAGAAACAAGAGACACTGGTGTTCACTTGCTTCAGCAGTTAAGACTACATCTTGATTGCCATCTTCTTTCTTTATGTAAATTGGAAGAAGAGGTTGGCCTGTTTAATTAGGAGATCACTTTCCGTGCTGGCTAAGGCTTTTGCTTGATTTTCCTGGCTGGTATTTCCAGCCTCAGCAAATGATCAGCAGCCAGCATGGCGTGCATAATGCTGGCAAGTAGGATTCAGCCAGCCAAACTCTTCCTCACACCCGTGTGTTGTACACATCGTATTATGTATAATTTTCTTGCCTGTTTCAGGTTTATTTCTGATCTAAGTGGCATTTTTTTTCTTCATGTGGAGTTAATGAGTTTGAAAAATCTCCCCAGTTACATGAGCCCTGCCAGAGATAACCTCTCTTCTTGAAAGCAGAGTGCATTATCTCATTGTCAGTTGTCTAAAGTTAATTAGGATGGACAAGATAGGGCATGAGAAGCTGCTGATGTTTCTGAGAAGTTGAACAGCGAGAATCGGGGAGCAAAAGGACAGAGATGTTCTGCAAGGGAAAGCAAGATGGGAACAAGGGTGACAACTCTGCATGCACAGAAAGGCTTCTCACAAGTCATTTTTCACAGCAGTATGATCCCAGGTTACACACCATGCCACAGCTTGGCAGCTTTGAGGGCAGTCTTCAAGTATACAGGTTTTCTGAGGCTTTTCTGACCTTACCAGAAATCTATCCATTAGTAGAAAGTGTCCAAGAACCTTGCAGACATGAGTCACAAGACAAGGGATGCAATGCTTATGACTCCTGCATGGTTCAAGATGACAGATTTTGTGTTATTTGCTGGTTTATGCTTTCTGTGAGGAATTACAGAACTCAAAATCAAGAAGATGTAAACAAGAACAAACAAGAGGAGTTAGAGATGTGCACACAGTTGCAGGACTATGATCTTGTTGGCATCACAGAGACGTGGTGGGGTGGCTTCTGTGACTGGAGTGTTGGAAGGATACAGGCTCTTTAAGAAGGACAGGCAGCGGAGATGAGGAGGGAGTGTCACCCTGTATGTCAATGACCAGCTGGAGTGCATGGAACTCCATGGATGAGGAGCCAACCAGAAACTTATGGGTCAGGATTAAAGGGAGGGTGGGGACAGGTGGCATTATACGAGGGTTTGCTACAGGCTACCCAACCAGGAAGACCAAGGGCATGAGACACTCTCTAGGCAGATGGGAGCAGCCTCGTGTTCACAAGCCCTGGTCCTCATAGGGGACTTCACCCCGATATCTGTTGGAGGGACAACACAGCAGGGCATAAGCAATCCAAGAGGTTCCTGGAATCCATTGATGATAACTCACTTCTCCAAGTGATATAGGAACCAATGAGGAGAGGTGCTATGCTGGACCTTGTTCTCACCAAAAAGGGGGGGCTGGTGGTGAATGTGGAGTTCAAGGGCAGCCTTGACTGCAGTGACTATGAAATGGTAGAGTTCAAAATCCTCAGGGCAGCAAGGAGAACACACAGCAAGCTCACTACTGTGGGCTTGAGGAGAGCAGACTTGGGCTTCTTCAGGGACCTGCTTGGTAGGGCACGACGGGATAAAGCTCTGGAGGGAAGAGAGGCTGGTTAATGTTCAAGGGTCACCTCCCCCAAGTTCCCAAGCGGTGCATCCCAACAAAGAGGAAGTCAGGCAAAAATGCCAAGATTCCTGCATGGATGAACAAGGCGCTCCCAGACAAACTTAGATAGGAGGCCTGAAGAGTATGGAAGCAAGGACAAGTAGCCTGGGAGCTGTACAGAGAAGTTGTCTGAGCAGCCAGGGATCAGCTTAGGAAAGGTAAAGCCCTGATAGAACTAAATGTAGCAGCCAGAAACATCAAGGGCAACAAGAAAAGCTGCTGTAGGTACATTGGTGACAAAAAGAAGGTTAGGTAAAATGTGGGCCCTCTCTGAAAGGGAATGAGAAGACTTGATTACCCAGCATATGGAGAAGATCGAGGTACTCAGTTACTTTTTTGCCTCAAGTCTTCACCAGTGAGTGCTCTAGCCACACCGCCAAAGTCACAGAAGGCAAAGGCAAGGACTGGGAAAATGAAGAACCATGCACTGTAGAAGAAAATCAGGTTCAAGACCATCCAAGGAACCTGAAGGTGCAGCAGTCCGTGGGACCTGATGAGATGCGTCCATGGGTCCTGAGGGAAATGGCAGATGAAGTTGCTAAGCCACTATCCATCATATTTGAGAAGTCATGGCAGTTGGTGAAGTCCCCACTGACTGGAAAATCCCTGTTTCTGAAAAGGGAAAAAAGGAACACCTGGGGAACTGCAGGGCAGTCAGTCTCACCTCTGTGCCCAGCAAGATCATGGAGCAGATCCTCCTGGAAACTATGCTAAGGCACACGGGAAATAGGGAGGCGACTGGTGACAGCCAGCATGGCTTCACTAATTGCAGTTGTGCCTGACAAATTTGGTGGTCTTTTATGGTGGGGTTACAGCATTGGAGGATAAGGGAAGAGGAACTGACATCATCCGCCTGGACTTGCACGAAGTATTTGACACTGTCCCATATGACATCCTTGTTTCTAAATTGGAGAGTCATGGATTGGATGAATAGTCACACTCAGTGGATAAGAAATTGGCTGGATGGTCACAC
>VWYH01004279.1:2054-37069 GCA_013399365.1 Pampusana beccarii | reverse complement strand
CATGTAGTGACAGGATAAGGGGCAACGGCTTTAAACTGAAGGAGGGTATATTTAGATTAGATCTAAGGAAGAAATTCTTCACCCTGAGGGTGATGAAGCACTGGAACAGGTTGCACAGAGAACTTGTGGATGTGCCATCCCTGGAAGTGTTCAAGACCAGGTGGGATGGGGCTTTGAGCAACCTGGTCTAGTAGAAGGTGGCCCTGTCCACGGCAGTGGGGGTTGGAACTAGATGATCTTTAGGACCCTTCCAACCCAAACCATTCTATGATGCTATGAAGGTGGGATAAAAATATTAAAAATACTGAATGAAGTATTAGGCTGATTTTTATTAATCCAAGAACGATTTTACCCATGATTTGACAATGGGACAGATTTGTTTATATCTGTGTCCTGTGGGTCCCAAAGCCAAAACTCCAATTGATCCTGCATCCTGCCAGAGGGCTCAGAGAAAAGAGAAATCCAGCTATGCTTGTAAAGAAAAAGGAGCAGAACGGATCATATCCTGTATGTATCCGAATAAACTCAAAGTTTCTGTTAATAAATACATTGTAGCTGCTGTAAGGAACATTTATAATATGCCATAAATATAAATGAGTTCTGGGATGAAGAGACACTATCTTGGAAGATGAATCTTAAATGCTTGCTTTCGTGCACAGGGGAAAGCTATATAATTAGGTCTTAGTTAATTCATAATAAGAAAATCTTTATCGTGTCCTTACCTGAGTAAGCTGGTAAAGAAGGTGGGATCTGGGGAAACAGTGTTTTACCTGATAAATTTGCTTCATGTCACAGGAATGAGAACTGTTAATACAGTTCACTGGTTACATTGTGGGTCAGTAAAATGATAGTTCATTAACAAAACCAGCCATACAGTAGTCTTAAAGCTCATACAAGAATCCTCCTGACTAAGATATGAGCTATTGATAGTTGCATGTTTTCCTTAGAAAATTATGATTTGTGAATGAAATTCTACTTTCCAATAGGAAAGTTCAGAACAAGCACCTCAAACTCTTCAGGCTTAAAAACACTGAACATTTCAAATGCAGATAGTTTATTTTTAATCAGTATTGCAAAAAAAAAAAAAAGCGCTCTGCTAAGAGCTACAACAATTTTAATTGAAGCATTTGTACCTTAGGATTTCAGGCTTATCTGTTATACTACAATGTATTATATATTGACTTGCCTCCTCTTCAAACATTGGAATTAGTGTTGAAGTGTCAAAAGATTCTCTTGAGATTGAAATTACGTTTCCTAGATAACTCTAAATGGATCTGCTTCTCTTCCCGTAGTGGTTTGATTTCTTAATTTTTAATGCAATTACTCTTGATTTATACCACTAAATGAGAAGGTGTTTTTTTAAACCAACAAAGATGAGCCACCTAGATTTTCTTAATTGGCAAAATGGGTTGTTCACATATGCCTGCTTTAAATGTGATGGAATTACTTTATTTAGTATGCAGGTTTCCATTCAAGAGGTGGAGGAGTGTGGATTCCCAATGCTGGTGCCAGCTGCAGCGATTTATCAGTGTACTGCTGTGCACTCTGCTAATAAGCCATGCCTTTTATTGGCATCTTTAAAGGCTAGCATCTTTGTCCTGTCCTTTCCTCTGCTTCTGAACTGCTCTGAGTGCTTGAACTAGACTTTAAATTTAAGGTTTGGGACAGATGCAACAGATCCTACCACAATGAAGGCACAAATGGCTAGTAGAGGCCCCTCAAATATTTTCCATTGCAAGGTCCAGTATGTTCATGTTAATCCAGTGTGGCTGAGAGACAAGAGATTATAAACAAGACATTTTAAGAGAAAAATTGTTTTAATTTGTGCATCTTTCAAGGAGCATTGTACAAAGATTTGGAGTTGCTCTGTCTAGAAGTTGAGAAGAAAATCTGAGTCCTATAAGGACATTCTTTATGTTCATAACTATTTTATCCTTACTAAAAGAGGGCCTAATTAAAATAATATTTTAAGCTTATTTCACTGACTCTAGCTATCTTTATTCTTGTATGTATACCCAGAATTAATATATTGCATTAATATTGAAAGAATTAATATTGAAATATGGCATATTTTACACATAAACATCATGCTGTTCACTTTCTGTATCATTACATTTAAACACACTATTTACACATTTATACTAATGCTGTTGACTGACGTGGTTTAGTCAAAAGGGTGAGCCTGGCTTCTGTTGAGGACAGGTTGTGCTACTCAGCTTGGTGGAGGGCTGGCCCTTGTGAAAGCAACGATGTAGAAGACTAAAGATGCTGGCAAGTAAGAAATCAAAATCCTCTCTAAAACCACAAAGACTGAATCTGTGCTCTAATATAGACATAGTCACCATTGCTGCTGAAGGCCAGGTTTTCCTGAGGCCATTCATTCTCTTAGCTGACTGTCACTTTGAGTTTTTACCTTAATTGACCACAATTCATAAATACTGCTTCTTTTTAACATGCTTAGCTACGTTTCTGTGTTCGAGAAATGGGAGACAACATTTATTTTAGATCACGGGCCCTTACACTTGGTAACGCAGGCTTTGTCTCTGAGGAATGAGCTGTGACCTTGCCTTGAGCCAAGCAGCCAGGCGACACCTGGGCCAAGGCTCCTGGCAACCTGTGTCTCCTGCTCCAACGGGTTCTTCTCTTTGCAGCCTGGGATTTAGTTGTGGATCTCATTTGTGCCCCACTCCTTTCCGCTAGGAGCACTCTGACAAGAAAGTCCACTCCAGCAGTGATCCACACTAGTTTTTGTGATGTTCACTTGTACATTACACGTGTTACCCATGCAGCTGTGGTGCTGAGAGCGTCCCGATGTGGTACCTCTTCCAAACCAAACTTTGTGAAGGCTTTATCTTTACCTTCCCAGTCCATCTTTAATGCTAGTCTTCTTTCCTTGTTACAGTGACATTGAGTACCAAGGAAACAGTAGTGATACGTTATTACTTTCCCTCTTCCTTGTGTATATAACCTGTCTGTTGTGACTTGCTAATATTCATATTGGATACATCAGTGAATATAAATTTCTGGACAAATAAATGTTACTAAGTCCTTGTTATAGATATCAAGAAAAGTAACACTAATTTAATTATACTTGATATTACACTGATAAGAATCACTGATCCAGTCCATAAAGCCTAAAAGACTTACATTCAGGTGCTTGCTCAGGACAAATTAACATGGATCCCATGTTACAAAAACAACCAGATGGGTTTGTGAGATGCTGCTTTAGTAGCTTAAAGGATATCTTGATGCAGTTTCATTTCACTTTAGGGGTTACTTTCTTTTTAAAAAAGAAATACCTATTTTAAGAGGTGTTACCTATTAAATTCAATTTAGCTATTAAATTCCATCGAAATAAAGGGAGAGTATTTCCATTAGCTTTAATGGAATGAGAACAAGAATGTTTGAAATGTGAAGAATTCTAAGTGTAGATAGATGTAGCAAAATGTTTGTGCAATGTTTCTGCTGCCAATTGTCTGTGGTGAAAGTATGTGTATTTTTATTTTGTTCGTTTTGGTTTTTTTAAATTCAGCTGCAATAGCATAACTTGTCACCTGTCTTTATTACCTTCTCCTGCAGACTCTATGATTTGAGCTTGCAACAACATCCCACAAACTTGATAAAAGCAGGGTCACTGAGGAAGGGATGAAATAATATGACATACAAGAGTCCTAGACAAAAAATCACAATGCGAAACGTGTTTCCTAATGCCTTCATTACTGGAGTGTTGTCTTCATTAAGGCAGAGACAAATCAGTTAAGATTTGTTTCAGGTTTTCTTTATAATGTTTAAGGAGATATTCTTTTCCTCATACCGCTGGTTCAGAGATAAATGCATGGTCTGAGAATGAGTTTCCTCTCAGTAATATGCTGATGTACTGCCAATAAGGAGACAATATGCCTGTCGTATTTATACCTTGTAAAAATATTTCATGAGTCTGAGGGGAGAAGCACAGAGAGTGTTTTTATTAGTTTACATATATGTGACAAATAGCATAATTTTGGAAAGCCACTTAGCATGTCTTGTAAAATGATATTTTATTAGGCATACTTATAATTTGATACCATCTTGAATTTTTTTTTACTGTAAAATATTTTTAGTGTTTGAGTTACTAGTTTACATACATTTTCCTACCACTGCTGGGATTTTTTGAATGCTTTCTTAATACCATATTATATTGTGTGATAGATTCAATTGGATAACTTTGCTGCTCATTCCTACAAAATAAATAGAGAAAGGTCAGTAGGATTTTCCCTTTAAATAATTTCACAGTTCATCTTAGTTTCTATCAGTGGTGTATTTGGAATATGAAGGTGAAATCAATGTGTTTTTTACATATCGTGTCTCAAATCTGTTGTGAATCCTTAAATAGAAGAATATAGCTCCAGAATTTAGCTTTATAGGTAGTCTTCTGGCCTGTTTTGCCCTATGTATTTCTTGGTATTTCTTTTTGTTACAATCTGCTGAAATGATGTCACGGTATGTTTCATTCTTTGCCTGCACCATTTAGAATGCAAAATGTCATTCTTGGTATGTAACTTGTCACTGGAGTTGAGGATAGTTGCAGTCACCTGTGCTGGCCTGGTGGTAACCTGCTCTCCTGGGTGAGGACCTGCTGAGGTGGTCCCATGTTCCTTCTAGTCATAGAACACATTTGAGAGCCATTTGGGACATATGAAAATATCTTTATGGTAAATTCTGCCTAAACAGGCTTAGATGTCTTGACTGCAGAGGGAAGCTTGGCTTCTTCCGAATTTCTACCTAAGCTAAGCAGGCCATTAACTTAGGGAAGGCTCTAGAAAATCAGCTTTCATGTATTTTCCCATCCCTCTAATCCCACCCTTTGTGCTTCCTTATAGTGAAAGATCTCTGCATACTAAAATTCCCTTTTTTTGGCATTCCTGTCAAACCCTAACATCATAATGAGGTCAGTAGGAATTTAAGCTGCAAAATAAATTATTTATCAACTGTCTCTCCAGATTTGAACAGCTGTATTGGTTTTTAAGTAACTCTCAGCACCCTGGAAGTTAGCTTGACAGCAATATAACAATTATGGGTTTGATCCTACCATAACGAAATAGTGAGTATAGTGATTTGGGGATCCTTTTTTCATTGACAACTTTATTGTTCTGCAGCCATATGAAGAATATTGCAGAATTGTTCCATGAAGGTTATAAAGCTTAACCCAAGTTTATTTTCCCCTTTCATTTGTGTTAAAAATATAGAAGCCGACCTTGGCTACTGTGTCTCCTGAGACTGTGTTAGTTTTGCGTGTCTTAAAAGGAGGAGATAAGGACAGAGTCTGCTAAGGTCACTGTGCAGTATAACGCATGCAGAACATTTTTGTTTGAAATTACAAGAAAAAATGTAATTAATTAAAAATTGGTGATTTTTTGTCAGAGTGAGTAGTGTGAGCAAGTCTGGTGAAAAGGTAATGCAACTGCTTTATGCTGAAGAATTGCCTAGCTAAGTAGCTTGTGTATTATATATGTGTACATTCTGATTACTTTAATCTTGTAGAAGAAATACCCAAATTTGCCAATATCTAGGAATCTGTTCTGTTTGAGAACTTTCTAATTTGAGAGAAATGTGGGCTTAGAATGAAAGGAGTTTCTTTTGGGCCTGATTTATCTGTTTTTGTCAGTGTGAGTGTGGAATAAAGAAGGGTAATTTTTCCCCTCATTGTCTCTTGAAATTTTACTTCTGTAAAATGATGTTGAGGGGGGAGACCAAGATAAAGAGCTCAGTTCACAGCTCAGTGGCCAGGAGCTGGAAGCTGTGGGAATTCTGCACGCAAAAATGATGGGAAGAGCCAGTGTTCCTCCTCAGGTGCCCAGTGTCAGCATGGAGGTTGGAACTGGAGACCTCATCTGTAATCCACCAGATCAACTATATTTAAAATTATGACATAAATCTACTGACCTTAGTCCCTGACTGCAGTTACTGAAGCAGAGTCTGGACCATATTTTCTGTACAAAATGTAGGAGAAATTCCCTAACAAAAGAAATAAATGGAAATCTGTAGTATAAGAAGTTCCCTCCCTCCAGTGTCTCTCTTGAATTGGTGTTGCCTAGAATGGCCCCATACACCTGGTTACTTGGTTTACAGGATCTGTCAGCAGAACATCATCATTTTATGCACCTCACCCCTGAAAACTGGGAAGAAAAAGGTCTTTTTTTTTTTTTTTCTGGACTCCTGTTCATGATGCTGATGTTATTTTATAGTAATTGTGTGATAAGGAACAAGTTAAATTGAATCTATAGTTAAAAACAGTGATGTTGACAACAGATTTGTCCAGAATGCATTTTAAAAATGTTCACATTGGAGAAGGATAAACTCAATATCATGAATAGAAAACTCTAAATGGACTTGAGATTATCAGTGCGTCTGTTAGTGAATGCTTGATGGATGACTGCTTAGCTGTTATTGGTAAGATTTTTCTTGTGGGTTGGACGAAAGTGGATTTTTTTTTTTCCACATTGAATCCTTCATGCTAGTGGTGGCTTCCTTTCCCACCTGCATCACCCACATGTTGTCATGCTGCCCCAGTTTTTCCTCCCATGTTCCCTGCACCTCCTGGGCTATAAATAATATTTTGTCACTGCTAATGTACTCTTGGCAGGGTATGTCACTTGCACAGTGCCGGGATATTTATTATATTTACAGCCTTTACCATCCTCTACTAGTTCTAGATGTTGTTCCTGTCCCTTCCCCTCCCATTTCCCCCTTTCCTACTCTTGACAAATTGAAGCACCTCAATTGCACTGATCTGTTTTGGAACTTGTTTAAGCATCTAAATGTTCCATGCATCTTTGAGATGCCAGTACATTAGTGTGGACTTCTATGTTACTTTGAAAGTAATGGAGTGAAACCATCCAAATAGTTATCCTGAAATTGTTGAGTTTCCAGATAGAATATAGCTGAATTGAAATATCTCTGTAGGACATAAGAAGCTTCCATAGTAAAGAAATACCAAATTATTGCAACAAAATGTGTATATATGTATATCATAACATATAGAAATAATAATATATACATATCTTATATACATTTTTTATATATATATTTAAGGCTGGGGAAATCATATTACTTGGTTAAGTGTAACTACAATGGAACATGTGTAGTGTGAAACTCTTGGGGAACTTGCATAAAACTGGAGAAAAGCATGAAGGAATCTCTGGATACAAAACAATTCTATGCAATATTATTATCAACTCATTTTTTAAAATGAAAGTATACTCTGTAATCCTATGTATCTCTAGTTTATATGTCACAAATATAAATCTTGACCTTTTATACCAGTAGAAGCAAAATCTAGAAGCAAAACAATATTTCTACGTGATTTGGAAAATAAAGATTTTCTAATCGTTATATCCACATCACTTTTTCTACACTCAACTCTACTAAACCAAGGATAATATCACAAATACACAAACTTACTCAAGCAATTTCTGATAGCTAAGTCACCACAAGTAATATTTTAACCTTATGACAGGTTTAGACAACATCTGAAAAGCCCTGCCCTGATTTTGTATGTCTATTGATCTTGCTTGCTGTTCCATCACTATTCACTACTCTGCAAACAAAAGGCTATATTGACTTTGTTTAGCCTCGGCTCTTGTGGCAACTTCTGTTCTGATCCTCTCCCATGCCTTTTGAAAGATAATATTCCTGGTACTAATGTGGCAGTAATTTCCTTGTTATTTTTCACCTGTCATGCTTGTGTGAATGTTTTTTGCATAATCTCTTCCTGTTGCATTTTTAATTCTTGTACTCTACATGGGGGTAGTCTGTCAATTTTTCTTGGTACAGAAAAAAAAGGATCCTTTTTGTGGCAAGCAGGGCAAGGCTTGGCAAGGAATGGTTGTGAAGTACTGCTGAGTTACTACCATGGTTGCTGCATTTCGATTTTACCTGCTTGAGAAAATGTTGGAAGGGAATTAAAACATCTTTTTAAAAGAAGCTCCAAACCTCAAGCCAGTAGTTTGCAATTTTTATTCCTGTACACTGGTAGAGGGACTCAGCAACAAGCATTGTGCAAAGTTAAGGCTAACCTTTTGTGGTGGGGTGAATAGAAGGGAAGCCTGAAAAATTAATCAAGGCAAAATCTTTAATTTGGTATGTTGCTGATGCTGAAACATGGGAAAGGAAATATACAACTTGCTTTCGGTTAAGAAAGTGTTTTACTGTTCTATAGCCCCCTGGGACTGATTGGGAAGCTACTGGCAATCAAACCCTCTCACACAACCTTGAAAAGGAGAAACTACTAGTAATTCCAGACTATCAAATTCTGACCTTGCAGATACAAGGGTCATTTTGCTGAGTGTCTGGCATGTGTCCTGAGTCTCTGAATAAGTCTAGACTACTTAAGGAGTTTGACCAGGGTCAAACTTTTTGTAAACTAAATTAGATTAAATTGTCTTTGCAGGCTGTTTAACCCTTCATAAATGTCCACATTATATTCATGGTTAGAGCTGACCAGAGTGGGGATTTTCCTGCCAGTAAAATAATTACACATTTTTTATACCTTGCCTTCTTTAAGAGTATAGCAAAAAAAAAATAAAAATCCAAATGCATGCATGTGAATGACTGGGGACAGGCTGCTGACAAGCAGGCCTTACTGAGGAAGCAAAATGAGAATGAGTTAACAAAAAAATGAGTGTTATTTGACTTGCAAGAAATTGGGACTGAAACCAAAGATGGTACAAATAAGCTCTGAGTTATATGACTGCCTTTCAGTTGAACTGTTCAATGGTATTGATATGTTTCCATGGAAAATATAGTTGCACTGAATCAGCGTTTTCTGAAATGAGCATTATTATGTCAGTGGACTATTTCTGAATTTTCTTCCCCCACAAGACCCGTGATCATTTCACAGCACAGAAATGAATGTTGCTCAAGAAATGCTCATCCGTTCAGCACTTTGTTCTAGCATTGAAAGCCTCTACTCTGACCCTGCTTTGGATGTGGAATGAATAACTGCTGACTTTTTCCTCTTTCTTAGAGAAACTTCTGTTAGATTAAAGAAAATATAGGAAGTCAGGTTGTTGTTTAAAGAGAGACAAGACTTGCTGGATCTTTGGGAGGTTATGGGGACTTTGTGCGAAGGCTGTTTTCTCTCTCACATGGACCTCATGAGCAGTCCTGGGGCACGTCAACATTTTCAAGCTCTTTGACTGCAGAATGCTTAGTTTCCCTTTCATCAATGCCTTTAAACTTACTATTTTTCCCCTGAATTGCACAGTATTTTATAATTAATGGTTAAAATATGTGAACAAGAATAACAAGGCTCACAAAAAGTCTTTTAAAAATGCACTTCTTTAAGATTGTTATTGAAATACAACAGGGCTGGAATCGATTGAAAATACAGACTTGACTTCCTCAATGTACAAGCCAATGGAAATCTATAATAACCTCTGGGGAGGGAAAATCAAAGTTTGTGGGTTCAGTGAGTGTGAGAAGACTCATCAGCTCCAAAGCTGAATATGCATGGTGTCAAAGCAGTTTTGTACTAAACAAAAGCATACCTTTTGAAATATTTTTTTTTTTTTTTTTTTCCCCCTGCTGTAGCTGCACTGGCTAATCCTTATTAAACTGCAGAAGGAAAGGGAATGCATTCCTGCTTGCAAATTAATATAAAACAGTAAAGAGCACCTGTAGGAGTGTAATGAGGTATCACTAAATGGATAACTTTGCGATGTTACAGCCAGTGCAGCAAAATACAACAAAGTCACCAGGTAGTAGTAACTGGTGGTTACTCTCTAGCATTTCATTAAGAAAAGGAATGACAGAGATTAAGGGAATTAAGATACATACCCAAGGAAAGGACAATGTAGACAATTAGAGGGACTGCCTTGAAATAGTTGTATACACAATTCTTTTGTCATGCCATGTTTAAGTTCAGTTGAAGCATCAAATTAGTTGAAATTAGAAGATTAAAATAAACATGATTACATTAAAAGGGGAAATTTGGAACTGATAAATGGGAATACATTTTTGTACAACTTTTGATTAAACTGTAGAACCTTCAGGCACAGGAATCTATTGAGGTCATGAACGTAATATTTATGAGACGATACATTGGTATTTATATTGGACATCTACAACTTCTCTAATTAGTGACGGGTACTTCTGGAAGGATTTCAGACATTGAGCTTCAAGTTTTAAACAAATATCGGTTGGAGATGAGGTTTAGAAGCACGTTACTCCACATCTTCTACTTTGTTCTGGAAGAGATCTGTTGAATTCACATGTTGGTGTTGCTCTGAAGAAGGCCAGCTGCACACCAAATAACATGTAGTCAGCAGGCTGAGGGAAGAGATTACTCCCCTCCATCCAGCACCTGTGAAACCACAGTGGGAGTGCCACGTCCAGGTCTGGGCTCCTCAGTACAGGAGAGACATGGGCATAGTAGAATAAGTCCATTGGAGGCCACCAGGATACTCTGGAACTGGAAGCAGAAGTGTGTGAGGAGAGGCTGAGAGAGCTGGTTTGTTCAGGCTGGAGGAGACAAAGGGCAGATCTTACTGTCGTTTACACATACGTAATTTGAAAGAATAGAGAAGATGGAGCTAGACTCTTCTAAGACATACGCAGTAATAGAACTAGAGGCAACAGAATGCGGGAAATTATTTCATTGTAGGTTTTGTTGGTTATTTCTTTATCTAACCACGAGTGTCATCAAATGCCAAATGACATGTGAGGGTGGAATAGATTGTTTGGTNCAGTACAGGAGAGACATGGGCATAGTAGAATAAGTCCATTGGAGGCCACCAGGATACTCTGGAACTGGAAGCAGAAGTGTGTGAGGAGAGGCTGAGAGAGCTGGTTTGTTCAGGCTGGAGGAGACAAAGGGCAGATCTTACTGTCGTTTACACATACGTAATTTGAAAGAATAGAGAAGATGGAGCTAGACTCTTCTAAGACATACGCAGTAATAGAACTAGAGGCAACAGAATGCGGGAAATTATTTCGTTGTAAGTTTTGTTGGTTATTTCTTTATTTAACCACGAGTGTCACCAAATGCCAACTGACATGTGAGGGTGGAACAGATTGTTTGGCGTGGCTGTGGGATCTCCCTTCTTAGAAGTACTGAAAGCAGGATGGGATATAGCTATGGGTAAACTGGTGTAAGCTGACTATAAATCATAGTTAAATTAGAAGTATACAAAAATACTTTGGAAAATATTTTGTTGTCAGAAATGAAATTATTTGTGACATTTGTGAAGTTAACACTTAGTATCTCTTGCTTATGGATAACTGGGCAAATGTCACTTTTTTCCAGTAGTCCCATATGTTTTCAGAGGGGCTTATATCTGGCAAGGGTTTCTGGAGCTCTGATTTTTGTGTGGTTGTTCACTTTTAATTTTGGTGTTGCGTGTTCATTGAGAACTCAGGACAAAGGAGTCCAGGCGGATACATTATTTGAGATATTTATGTCTCTCAACTCAATGCCAACTCATTTGAAGAGGCTTGTATGTGACTCTTTCAGGGTAAAGTTTCCTAAAGTGCTTCAAAGATTATATAGGGGTGTCAGTGTTGCTCTTGTGCAGTATACTGTAATTTCTTAAATAATCCCTTCAAAAAAAAAATTCTGTATTAGAACTTGCATTTGTGCAATAACCAGTTGCAAGGTGTCTATATTAAGCAATACTGAAACAGATCTTTTATAATTCTGTAATTGTGTGCAGATTATATTATATTATATTCAGCTTTATAACACCTTCAGCTAATTTTTAAATGTAATCTTTCAATAATTCTGTCACTCAGTTGTCTAACAAGTTAGTCACAGCATAATGAAGTTTATTCTTAGACAGTGAAAGACAGAGCAGCCACCTCCACTAGGTTTATACCTGCTTTTTTTAGAGAATAATTTTACTTAGGAAGGAATGTACCTGAGGGTTGATGGCTTGGGAAGCTGATTCTGGAAGTGATATTCTGGAAACACAGCAGAGGCGTATCTGAGAGTTATGGATAATGGGATACCATGGTAAGGAATGTGAGGAACATTCAGCGCACTACTGAGCTAGTTAGCAGAGGGAAAGGAGTTGTCTTAGCAGCACTAGAAAAACGAAGCTAGAGCATTAATGAAGTTGTGGATTTGTGGCAGAAGAAGAGGTGAAAAATTAAGAACGTGGAATCATAGAATCATTGGGGTTGGAAGTGACCATTAAAGGTCATCTAGTCCAATTCCCCTGCAATAAGCAGGGACATCTTCAACTAGATCAGGTTGCTCAGAGCCTCATCCAGCCTGGCCTTGAGTGTCTCCAGGAATGGGGCATCTACCACCTCTTTGGGCAACCTGCACAAATGTTCATCCATAAACTTGCTGAGGGTGCACTCAATCCCATTGTCCATACCACTGATGAAGATATTATGCAGTACTGGTCCCATTATGGATACCTGAGGGACACCACTTATCACTGATCTCCATCTGGACATTGACCAGTACCCTCTGGATGTGACCATCCAGCTAATTCCTTATCCACTGAACAGTTCACCCATCAAATCTGTATCTATGCAATTTAGAGAGAAGGATGTTGTGGGGGACCATGCCAAAGGCCTTAACAGAAGGCCAGATAGATTAAATCCGTAGCTCTTCCATTGTCCACCGCTGTAGTCATTCCAAGATTATCCTCCTGCCTCAGAGATGAGAAGACTAACAGAGACAGGAGTTTGCAGGGAGATGAGTTAAACTTTACAAATCATTCCCAGGGAGAGGGGAGCTGGACCTATTCAAGAAGATGAGGTTATATGTCTTATATCTGACTGTTATACAATACAGTAAGAACATCTTAAACAAAGCCATAAGCCCAGGTTCACATAAAGGCAAAGAAAGGATGATTAACCATTAGATATTACAAAAGATATGACAAAATGCTTCATCAATAGCAGAGGAAGTCGCTGGTGAGAACAGGACAGAACAACAGTCAGAAACTATTATAGAAATAGACTAAGTTGTATAAGAAAAGAAATTAGAGTCATTCTTCCTTATATTACCGAAATGTTGCTTTTGCATTTATTTTGTAATTAATATCACAGTGAGAAACACTTTGAGAAAACACACACAAAAAATCTATACTATTCAGTATAACAAACTCTTACATGCGAAACAGCTTCCAGATTTCATAACCTTGGCAATATGTGTATTCAAATGGTTGAATTTGAAGCAGTTCTGCGGCAGTACTCAATTGAAAGTAAGCAAACAGCAAAATCTGAATACTTTTTTTGTGAGATTAATTCAATTGTGACCTAAACTGCTATGAAAACTAGTTCAGCTGTGTACAGAAATGTGGAACACTTGAAGAAGCGTGCAGCTTGTAAACACCAAATATTTCCCTAAGCTTGTTCGCATTTCTAGCACATTTTTGTCTGCTTGTTCTACTTCCATTTGATAGGAATACCAAATGAGGCATTACTGTAGTTGCAACTATATGAAATGCACTGTGTTCATTTGTCATGCTGCATTAAACTGTAAAGGCATTAATGACCAATACAGGGAATGGTGCCATTAAACAGAAGCTTAAATAGACAGAGCTGAGATCATTAATGAAGCCAGTAGATAGGCAATACAAACTTTGGGGACAAATTACCACCATGCTCAATTTATTACTGTATAAAAGTTCACGAGTTGTGGAAATAGTGTTGAAAATCAGTAGGGATGTAATGCTCATCTTGTTTGAAATTAAGGAGTATTTGTTAAACAGAGTAGCTCCATTACAGGTTTTAGGCATCACTTTCCACTGCTAGTCCCATGGGAGCTGGGCCATATGCAGCTTAACCCCTGGATTTTCAGGCTGTGTGAATCTCATGTTACCTATGCTGAAGCTAATGTATGAGATGTACTGTCCCANATGTCTTTCCTGTACTGAGGGCTCCAGAGATGGACGCAGTGCTCCAGGTGGGGTCTCACCAGAGCAGAGTAGAGGCAGAATCACCTCCCTCGACCTGCTGGCCACGCTCCTTTTGAGGCAGCCCAAGATACGATTGGCCTTCTGGCTGCAAGCACACATTCCTGGCTCATGTCCAATCTTCCATCCACCAGTACTCCCAAGTCCTTCTCTGCAGGGCTGCTCTCAATCTCGTCATCCCCCAGCCTGTACTGATACCGGGGGTTGCCCCAGCTCAGGTGCAGGACCTTGCACTTGGCCTTGTTGAACCTCAAGATATTTGCATGGGCCCACTTCTCAAGCTTGTCCAGGTCCTTCTGGATGGTATCCTGTCCCTCAGGCATGTCAGCTGCATCACTCAGCTTGGTGTCATCCATAAACTTGCTGAGGGTGCACTCAATCCCATTGTCCATCCCACTGATGAAGATATTATGCAGTACCGGTCCCATTATGGATACCTGAGGGACACCACTTATCACTGATCTCCATCTGGACATTGACCAGTACCCTCTGGATGTGACCATCCAGCTAATTCCTTATCCACTGAACAGTTCACCCATCAAATCTGTATCTATGCAATTTAGAGAGAAGGATGTTGTGGGGGACCATGCCAAAGGCCTTAACAGAAGGCCAGATAGATTAAATCCGTAGCTCTTCCATTGTCCACCGCTGTAGTCATTCCAAGATTATCCTCCTGCCTCAGAGATGAGAAGACTAACAGAGACAGGAGTTTGCAGGGAGATGAGTTAAACTTTACAAATCATTCCCAGGGAGAGGGGAGCTGGACCTATTCAAGAAGATGAGGTTATATGTCTTATATCTGACTGTTATACAATACAGTAAGAACATCTTAAACAAAGCCATAAGCCCAGGTTCACATAAAGGCAAAGAAAGGATGATTAACCATTAGATATTACAAAAGATACGACAAAATGCTTCATCAATAGCAGAGGAAGTCGCTGGTGAGAACAGGACAGAACAACAGTCAGAAACTATTATAGAAATAGACTAAGTTGTATAAGAAAAGAAATTAGAGTCATTCTTCCTTATATTACCGAAATGTTGCTTTTGCATTTATTTTGTAATTAATATCACAGTGAGAAACACTTTGAGAAAACACACACAAAAAATCTATACTATTCAGTATAACAAACTCTTACATGCGAAACAGCTTCCAGATTTCATAACCTTGGCAATATGTGTATTCAAATGGTTGAATTTGAAGCAGTTCTGCGGCAGTACTCAATTGAAAGTAAGCAAACAGCAAAATCTGAATACTTTTTTTGTGAGATTAATTCAATTGTGACCTAAACTGCTATGAAAACTAGTTCAGCTGTGTACAGAAATGTGGAACACTTGAAGAAGCGTGCAGCTTGTAAACACCAAATATTTCCCTAAGCTTGTTCGCATTTCTAGCACATTTTTGTCTGCTTGTTCTACTTCCATTTGATAGGAATACCAAATGAGGCACTACTGTAGTTGCAACTATATGAAATGCACTGTGTTCATTTGTCATGCTGCATTAAACTGTAAAGGCATTAATGACCAATACAGGGAATGGTGCCATTAAACAGAAGCTTAAATAGACAGAGCTGAGATCATTAATGAAGCCAGTAGATAGGCGATACAAACTTTGGGGACAAATTACCACCATGCTCAATTTATTACTGTATAAAAGTTCACGAGTTGTGGAAATAGTGTTGAAAATCAGTAGGGATGTAATGCTCATCTTGTTTGAAATTAAGGGGTATTTGTTAAACAGAGTAGCTCCATTACAGGTTTTAGGCATCACTTTCCACTGCTAGTCCCATGGGAGCTGGGCCATATGCAGCTTAACCCCTGGATTTTCAGGCTGTGTGAATCTCATGTTACCTATGCTGAAGCTAACGTATGAGATGTACTGTCTCAGCAGATAACTGGATAACTCTGTACTGCACAAACAGTTTACAGTCTCTTTTCCAATGTTGCTGTTTATATAATCTCCTACTTAGCTTGTTGCAAATGCGCAGTCCGTAAGTAAAGTATGCTGTAAGGTTTTATGAGAAGACATGTATTAATATATCCCAATTGGAAACTGAGCACAAATTGGGGCAGTGCTCAGGGATGAAGAGAAGGAAGAATTTGAGACTCTTAATAATGAATACAGCAAGACATAAGTAAAGAGAAGTGGAATAGTGGAGGAAATAGTAATCTGGAATGTGGAATACTACCTGATTTTCTCAGTAAAACTTACTCTTCTTTGTCAGTGGCAGATTCTGTCCAGTTCCTATATTTCTATGGCAGTAATACACATTGAGAAACATTTGCTTTTGGTCTGCTGATGTGACTGTGGTTATAATAATGACCAGGCTAAGAATTAATGTTTGCCTTTTTGATGAGAGTACACTGGCATATTTATATGTTTAAAGACAAATGAGGAGTTATTGACAATTATGTTGACATGCTCTTACTGTATTTATTAAGTCAACTTCTTTGACTAAATATCTTTATCTCATCTCATTGTAAAAATTTTCAAGATCTGGGTTTTTTTTTTCAGGGTCCAGGGGCGTTGACTGACAGCCATCTGAATATGAGCCAGCAGTGTGCCCAGGTGAAAAAGGCCAATAGCATCCTGGCTTCTGTCACGAATAGTGTGGCCAGCAGGACTAGAGACATGATCGTGATACTGTACTTGGCACTTGTGAGGCCCCGCCTTGAATCCTGTGTTCAGTTTTGGGTCCCTCATCATAAGAAAGACATTGAGGTGCTGGAGAGAGTTCAGAGAAGGGCAATGAAGCTGGTGAAGGGTCTGGAGTCCAAGTCTGATGAGGAGTGGTTGAGGGAACTGGGGCTGTTCAGCCTGGAGAAAAGGAGGCTGAGGGGAGACCTTATCACTGCCTACAACTACCTGAAAGGAGGTTGTAGCATGGGTGTTGGTCTTTTCTCCCAAATAGCAAGTGACAGGACAAAAGGAAATGGCCTCAAGTTGCAGCAGAGGAAGTTTAGATTGGATATTAGGAAATAATTCTTCACAGAGGGGGTTGTGAAGCATTGGAACAGGCTGCCCAGGGAAGCGGTGGAGTCACCATCCCTGGAGGTGTTTAAAAGGCATTTAGATGAGGTTCTTGGGGACATCGTTTAGTGCTGGAGTTAGGTTATGGTTGGACTCAGTGATCTTGAGGGTCTCTTCCAACTGAAATAATTCTATGATTCTATGAATGCTAGTCTCTGCTACTAATAAAACTACCCCCCTACTTATGCATAAGATAAACATATTTGTAGGTACCTATTGTCCCTAAGCCCTGAAAAAGGAAATGGTGTAGAAATGATTGAGAACATGTTAACAATTTCTATTCACATATTTTCACTTAGTTGCTCTTTGACCTGCTGCATTATAATTTTTTATCCAGCGAAGAATTGCTGGGTAAGATAATTTTGTTCTGCTTTGCCCAGTGCCTTTTTCAATAACACCATTAACATGAGATCTTTAGCACACTTGTGTGAAATTGTTGCCCAAATATTTTCAGCATGTCTTTGTTAAAGTATTTTGTCACAGGGGTTCATTTAATGGGAAAACTCGAAGGACGTATCTCTCATATCTTAATGCACTGCACATTTGACACAAATCCACAAAATTGATGGTCATGGCTTCAAAGCATCCCACAGTGGCACAAATAGCATCTCATTCTGGTGGAATATTGTTTTAACATGTCAAAGTGTATTTGAGAAATAATATGATTACCCATGGATAATGCTCTTGGCCTCATTGTGGTGATTAAATACATGCTGGGTTTGCAGCGAGTTCTGCAGCCCTCTATGAAGCCTGACCTTTTCTTCTGGCTGCAATGCACCATGGTGCATTAGCATGTCTTCTGCTTGTTACAGGGAGAGGCAATTGCCGTCATCAAAAACATCAGATGTCCCAATTTGTACATGATCTGCTTTTCTTTTCCCTTGGCCTTAACCCACTGTCACTGAATATCCTGAAAAAATGCTGAAGACAGTTGCCAATATTGTAGAAAAATTGATCCCAGCATCTGGCTCAATGTGTTTGGAACAAGCTAACACTTTAGGAGTGAGTGTTTTACCTCTCTTCACCCCTCTGTCTCCCTTTGTCTTGCATAAGTATTTGTGTCTGTAATTCACAATCTTCCATATAGTTGGAGGAACGTGATGCTAAGGTGCCATAACTGAGGTTCAGAACAAGTTTGACATATAAAGCAGTGATAGAAGGACCATATCTATTCAGAAAAAAAAAAAGAAAGTTTAAAAGGCTAAGTCTGTCTTTACAGCTTAAACATATTTCTTGAATGTTCTAGTAAGCCTCTTTGGTGCTCTTGCTCTTTGGTGGCATGGAGATCGGACATGACAGGGAACTGGTATGGCCACACCACAAGTAATGATGGAGACTGAATACTGATCCTGTTAAATATGAATTAACTTCATTGGTCAAGGTGGAGGTATTTCAAACCAACTCTAATGTAATGAAATCAGAATCTCATTACAGAGAGATGCAGTGTTCAGCAACTTAAAAAGACAATATTGTTGATATAGCTGGGGCACTAAGATAGGACAGTGCTATCTCAGCCCTTCCTGCTTTTGGTGATGCTCTTCATGCTTTCTTGTCCCATGCTTACAGAGCTATTGCTGTTGTCACTACACACTGCAAAGTGCTGGGTCTGCTGTCACATTCTGCATCACCTTAGGTGAGAAACTGGAAATCGCTGCAGATGCAATGGAAGAGCTGGTTAGTGAAAACAAGGGAAATGGATCTTAAGAAGGAAAAAGTATGCAAAAGGTAGTATTTTGAGAACCAAAGCAGGTTTCTCAAATGAGAAGTAGTGTTTGAACTCCAGCTCCGACCACAAAAGGTCATCTAGGAATGCCACTGAAGTGTAGCCAGTATATTAGTGAGGCATTAGTCTGTCTCCCATGTAATTCTGGCTGGCTGAGCTACTGTAGCAACTGGCCAGCTCATGCTTAAAATCCTAATGCTTCCAGATGCTTTGGAACCTTTTTGTGGTGAATTAGCAAACTTAAATGTTTGCTTAACAATATTGTTCTACGACAAGGTTACCCACCTAGTTGACCAAGGGAAGCCTGTCAGTGTGATCTTTTTGGATTTCAGGAAAGCCTTTGATACCGTCTCTCACAGTATCCTCCTGGACAAGATGGCCAGCATACAGCTGGGTAAACACACAATGGAGTGGGTGAGCAATTGGCTGAGGTGCCGGTCTCAAAGGGTTCTAGTAAATGGGGTTATGCTGGGCTGGTGACCAGTCACTAGTGGGGTTCTGCAGCAATACATCTTAGGGCTGACACTCTTTAATGTCTTCATAAATGACTTAGACTCAGGACTTGAGGGAATACTAAGTAAGTTCACCAATGACACAAAATTGGGAGGAGCTGTTGATACTCTCAAGGGCTGAGGGGCCCTGCAGAGGGATCTGGACAAATTGGAGAACTGGCCAAGTGCCAGATTTTGCATCTGGCACATGGCAACTCTGGCTGTACATACAGACTGGGGGATGAGATGCTGGAAAGCAGCTCTGCAGAGAGAGAGATCTGAGGGTTCTGGTCAACATCAAGTTGAACACGAGCCAACAGTGTCCCTGGCAGCCAAGAGGGCCAACTGTGTCCTGGGTGCATCAAGCACAGCATGGCCAGCTGGGTGAAGGAGGTGATTTTCCTGCTCTGCTCTGCACTGGTGCGGCCTCACCTGGAGCCCTGTGTGCAGTTCTAGGTGCCACTGTATAAAAAAGATAAAAAGCTAGTGGAGAGTGTCCAGAAAAGGGCTACGAAGTTGCTGAGGGGTTTGGTTAGGAAGCCATAGAAGGAGTGGCTAAAGTCACTTGGTTTGTTCATCCTGGACAAGAGGAGCCAGAGGGGAGACCTCATTGTGGTCTACAGCTTCCTCACCAGGGGAGGAGGAGGGGCAGGTGCTGATCTCTTCTCTCTGGTGACCAACGACAGAACCCGAGGGAATGGCAGGAAGATGTGCCAGGGGAGGTTTAGGTTGGACATCAGGAAAAGGTGCTCTCTAGAGGGTGGTGGACACTGGAACAGGCTCCCCAGGGAGGTGTCACAGCCCCAAGCCTGACAGTGTTCAAGAAGAGACTGGACAATGGCCTCAGACACACGGTGTGAACTGTGGGGTTGTCATCTGCAGTGACAGGAGTTGGACTCAATGATCCATGTGGGTCCCTTCCAACTCAGGACATTCTATGATTCGAGGACTAGGGGTACAGTGCAGTTGGTTTTAGGTGATGGGCTGCTTATCTGCAGTGTTCGCTGCTCTGTATTGTTAAGCATCCTTAGCAGAGCTTACCCTAATGAGGAATATTTCAGCTTTGCTTTTATTTTCTCCACGTGTGAAGTAAAAAACTTGAGTTCACTGTCTGCAGGGTGGGGTCCAATTCTGACTTTTACACCAGGATTGAATTAATAAAAAAATTTAATTAAGTTAATTTAAATTAAAGTTAATGTGATTTATTTAAAATAAGCTTCTATTAATGTAACAAATGTGTAACTAGGGAAGGACTGAAATTGCACATTAGGAAGAGCATGGGTTTTAGTCTGATCTTACATTGCTGCAAAGTTCCCTCTATCTGCATATGTAAATAATTCAGCTGATTTCAGTGTAAGATCAGAAATAGTTGGATAATTTGACCTTTTGAATCTGTTCTAATTAGCTTCCCACTGCTAAGCAAACTATCCTGTCAGACACTGTTTTTTTTTCATTTGGAGAGGCTTGTGTCGCTTCACTGAAAACAGAGATCATATCCTCAGTTTGTGTATATTATCCCATCGCATTCAAGTTAATAGTTATGTCTGTTTTCTGACCTGGGAGCGTGTCCCACATTGCCTCATACACGTGTTGCGTATATGGAAATACAGAAAAGCAACTAAGTGGGAACAGATGGTTTCAATATGCAATGAGGTAGATGTGCTCAGTTTCTGTTAACATCCTCACCCTGCTCTCTAACATAGTATTATTCACTCCAGCGTTTGTTCTCAAGCACCAGGTCTCCTGCTTTAGCGATGTGTTAATGCTTGATCAAGCCTTGAAGCTTAAAGGTTTTAAACATAACACTGAAAACAACTTCAGCTAAGGGGTGAATGAGAAACTTTGATACTCTGATCTGTCATCTGTGCAGAAGAGAGAATCTTTCAAGATGCACTGTGCATCTCAACACACCTTATAATTCCTGCAAGTTGGGAGAAATTGGCAGTCCTTGATATTTAATTAATCTTTGCTTTAAAAAAAATGGGGTGAACGCAGAGCCAGAGATAAAAAGTGAATCACTGTATTTCTGCTGGAGTGCAGTTTTGAAGAATGATCTGTGTACTGAAGCAATGGATATTTGAGAACAGTTAATACTACCTCCTTCAGTTGAGCTTACTTTTTAGCTGCATGTCCTTCAATGTATTCTCCGTATTTTATTGTTTGAATAGCATGCCTTTGCAATAAATGGCTGAAAACAAACTGATAAATGAAAGAACTCGAGAACTGATAGTTTCCCTACTCTCACAATGTCTGGACAGCTAACACTATATTTAATTTCATAACGATGTTCTTCCCTTCTTCCTGCATGAGCATCTCAAAGTGGGACTCTCAAAAGTACATGAGGAAATAAAGTTCTGCCTTGATTTCCATTTGTTTATCAACACCTCTTTCCTTTAAACGCTTTTGAAAAGTATTTGGAGAGAATGAGGGAAAAGATAATGCTTTCTCTGAAAGGTAGTCTCTTCTGTTTTGAGTTTTGAGCTTCATTAGTGATTTTAACCCTTAGGTGTTCTAGCTGTCCATTTTTCTTAAAAGAAGAAATGATGGCTTAGGTTTGTATGCCACTTCTCTGGTAAGAGCATTTGCTGTTCCTACTGCAAAGTTATTAGCTCTGTCTCTGCAGTCTAGTTTTGGTCTTTTTGTTATTAGTTGGACAATAATGTGACAATATGGTGATGCTTCCTGTTCTTTTTTATCTGTGATATTTAGCATGGGATGACAGATCCTTCTGCTGCCTAACTAATTTCCAGACATCAGAAAACGTGGAGGAAGTCTAGGAAGAATTGAGAGATATGACTCTTGGCCCAGTTGTACAATTTATGAAGCAATCCACTTCTGCAGCTAGAACTCCTTCATTTATTTGTGTCACCTTAGTGAGACCAGGTCTGTAAAGAAGAATGTTGTTGGAAACTTCTAGTGAACTTTTGGACTCTAGTAGTTCGCTGTGGGCCAGATTACAGCCTAAGAATTGAATCAAGGCTGGTTTTTGTGTCTCTGAGGAAGTCACTAAACCTCTCCTTGCTTCAGCTGGTGAGGATTAATTCATTCATCTTTCAAAAATACTTTAAATTGTCATCTGGATGGAGTCACAACAGTGCAACATAAAAACAGTGCACCACAGTCTATGGCTCAGCAAACTAGAGAAGCACTGAGGAATATATACTGCTGAACACTGTGCAGGTGTTGTAAATACATCTTTATGTCTCTAGGACTGCAGCGCTGAAGTGTAAGTAAATAAATTCTTTAATTGCAAGATTACTCTCTCTTTGGAAAACATGATACCTACATTCTAAGTGTTGCAAGTGAAATATGGTGTTACATAATCCACATATGAGTTCTCACATGTTTTTCCAGAATACAGTAAAAATAAATTGTACTTAATGTATTGTTTGCAAAGTAAGTTTCCACCTCTTGGGTTAAATTCTGGGAAGGCATCTTGCTTGAATAGGAAAATATACAAATACAATTGTATATTATTCCTTCTCATGTCCCTTGCTATGCTTGTGTGAATAGCACAAATCTGTTGATTCCTGCCATATGTGGTTTGTTTAAAAAAGTGACAGTCCAAATGTCAGTATTCCCAAATGTCCCCCCTTTTTGGATCTATATATTCATTATTGTCTCTTAAGCAGGCTTTTCTTTCAAGATCTGAAGAAGAAATATCAAATCCAGAATGCTTGTGTAGTTTACAGCAAGTTTTAAGGAACTTAAACATATAGTTGGAAAGGAATGAATAGTTTGCAAAGAATAGTGTTTAGTAGAACGGTCCCTATATTTGTCAGCAGACTGTGGTTTATTCAGGTTTTTGATTTTTTTCAGCAAATGTTTTTGAATGTTTATTGATTGATGGCGAATATTCACTGTTTGAGCTCTGTGCCTATGAGCTCTATGCCTACAGGCTATTGATCAGAAGCATTTTATAATGTTTTTTCTGCTCCTTGATTAGACAAACATGCAAGCACTCTGGAACAAATAATTATGTGGGTGAAGCTGAGGCTTGGTTGCCAGGAACACTCTTTCATAGGTTTTTAAAGTTTGTCCAAAGCCTTTGGTCAGAAAAACAAGGCAACTCAAATGTTTTCAGAGAACTGACTTAAAGGGCTCAAGAAGGGCTGGAAAAGAACTTAAAACATCCAAATAAATAGTTGTGGATATATTTCTTTTAGCATTTTCCTTTTTCTATTTGGAACAGAGAAGACCATCACGGAGTATGTAGATCCAAATGATCACATCTGTAAATAGCAGTAACACTAAAGATTGCTGCCTAATCTGGGCGAAGCACTTCTGTTGATCCTCATCCTGGAGCTCTGATCCACAGAAACCCCATGGGGTTTGATCCCCCTGATGCCAGCAGGGACATGGTGGCACGGACTCCTCCATGACTGAGCTCTGAGCCGACTGATGTTTGGGTGTCTAGGCAGCAAGCTAAGATACATCTGTAAAAGAAGGGTATGGTCTCAGTTTCCAACAAAAACACTGAGATCCTTGTTGTGCTGAGGGCTGGGAATAAGGAATAGATACAATCTCTTAACTCAGGTCTCCTAAGGGCAAGAAATGCTGCACCATTCCTTATGGTCTGTGAAAGCCCTTAGTAAAAAGAAAAGAACATTAGAGCTGCTGAAAACACTGTTCAAACTCTGATCTGGCTCCTTTGAACTTGTCAGCTTTATCTCATAAGTTCACTTTGGTTCATGCAGTGGATTAGGGAGAGGTGCAAGAATTGTGCTCTGCAACCATTGAACCACTGGGAAATGTCAAGTTGTCAAGCTCTGATGTTGGGAGACAGCAGAGCTTCTAAAGTCGTGTAGCACTGGATACATGTAGCTCAGGATAGCCCCTCTCTTCCTCTCCCTCTCTTCTCTGTGGCACTGTTCTAAATACAACCTCAGCTACATGGATAAGCTAAGGCTCAAGACTAGGGGAGAGCATCAGAATAGAAGGGCGGATGCTAACAAAACACTTCTCACATTCAGTAGTGCAATAGTGTTTGAGAGTTGGAGGGCAAGTCAGTTCACCCTAACCCAGGTTTTACCTGCTAACTGTGTCTGGACTCGTGCTCTCTGTGTGTGTTTACTAGGATTTATAAAGGGGTTTGTACTGGGAGTAGTGCAAACTGAATTATTCATTTCACTTAATACAAATCTTCATAAATTGTTTGGGAGCTGTGAGAGTATTTGTTCACACTTATTTGCCAAAGGCTGAGGTTTGCAAAATATGTGGTATTCTTTGAGGTCCTCCCTTTCACAACGAAGCAAAAACAAGAATCCGGTGAAACTATGTGAGAATTTTGATCTTAGAAATTGGTAGCCCTGTGGCTCACAACTTATTGATTATCACCCTGATTGGGCTACTGAAAAATTTTTCAGCAGGCAAGTAACAAATCAATGAATTACAAATAATGCAGCTTGCTTGCATAAAATGTTTATACATCCTTTTCTTTCTAGTGTGCTGAGCTGTCCAACTGGCTAATATGACACTCATTTTGTTGCTTTCCTTCTCCTAACTTTCAGCAGTGGTCAATCTGTCTGTTTCTCTGTTGGGAGGGACATTTTGAGGCTATTTTGAAAGTGGCTATCAGTATGGGCTCTGCTAAAAACAAATAGGTGAATAGTATACTGTCAGTCCTCTATAGTGACCAGGGAGCAAGACGGCTGATACATATGGACAAAATGAGCTGCATTGCAGAATAACAAGGAGATGGGCAGATTCCTTTTGCTACATGACTCACTGCTACAGTGGTTTCCCTTTCATTTTTTTTAGCTATGTTTGCTCTCAAGCACACCTGTGCTACAGCTATTTTTCACCTCTGTTTATTTGCCAATATAAGGCATATATATGATATTGCTCTTGCTCGAACTGAGAGTTGCACTGAGAACCTTTCTTTCATGTAGCAGAATACACAGAGTGCTTTGAGAGTCCTTCAGTGAGATAGCTGTAGTGATCTAAGGCTTCAGGGCACACAGAGAACTCAAGGACACAGGCTGAAATTCTGGTCTTGACCTTGAGTTTTGCTTTTATGTGTTCTTGCTGGCTGTTTTTTTTTTTTTTCCTGCATTCCAGTTTTGAAGTTGTTGATATAAGATCATCATTCTTCCTACAGTCTCTGTAGTGCCAAAAACTGCCAGACTTTCCACAGAGAAAGAAGTGCGGGCAAAACTACAAAGACCAAAATACCCCAGCCAATGAACCAAAGAAAACCCCTTGACTTCGAGATTCTGATATCACCTATAATGGCAATTGTGGAGCTGGTTCAGTCTTTAAAAAGATCTTTGGGGAGTCTTCCAGCTTTGCATAGTGGTCCCAGTAGGCCACTGCAGAAGCCAGAATCGTGGTGTTGTGTGTTTGCCTTCATCATGGTATACGTTCATTTTTTCTGCATTGTTCATACTCCAGTTCAGCTGGGTATTGCTTCTGCCTCAGGGTACACTGTGTAGCTGCACAGTCACGACCAGTTTGGGTTTGCTGGGAGGGAAGCATGGATCTGATAGCCTCAGCACCCTTTCCACTAGCCCAACTGGGAAGAGGGTCACAAGTGAAGGTGAATCAGTTCTGCGAAATTTGGGCTGAATTATTCAAATCTGGCAACTGCATGCATCACCATATAGTTAACGGGAGGTTTGGAAAAGGCTTTTTAATGTGAACGTTAGGGTGATTATTTTTCCTTTAACTTGTAAATAATCTTGCACATCTCTCTGACTTACAACACAGCTATTCCTCGTTCTTGTTTGATGCATCTCATTATATCTTGTACTTTATTTTACATTTCTTGAACTTTTAACTTTTTCAATAATATAATTAATGTGATTCTGGAAGGCATTTGTGTAGAAATATTGACAGATTTCAGAGTAAGCTCATTTCTCATCTTCTCATTGCTTCAAATATTTTGGTTTTTTTCTACAGAAAGAGAACATTAGGTCCAATTCCTAAAGGATGTAATCTAGGTAATGAGGGTACATATATATCTGCTGTTTGTCTGTGCAAAACTCTAATCCTAAATATAAATACTCATCTATTAGTTATTTCCATATATGAAAGATGGTGGATGCATCCACACAAAGCTCTTTTTTTATCCTTTTTTCTTTTTTTCTCTCCCCACTTGTGTTGCGGAAGAGCTCTCTGATGCTAAGTCACCACAGGGTGGAAAAGGAGTAGAATAATCCATGCTTTTTTGTCAGCAAGAACACAAACAGCTGGAAAAAACTTGATTCATTTATGCCAATTGTACACCGATTTTATATACTGATCATATTACTGATTTTTACTGTTTTATTTGTTCAGTTTGAGATTGTGTTTTTGACCTGGGGAGTACATGGTCTTCTAGGCTTCTGTTTCTTACAACACGATTCCTTTGTTTTTGGGTGGCTAGGACAAGCACAACACAAGGACTTGAACAGGTCAAAAATACCCACAAAAGAAAGCATTCTCACCTTTTTTTTTTTAAGGCTCAGCTTTTCTAAGAGAAAATTCTTTCTTGAAAATATTCTTGACAGATATTTTAGTGGTAGGTTGTGATACACAGAAGCAATTTAATTAACTTGTCATAGATGTACCTGAAAGCTAAGTTGTTCCTTGAGATGCTTATTCTGACAAACCTCAGCCTCGTAGTCCAGATTCATAGTGGTTACAGACAGAAGCTGGAAGATGATTTTTTGACTCTGATGTGCTGAAGGCCTAAAAACCTCGTGAACTTGATACTAAAGCTTCTTTAGGATATACATTTAGACTTGTGACAATACAACTGAACCTGTGCAAGCCATGATGCAGAGGATAGATGTCTGTGAGAGAGCATGGGGACTGACAAATTATAAATGGGTAAATGATAGCAGTACTTTATAACAGTTCAGCCATAAAAGAAGAGAACAAGGTCACCATTTAAGATAACTGTAATGTATGATACAGGTAACGAAGCACCAAGGCCACAGTAGAGTTTGATTGCTTAAAGGAAATCAGTTAAACAATTTGCAAGAATTGCTAATGTCATCTTGTTTTGGGAAAGCAATCAAAACACGGTTCTCATACTAAATGGACAACAGTCAGTTCGTTGTAGACAGTGAACATGAAAAATGTCTAAATTGTCTCCATAGATTATTTGCCCAGCTTTCATGCAGTAAGAAAATTACAAGTTTATAAAAGTGTTCTGTGGATTAGCTCAGAACATTGTGAAATTCTCCAGCCAGATCTCCAACAGATCTCTGTTCTGCTGCTATTAGTGATGGCTCTTTCGTTGTGGAGAATTTCTTTAAAATCTTTCAACTCTGTAGTGTGGGGAATAATCAAAATCAAAGTGGGATTTACAAAGTACCTGTTTGGTTTAAGCCAGCTACTACCTTTGTTTCACTGTCTTAGCTTCTAAAAGATGTAACTTTTGCAAATAAAGAATAAGGCGTATATACAAGAGAAGAGGCAGTAAAGGATTTATGGTGGTGCATGCATTTTTAAAGTTTTAAAGGTTTCTTCATTCATTATCTTCCTCAGTGTCTCCTTACAAGGGACAGACAGTTTAAGTGGGGCTTGTTTTTCTTTTTACATTTAATGAAAGCCAGAGACTGCATAGCTAAATGCATGCTTTCAGCAATGAGGTAACATTATCAAGGCACTGTAAAGTGCTAAAAGAGTATCTTGTGCTATTTATTTAGTATATCACATGTGCTTGAGCTTGTGTGAGCTTTCCTGTGTATCACTGCATCAAAAAATTTAAGAGGTCAGTGAAGAATCACTACAAGGAGTGATTCACTGCTGTCCATTGAAGAACCAGTTCTCTGTCTCTGTCAGCCGGGAACTGGAGCCCAGATAACTCCTCCCACCTGCTTTTACTTGCTGCAAGCTCCCATCTTTTGACTTTCTTGATACCTTCACTCACACTGTACTAGACCACTGACAATGTGGAAGTGAAGTTATTTTTCCCCTTCTATTACCATGCTGTAAGAGTTTCAGAACTTATCCTTTTCCTTAAGGTCCATGTTTGCCCACATTTTCAGCCTGATTTCTTACAATTCTGTCTTTACTCCATTTTTTTTCACACTCATCCATAAGCATAGTCTATGCCTTTTTCTATATTGCCTTATGTTTGGAGGCTGTCTTTTCAGCTCAGCTTGTTAAGTCATTGCACTTTTGTCCTTGATATTTCTTCTTGATACTTATCACTTCCATAAAGCCACGAAGAGGTGAGTCTCTACAAACGAAACTTTCATTTCTGGTTGAACCTCCATGTACTTGCTTGACAGCAGAAGCCAAATGATCTTGTTCAATCTTGTCCTGCCTTCTCTTTCCTACTCATAGCAACCACATCCCTTTGAAAAGCTGGCAGTGAGCTCTTCAAGGCAATGCTCATGAAAACCGTAAGCTAACTGGTCACCAAGATTTTGTGTACTAAGGATAAGAGTGTTTCTTTTAAAACAAAATAAACGAAGTGGAAAAGAAAGCAGCTGAGTGTATTGTGCCACTGGTGCAACAGAGAGATTCTTGGGGAGTACTGAATCTGTATGACACCATTTGTACAATAACCATACGGTTGTTTTCTCTGTGAGAAGGATCTTGCTTACCTGGATGATGTTTTTGCGTTAGCCACCTGATTTGGTATCCACACTCCTAAAGAATCCTATTTCTGAATGTCCTGGATTCAACAGAATGTTTCTCATCGAGCTCTGTTGTTGTTACAGTCAGACTCAGCATTGAGAGGCTGCCTAGGATGGGAACGGGACATAGTTTAGTGGAAATTCAAGTAGAAATGCTTGTGGGATGCCTTAAAAAACAAGTAAAAATATTCTGAAACAGGAACAACACAATATCATACTCCAGCTCAGAGTGTTTTTGGTGTTTGTGTGATTTGGTATACATTAGGAGTTATGTGATAGTGGGCTGGGAAGTAGGCAGTGGTATTTTTAACAAGAGGTTAGTCCTAAAACTCTCTGCATGCCTTAGTGGAAAGAAGTGGTATCAAACTGTTGAGATCTGCTGACGATTTTTTCATTTCATTAAGCCTTGATTCACATCCACGGATTTGAAGAAATACAGGGCAATTTCTGCTTGGCCCAACCTGTGCGTGATTGTGGGAATACAGAAAACTCTCTTTATTCGCTTTATTCCCTTTCTTTTCTCCCTCACAGAACCACACATGAAACTCTAGCATTTCTACTCCAGAAGAAGGGTGGTCTTCTGCTCTTACCTGTAGTTTCTTGGCCAGTTTATGAGATGTATGAGAGAGTACCCCAAGCTATTAACTATTTGCAATTTCTCCATCTGCCAGGAATGTGTTCTGCCCATCTTGGATATAATTCCTCTCAGCCTGGGCCTGTATGAACTCTCTACAGTCTGTCTGTGCAATGATGGTATGTATTCATTTCTCCACTATGGTGTGCTTGTATAGTGTGATAATTAATTCAGACAACTGCTCTGTGGCAAACTCCTACCCGGAATGAAGTGCTCCTTACCTTTCCATAGCCAGGTGAGATAAATAGATTGTCCTCTCAACTACAGTTAACCTCGGGCAGCTATGTTAAGATGATATCTACCATATAGCTGGTTTTCTTAAAATATGTTCTAGCTAGATCAGTTTAGTTGCCTTGCTGTCAAATAGCCAACGTTTTTCTGGCAATGAAAATATAAACTCAGTGTACTGACAGTAGAAGAACTCTTCCAGATGGAATGAGGGTGGTGAAGGTAGAAGCTCATGTTCTTAAGAAGGGAGTAGAAAGTAACCCATTTGATTATGTGTTGAAGTGTGGCTGTTTTGTTGTTGGTAAGGGTTTTTTAAATTTTTTTTTCTTCCCTGAACTGATTCTGTTTCGTGAACATTTTATTGTGTTTCCTGTTTCCATATATATTTGTTGGGAAATCCTGACAGGTGGTATACGCGGGGACAGAGCCTACCTGGATGATTTGATTCATGATTCTGGAGAAGTTATGTACCAAGAATTTGTTTGTAGACATTTGCCTGTCGTCTTTATTACCTCCTGAAAAGGGTCTAAAAAAGTCTCCTCTGTGTCTGTATATGTTTAAATTTCTTGTACTAAATTTTATCCTCTTTGTGGAAGAAATTCCTTTTTTTTTTAATTTTGCATTTGTACAGTGCCTGCTATGGCAACCTGCTGATCTCTGCTTAGAACAGTAAGATGCTGTGGCAGTGCTCCTAATGCTCATAAAAATAATAGTGAATTGTAAGGAGACTGGACAATTATTTTGAAATTTTTGATGTTGAGCATGCTAAACAGAAGCAAAAGTCGATTTCACTGAACCTTATATCTCTTTTTAGCATGTGAGAAGTCATTCTTTTCTTGAATAAACTTTTCAGTGGTTTGAGGTTTTTTTGGTGTGTGNTTTTTTTTTTTTTTTTTTTTTTTTTTGTTTTTTTTTTTTTTTTTTTTTTTTTTTTTTTTTTTTTTCCCCAGGGTTTTTTTTTGAGCTTATGCTTTAAATTCAGTAGCAATAAGCAACTGTGATTATAGGTCTCATGATGCCTGGCAAATTTAACAACAGCAAGTTTACTGGTGTGGTCAAGATTATCACATTCTTACAGTAGTAGAAATGACTCATGCTAAAACTAGGGCACTGATGGCGGCACAAGTGCTGTGTAGATGCAAGATGTGGTGGGGATTCTCATGATGTGCATTCTTAGCCAGCAAAAAAACAAAGGCTTTAAAGTGTGACTTTTTTCTCTTTTTTTTTTTTTTTTTTTTTCCCCAGAAAAGACCTGAAACAATGAGAGGTTAAAAAATGTGCACAAGGTCATACAGGAACAGGAATCTGTTACAGAGTCAGGAACTAAGTGCAGCTCTTCGAGCTTTAGGTATCTGTTAGAATAAAACACAGATTTATTCTCTTTTGATGATCTGTACAACGGTATTTCAGTCATACTGCAAAGCTGTGTGATGCCCACTGAATGGAATGTGTTTCACTTTTTTAGATGATGCTCACTGTTTATTTGCGAATGATCTTTCTCAATTCCTCCACTCCTTTCAGTGTTGTTTCCTGTACCTAAAATGTATCCAATTGTGCAGTAAGATTATACATTTTAGAGCAGTTGACTTATTAAAAAAAGGAAGAAAATTTTGCAAAACAACTGCTTCCTCAAAAAGGAATAATGTTGTGCACCTGTATAAAAAAAAAAACAACAACAAACCCAAAGCAAACAACCGAAGGAAAACCAAACCAACAAAACTTTTCTATATTAAGCAAATACGAAATACAAAAGATTGGCATTAGGGGAATATAAAATAAATTGTTTGCGTAATGTAATTGCTAATGGTACTTTATTTTTAACGCATGAATTCCTTGCTGGTTCTACTCAAAGATCATATAAAAACCATAGGAAAAAATATAGCATAAAGCACCTATGAAAGTTTTTTGCCTAATACTTTAATGCAATATCAAAAACATATTTTCAAATGTGATGTTTTTAAACAATTCAAAATAATTCATTTGGAGTTGACTTGACTTTGGTTGTACGTTAAAAAGTCGTTTTTAGAAAGTCATTCTCATTTAACTGCTTTTGCACATTGCAAATTGTTACCTAAGGAAAAAAAAGTATAAGATTTCTTGCTGATGATCTAAAGAATGTGAGTAAGATAGCTGGCAGATGGCTTACAGATATCATTCTGAAATACCTTATACTGACAAATAACAGTGGTGTGTATAATTAGCACTCTGCAGATGGTATGCAAAATGATCTCCACTTAGTACGGAAACTATTTTACCTTTTTTTTTTTTTGATAGAATATTTTTGAGAGTCAGTTTTGAAAACATGGCTTGTAGTGCCACTCAGGATAGACCCAGACATAGTTGAGAATCTATTCCCCATTGAGTTTTGTGTGCAAACAGCGTTGTGGGTTTGGGGTCCTGGTCCCCGTGCAACATACTGCCACAATATAAGTGATAATGACAAGGAGCTGATAGGTAGATCATACTAGACTAATATAAAGTTTGCAGACTTGTAGAGAGAGGAGGTTGAGACAAGGCACAGTTGAATCATTCCACTTTTATTCCTCAGAATTTTGTGAATTATCAGATATTTTCAAGCATGCAATGCATTCCTAAGGCAGTGTTCCTTCCAGCACAAATTACTTGATTGCAGTTTCGTACTGGACGTAATGCTGATCTCCACTGGTATTTTTTTTACCCAGATGTTGGCAAAAGCAAGTGGCAAAGAATAGACTTCAATGACCTCTTACTGTAATGATGTTGTTACTACCATCTATTTGTATTATTGTACCAGTTAGGAGCCTTGGTCTCAGATCAGTCCCCATTGTGTTTGGAACTACAGAAACACAAAACCCCTGACATCTTGCTTCAAAGAGTTTTCTACTTAGTGTAGACTAGAGGCAACACGTCAGCATATGCAGCTCCCTCAGAGACTGTAAGGAAACAGGAAAATGATGTTTTGTCATCTTACTGTATGTCTTTTTTTGGTTATATTGCTGCTGAGGAGAATATACAATTTAGAGGGAAGATGACATAAGTAACAGTGGGAAGGCAAGTGGAAAGATATTAATTCGAAAAACCACAGTAAAAAAAAACTATGGCAGGAGAGGTAATACGCCCAACAGAGACTGGAAGTAAGGTAATGAAAAAGGTAATGAAAGATTTTGGGGAAGAGGTAATTAATTACCTTAAAAGCAAAGGAGGAAAATTACCTTATGACTTTGTGATAGAGTAAGGAGTCCATAGAGGCATACAAAGTGTAAAAGCTGGTGTAGCTGAAGAGATCAGCTAGGAATGTGGTCACTTCTGCAGTGTTTGGAACAGCTATGAACAGTGAATAGGTACAGGCTTTATTTTTCAAAGCCAGAATAAACGATATTGCAGTAAGCAAGATGGAAGTGAAAGCGTGAAAGTGAATTTAGTGGCTTGACAGTTACCAGACAGGAAATGTTATAACTCAAAGATGATATGCAAGATAGCTCTACAGAATTTGGATGTGTACTCAGAATTAAAGATGAGATAAGGTGAACAGCAAGTGAAATGGTGAGTGATAACCATCAAATGGCCAGAAAGAGCCTGTGGAAAGGAAGTGTCAGGAACTCTTTTTGGGTTTTCTTGCACTTCATGGCTAAAAATCACTGAGAAGTTGGTCAGGATATGAATTTGCCTAGGGGACAAATTTGCAGTATACACAGGTTCTTGAGGTGATGGCAAAATGAAGATATCTGCATTTCTAATCTCACGTTACCTTAGGATGTGCAACAGAAGGAAAACTGACTCCTTGCAAAAGTGGAGGGAGTCAAATGGATGTGCGCTGTGATAAAAGAGGAAATAAAATGACAGAAACCAGAAAAGCTGATACCAGGCAGGGCATGTCAAAGCACATGAAAATGGAGTTCTGGTTGTAAAATCCAAATTTATGATGCATTGATTAGTGCCTGGTAAGTGTATGTGGGCAAGAAAAGCAGCAGCTAGGTAAGCAGGGGCTGAGGCTTAACTGTAGAAAACAGTGTATTTAAGGATCTCAGAAGTGAAAGGTCAAAGACGAATGTGATAAAAGGAAAGAGGCAATGAAGTCATGGGTATGGAATCAGCAAACATGCTTGCAATTTGAGGGGAAAAACCAACAGGGGAGGGAGGTTACAAAGGGAGCAGAGCAATGAGAGTGGGTCACTGGGACATAGGAAGGGATTAGAGAAGAGAAAACGCTACATCTTGCATTCATTGAAGAAAGGAGAGAAGACTTAGCTGAGACAGATAAAAAGCTTTTGTAAACCAAACTGTGTCTTTCTGCTCTGCTCTTGCAGGGTGGCAGCCTTCTTTCATGCTCGATTCTTACACAACTCCAAGGCTTTCCTTGGAGAGCTCTCTGCAGTTCACTTGGTGTCTTTTTTTCCCTGTTACATCTGAGGTATGGCTGTGTGACTGTCGTGTCTAATTTAAGTCTTTAAGGCCTTCTGTGGCTCCATCTCTCCTGGGCTACGGGGTCTCCATGCTGACCTCTCGCACTCCTCACTGCACCTCTCAGCCTCCTCCACCCGACCAGGCTGCATGCTTTGCTGTCCCCAGACTGCACACTTGCTCCCAGAGGGCCCACCTGACCCCTTTGTACTCTGATTACACCTGAATATTGATATGCACCAACAGCAACGCAGTCCTCACCCATGACAACATGGAATTTAGTTTAAGTGAAAGGAGAGATTTGCTTAATGAAATAAATGCTGAGAGGACAAATCTATACTAGACACCTGATCTTGCTTTTTCCTCCAGAAATACTGAGGAGGCAGGAAGGAGATCATGTGGATGAGCTGGGATTGCCAGATTAGCAGGTGAAGGGAAGGAGAGAAGTGATAGCCAGGCCAGTGTCAGTAGGTGAAACTAAAGAGGAAAGAGTCATTAGGATGGTGGAGAATGTTGCAGTGCAAGAGCACGGGAATTAGCGCTACTGAGGGTAAGAAAGCCCAAGGGCAGGGTAGGCAGAGATATCACTGTGGGGAATCCCTGCTGTAAAAGATGAATGAAAGGCAGCAAGAACTGTGTCTTGACCTGCTGTAGTTTCTGTAGTGGAAGGACTGACCCAGCAAGATGAGGAACTGTTCAGCTGTGGGTTGTGTGGGTCACAAGTATGAGAGCTGAAGGCACCAGGAACAGTTGGGAGAGGTTTGTGTGAGAGGAGGAACAGTACAACGGAGCAGGGAGGAGGTCTGTGCTGCTCAGGAGAGGAAAAGGAAGAGGAAGGTGTTGGACTTTGAGGGTAATATAGTTAACAAAGATGAGGAGAAAGCTGAGGTACTTAATACCTACTTTGCCTCAGTTTTTAATGGTAAGGCAGGTGGCCCTCTGGACAACTCATCTCTGGAGGTCGTTGACAGTGATAGGAAGACAAATAGCCCCCTTGTATTCCAGGAGGAAATAGTTGGTGATTTACTGAGCCATCTGGATCC
>VWYH01004277.1:200806-262219 GCA_013399365.1 Pampusana beccarii | reverse complement strand
ACAGGCATTTCAGGGAGCGAGTTCAAGTTCCTGCTGTAACAAAAATGTACCTGCTTAAAAGCACAGAAGAGTTGCCTTGTACCTGCAGAGGCTCTCACGATGGCTGTACTGACATGCCTTGAGCCCTGTTGATCCAGAGTGCCATGCCTGAGGCATTCTGGAGATACCTTTATCATCGGGTCCCAGAATGGAGATGTGTTCCCACCTCCTCTCACCTCTGCTTTGAAATTCAGATTTTGGGGCACCCAGCTGCTGATGTCACAAGTGTTCCCACCAGCTCACCAGTGTCTCACGTTAATTAAATGGTAATTTTAATTAAATGTGTACCAACCAACATAATCTTTTGGGATTGAGAGAGAGCAGTCACTTCTAGGGGTTGGTGGTATCTAAACAGTAACTATGAGAACAGCAGAGTCCAAGGTTGTTTGTTTACACACAGAGTGGCAAACAAGCCACCTCCAGGCATGAGACACTGTGAAGCTGAAGGTCATAAACATACAGCTGGGAGGTGATGGTAGCAACCCTGTCCTTCTCTCCCTGTCTCATTGATATTGTGATCAGAGCCAGTCTCACTGTATTTCACAATATGAATACCAAGTGTAGGTGTCTGTAGTGTAAATGTCAACATTTGAATTAGTCACTCTTGGTTGTCTTCACCAACAAAACTCAAGAAAAGATTGGTATGGCATGATTATCTCCCCCACAGTCATCTAAAATCAGTCAGATATACTGCATCCTACAAGTTCTTAGACAGTTACACTGGAGATGTTTAAAGCTAGTGAATGCCACCCCAAATGCCATCAGATGTTCTCAGAATGTCATTAAATTTTCTATAGGCTATTTCTTAATCTTTGTGATGATGCTTTCAACAAATACATTTTTAAAAGAATATTGATTATGTCCTTTAGCCAAAAAAGCATGTATTTTTTTCTTATATTCATTTTAGAATCAAGTGTTAGGGAAATTCTAGCAATTGACAATATTGCAGGTAGACAGAATATAACAGTGTTCCTTTTACAATACTGGCAAAGAATTAATTTTTGCAGTCTTGCAGTCTGCTCAGCAAAGCATGGAAAATCTCTCACATGCATTGGCATGGAAAAAGGGAAAACACCACCTCTCTTAGATTGTTATGGACTTGATGACTACTGTAATGCATAAAAAGGCTCTTTAAATTGAGCTACTGGATTTAAACTGCTACAGTCTAGTGACTTCCAAATTCTCCGAAACTTCTACACAATCAGACCAAGATAGGTTTAAAAATCTTGTCAGATCAGATCTTCCCATCCATACTAGTAGTTGCATTTTTACATCGATTTTGCATTGACTTAAACAATTAGTATGAGGTGTAAGGCCGGGTAGAATCAGGGCCTTAGTACTGGAATCCTTACAGGAATAGCTAAAATATACAACAACTTAAAAAGTCATAGTTTTTTGAAAAGTCTTAGGAAAATATATCATTAATTTTAAAGCACTTTGAAGTCCACTTCGACGGTTTAGCCTTGTTGAAGGTCTTTAGACCTGTTAGAGATCCGTCACACTAAAAAAACAATTCAGGGTATGGCCTTTATAACTTTTTAATGTTTGGTGCTAATGGAGGATGATGGATCAGGGATCTAGGAGTGTGGATCCTCTTTTTAGCCATAAGGCAAGGCTGACAGCGGTGCGAACTCCTCTGAAGTGTGATGACAGTGTGCCTTAGTCTCATCTAATGGATCTGTCTGGATTCTGAGCTTGGTTATACAAATAATAATACATGCTTGCATTTAAGTAAGAAGCTTGGAACACGTGTTGCTACGTTTTGAACTCAGGAAAATACTGAGGGTGGTCAGAACTTGAAAGAGGTTGCCCACAGACGTTATGCAATTTCAACATTGGAGACACTAAAATTTTTATAGGACTAACCCTGAGAAGCCTCTCAAACTTGGAAGCTGGATCTAACTTCAAAGCTGAACCTGCTTTAAATGGAGGTTTGAAGCGGATGACCTCCAAAGGTCCCTTTCAATCTATGGTTCTCATTTGTTGGTTACAGCTTGCCTGACCTTACATTCAATGGAATTATTATTAAATTAATCAGTTATTTGCAATCTGTGACATTCCTTTCACTTAGAAAAGTAAGTGACTCAAAATTTCTATTTATAATTCCACTGGTGACTTCTTACCCTTTAGACATTCCAACTGTAATTTAACCAATTGCACGTTTTGTTGTAACAGTGTTAGTTAATCCATGCCTACAACAAAGGTATGCAGGTCCTTGCTGGCTGCCCTTCTTTTCTTGCTTTTGGCATTGGTGCAGCAGGTACATTCTGCCAGTTGAAAGCTTTAGGAGCTCCCTTCTGCTGTAATCGTCTAGTCATGGATTAAGGTCTGCTCACACCTTGAGATGGCAGAAAAACACTGGAGTTTCTACACCAAATCAAATAATATTTGCTCTTCATTCTGATAGGACAGTAGTCAGTACAGAATTACCAAGGAACAGAGGTGAACAGGTACCGCTCTTCTCCATCACCACACGCAATGGTTACAACTAGTTGTATAAGCTGTACTCCTTTCCCCAGGCTCTGTTCTCAATTGTACTGAGGCAAATTCAACTCAGAACGTGTACATTCAGCTGCCAGGATAGTGTCTAGGTAAAATTCAGCAACAACGAGCAGTTGTGTAAGACTAATTTTATATGTGAGGTCCTTAGACAATCCAGTAAATCTGTGATGATTCTGAATTTATTAAGTGTTTAATACAACACAGCACCAGTGTGGAAGGGTTGAATGTGTAGAACGAAAACCAACTAATATAACAGTGAATGTCAAAGCAGGCTTATCCTACAGTATGATCCATACCAGCTCAGATGACACTTACTTTGCAGACAAGTCTAATATTGCTGTAAGTGTTAATGTTTCTAGTTTCACTTGATTACACCAAAACTGAAATTATTTTAGATGCAGGTAAATACATATAGCTTTCAGTTCAAGATTAAGATATCTAAATGTAGATATCTATAGGAGAACTATGTGTCTCAGGTCTTTTCATACTCCATGATGACCTAGCCTTCTTGCTTGAAAGCAACTCAGCTGAACAGACTACAGGATGAAATTCAGTTACTATCCAACAGGTACCTGGTACCATTTAAGATGCCTTAGGTCATCTAAGTCATTTGCATGGGGCTCTTAGATCTGACCCAGCATCTACATAAGACTCACGTGTTTCTGGACTTGCAGTAGGAGGCCAGGTTGAATACTTAAAGGCATCTCAAGTGACTTAAAATGCCTAGGTTTATGCAGCAGAACTTATCACAATCAATTAACTTCCCTACAAATGGCTATCCTGTCTTCTGATTATCCATGGTGAATGAAATACCTTTGGAACTGGCAGATAGGAATCAAGGTTGATGGGACACTTTCTGGACCTGTAGCTGGAGGCCAGGCAGCAAGGTCAGGGGCATCCCAAGTGTCATCAGATCTTATGTGAAGGAAAGTGAATGAGGTTCTCTTGCTGGTATTTTTTTTAAGGGCAAAATGTTAGGAAAATATGGATGATATTTCAGTAAATGTCTCAGTATTAATGGTCTTCCTTAATCAGTAGATGCCTTTGTTTATTTTTCTTCCTTTGAGCTGCTGGTTGTCGTGAACCTGCCAGATGGAGGGGGCTGAAGAAAGAAAGGTGGGAGGATGTAGGACAGCTGAGACCGCTGTGCTGGGAGGGTGGGACGCAGCCCAGCAGCTGCCAGGAGCTGCTCTGCTGCTTCGCAGAGCCTGGAGGCCACGGCATTCCTGAACCTGAGCTGAGGAAGGGATTTCCTCCTTTGAATGGGTGACATAAGCGTTGAGCAGACCGATACCCTGAGATTGCCTTCTCAGTCACCTGAATTCTAGTCAATTGTCTCTGCTGTTGCACTTTCCCATCTAGGTTTTGTTTTGTTTTTTGTATCTGTGGTATTTTGTGACAGGCACTGGCAAAGTCATAGTCTCCTCTTCACCTCATCTGACCAAGTTTCATTTGAGCAAAGCTTTCCCTTGCCAAGGACAAGGCTTGCAAGCACTGAGAGGATGTGACAGTTCCCACCTCCATGGCTGCTGGCCACGTGGCCTTGGTGGGTCACGCTGCTCCATGGCCATGCTGCTGGGTGGCTGCATCATCGCTCATGCTGCTCAATTGTGAATCCTCTCAGTGGGGATCTTCAGTTGTTACTGGCACTGGACAAGACATCTCAAAGGACGTGGGGGTTTCGTTGCCAAGTGAAAATCTGACTTAGGCATCTAAGAATGGGCTCCATGGGGTGACATTCCTAACTGCAGCAATGGGCTGTTTACTGAAGGTGAAAAATAAATGTAATTCATTAGAGACACAGGGCAGCATGGAAGAGGAGTAGCACTGGAAGACGGTAAAATATCCCAAGGCAGCACTGGCACTGCTCACAGTCCTCAACAAGAAAAGGATGAAGACGAACTCCTCATGTGGGTGTTCCTGCTCTGGCAGGGGGATTGGACTAGATGATCTTTCGAGGTCCCTTCCAATCCCTGACATTCTGTGATTCTGTGAAAAACAGACATACACAGTAGAACAAAATAGACAGCGTCCTTCACACTCAGTCTCCCAATCTTGCAGCCTCTAATATGTTGCTTTATGAAAAATCAACACAAATACTTTTTTTTTTTTTTTAAGAAACAAAACAAAACCAAACACAAGAAGAAGTTACTTTTAAAATTCAGCTGTAAAAAGAAGTCTGAGAGGGAACTCCTAGCTTTACTCAGGTGAGAAAAGACCGACAACTCACGATTCCAGACACAGAAACACAGTCCACAGAAACTCATGAATGAGCTAAACATGCCAGCAAAACAAGGATATAAAATAAGTTTAGTCACAGTGACTCATTGTAGTATTATGTGTCTTTTTCTCTAAGACCCTTGCAGAGTTGGCAGGCATTGTTCCTTAGGTGTAAGCATCACATTATTTTCACCTTTGCCTGCACTGTCAGGTTCTACATAAGAACAGGTCACCCTCAGCCTGGATTATAGGAAAGATATAGGTTCTTGCTGCTGTGATTCAGCAATTTGATGTTTTCACGTCTACTTCAAGATGAAGTCATTCATTCTCATTTCCTATTTCCCTCCAGTAATTAAGAAGGGTGACTAGAGTATTTAAAGATTAACATCTATCTCGTTGATACCTTGGCTGAAGCTAACACCTGCTTTGCGACTTCATAGTCATCTGTATCATGTAGCATGAGCATCACCATAGTAGTGCTTTCGCTGGGTTGTCCTTTGCTGCAGTTGTTGAGGGTTGGTCATCATTTGGCAGCGTGAGGCTCCACTCTGAGCCCACACTCCTGCTCATGAGGTCCTGGAGCCCTGGGGGCAGGGTGAAGCACCAGCCATGGAGACTTTGGTGAAACGTGAGCTGTCTGTACATGGGCCTCGCAAAACCACAAGGGCATTAGAAGCTATGATTAATCCTAGGTTGGAGTGGTTTGTGGTGTGCTCTTTGGCATGGAGCTGTTACCTTGGTGGCAATTCTCTGGATTTGGAGACCACTGCAGTGTCTGTTGTGGCCAAGGAGAATGACCATCACAGAAGAGGCTTGCTTACAGCTTTGCACCTACAAACATGCCTGCTCCTGTTGATACTTGGCTTTTATTCAAATGGTACCTGCTAGCCTTTCCCTGGCGTGCCACTGACAAGCTGGGTGATGAAAACTGAGGTTGCTGATCTGTCACATCAATCAGAAAGACTGTCATTTGTACTTTCCTGCTCCCTGGTATCTCACCCCTTGATCTACCCAGAGAACAAACCCTATCACAAAATGGTTCCCTAACCTCTCAGAAAGGGTTTTAGTGACTAGTACTAGAATACCTAGTGAATAATCATGATGCTACTTTGACAGCTTCGAGTCCCCCCTCCCTAAGGGCCTAAAAGAACTTCACAAATGTGCAGGGACTCAGACTGTCTCGGATAAGGTCCTGCATCCTGTGGTAAGAAATGAACCACCTGATTCTATTTTGCAAGTGACATCCCTAATGATCAGAAAACAACTCAAGCTCTGTCGATATTATAAGAACGTTTGTTGTTTTATTCTTTTTGGTGGGTACAAAAACCACAGTTTCTTACACAGAACAAGATTATAAATAATATCTGTAACATGAGTGACCCGTAGTCTCTTTTGATTCTACACTGCAGACGGATGACGTACTCTAAACATTTTATCATTTTGTTTCTTGTATTAGACAGATGCAAATCTGTGGAACACGGAATGATGGAACAGAATGAAGGTAACAGCAAACAAGAGGATGACCAACAACTTTTATAAAAAAAAAGTCTCTGAATTTTATTACAGTGATGGCATTTTATATCAATTATTGCAATGAATCGTTCCCTAAGATGGTTAGAAAACAGAATTGTGTTGTCCTCTACCGAATTTACATCAGTTAAAAAGCAAGCATGTTTCAATATTCCTCTTTTTTCAAAGAAAATGTAAATAATTTCTTTATTTTTTTCACAGGATTTACATACTTATTATTTTCTTATCACAGTTTAGTGATTCACTTCTACAGCTGAACAGCTGAGTATTCTTCCATTGTATATATTAATGTTCTGGAGACACAGGTTAGCATGTTCATTGACTTCTATAGTTATTTTTCTTTCCTTGTCAAGACAAAGACCAAAATGTTGTCCTTTCTGAGCATGTTCTTCACAGTTTAATGCGCTAAGTTGGCAAGTCTTATTAGTTTTAAGTCCACTCAAGTGAATTTTGTTGCTGTTAATACACCCTTCCCAGCCCCCTCCCCCCAACAAAACTAAATTATGAATTTTCCTGATATAAAATCTGAGTTTGGGTTTCCGAGCTGAGCTCATGCACACATTGTTGCTGATGATGTCTGGCGCATTTGGACGTACTTCCCTTTCTCAGCCAAATTATTAGTTCATCAATGACACTCCCATGTCGTTACAGTCTGTGCTGTGTTCCCATCAGTCACCAACACAGTTTGATTAAGGCACTCAATTATTTTTTTGGTTTTTATGGTAGGTCCGATGCAATTACAGCCAATCCTGAACTTTGTCTAATTGCAGTTCCAGTATGCATGGCCTTCGGGCAGTCGGGAGTCAATACGCGTCCGTTCTCTCCCACACTCCCTGTGATCGATAATCTGGCTTTGTTTCTTATGGCTTCAGAAAAGGTAAGCTAGGTTTGAAAAAAAAAAAAAAAAGAAGAAAAGAGGAAAGTGTTACAATAACTCTGTCCTTCAACATACCAGGACACAGCAAACACCAAAATACTAAATTTTAGACATCTGCATTTTTTCATGTTAACATTAAAATAATAATAGTAATAATCATAAATATAATACATAGCATTTAAATCTACTAGGGGAAAAAGACTAGCAATTCTGAGGGTAAATTTCATTACAATAAATCATTGATTTAAATATAAAATCCAAATTTGATCAAGAAATTAACAGAAGAGGCAATACCTTCATCTAAACTGCTTCAAACTACATTTATATACAGTGAAATGAGAATCAAGACCTTTTATGGATCTGAAAGCATTAGCATCTGTGAATAAAGTCATGCATAAGTGTTTCTAGGCTCAGACCTTCAACTAGGAACATCAGGATAAAATATAACTACTGAAATTTGTTTTTAAATTGCACTAGCTGTATCAGATATCTTTGTGATAACTCTGTGGATCAAATCTAAATAAATTATTACTTCTTTTCACAATGCACATACTTAGTGACTCTGAGAACTGTCCTGAAATCTCTTTTCATATATATATTTTCCTACAATTAGCGAAGGTGGGAACTTTCGAAGGAAATGTAGTTTACTGAGAGAAAGTACAATTTTCTATAGTTTTCTACATTAGGTCTTAGTTTTCCACAAGAAGGTTCACATTTTTGTTACCTCAAAATTTTACTGTCAGGCAAATCAGAACAAAATATCTCATTTAGGGAATAATTGACTCAAGTAAAAATTTTGGATTTGTTAAAAAAAAAAATAATTGTAGTTACGCCACCTAACTTTAGTCATCCAAAAATCAGTAACCTAATCTAAAAGAGCTCTCTCATTTGATGATAGGAAAAGCCAAGATGACCAGACTAAATGATTTCCAGATGACTAAAATCAGGGGAGATATCTAAGGTCAACCAATGATTATTACTTCCTGGGAACAACAGGCACCCAAACTACACTATGTTGAAACAGATTTCAAAGATACCATGTTAAGATATTAATTAGTGGGGAAGTCTGATTTCTAGCTAGCAGAATCTATAGTCTATGCAACTAACCCATGTAATTGGTGTGCAGGGATGCAATCTGAAATACCAATTGGAAAAAGAGAGACAGAAGGGTGTATTCACATAGGAGCAAAGGGACGACAAACATCATAAAATCATTTTATTTGCCTTATTACTGATCTCTGCATTTAGAACTTTGTCCCTCTGAGCCCGGTTTCTCCTTCTGAGGTAGCAGTAAAATCCCGAGCTGGTGTTTGATATGCTGCTGTTAATTTTACATATGGGTGTGTGCGTATAGGGTTGGGGGAGATTGATTAAAACTCCCAAACATTTCCACTGCTGCTGGGTGCACTTCTATGAAAATGCACCAGTCTAATATTGCATTGTTATCAGTAGGTCCTTCAAAAAAGAGGCCTTGAAAGTACAGCTGCTGTTTTGGGACATAAAAGCAACTTTCTGAATCAATTACCCTAAAAACCTCAACCCTCACAAGCAGACGAATTCAGGAAAAGGCCTCAGCCACCAGAGGTTGTTATGGCATTCCCCTTATGCTGAAAAACCTTGGCTTTGATAATCATCAATCGCAATGTCCAAAGTCACCCATGAAAAGTTTCCCTGCTGCCACAGTACTCTGTGAGATGGACTCTTACTGAATATATCTTGACCTAATTCAACAGCTAGGTTTAAAAAGAAAGAGGTAATAAAGGAGTGGGGACTTGGGCCCATACAGTACCAAAAACCTCAACTACTCCCCAGCAGCAAATAAAAATCTCTGCATTTGCAAAGCACAGACACAACACAACGTGGTGTAGCTCCACATAGTGCATGTCCAGCGTCCCATTGCAAATGGATGTCGAAGACTGGTAACTGCCTGCAGAAACACACAGAACACGTTTTGGTCAATGGCAAGAAAAAAAACAAAGGTGCTTTAGTTTTAGGGAGAGATGAGAGTCCAAACCAGATCAGAATGCAAACTTGGGTGGAAAAGGGACAGCCCACTCCAGATGTGCTAAATTTCTGAGAAAGTCATCATTATGTGCCAGCATCTCTCTGTCACTTTGATCAGCTATCTGTCCATGGCCATTCAGGGTTTGCCACTGGTAAATCTGCGAGAGAACTCAGCTTTATATGGGATATATGAGTTATACATGACTGTGGTTTTGTAGCTCAGTCTATATGTCTTTCTGGCCATTGACAACACACTCAGGACAGAAAGACAGTAAAAAGGGATCCACCAAAAAAACCCCCAAAAAATCAGATTTGAATAACAAACAATTTCTCAGCAGCCTTCCACAGAATAACAGAAAAAGCTGCAATAAAACATCTCCTCTCTCTCATGGCAGAGACCAACAACAGCTCAGCAACACACCACAGAAACAATCCAGACACTTAACAAAGCCAGGAGGAGCAGGTCAAACTCATACTTGGGAAGGTGCCATAAAGCCAAGTAACCAGGTAAGCTTCTACTCTAAATTTTAAAGTATGCTATAGGTAAAAAAAAAAAAGGCTAATACTCTGCTTAGCTGTGCTGTCAAAATTTCAGATTTATGGCCTGGTTGCAGAAACAGTTTCAGGAGAGGCTGGGATGAGAGGGAAAAGTCTTGCATTTGCTGTGAATATTACCCAAATTGTGAAAGTCTCTTCGTGGTAAGTGTATGCAGTTAATAGTGCTAATGTATTTTCAAATTTTCCATTAGTTTTGATTAAATTAGTTGTGGAATTAATCACATGAAAAGACTGACTGCTCTATTCCTATTGGGAAATGGGAATTTACAAAACTGATATCTTCAGTCTATATAATACAAACATCCTAGCCTGTGTGGGTTCTTCCATTGTTCAGGCTCTCCTAGTACTGGGTCACATAAAGGTGTCCTTGGCACAAGTATTTAAGATTAATTTTTAATGAATCTCTCCATCTTGAATATGTATACAAGTTAAAATAAGTGCATTACACATTTACTGAGCCATCCTGTAGCATATCACCTTTTTTGGTAATTAATTTAATAATTTTTTCATTGCTTTTTGTAGGCAAGTTTGTTAATTACAAAAAGCAACACGGGATGGGAGAGCAAGAGAAGGCAGCTGAACTGGAAGCTTGCTCATGAGCTTCACGGCCCACTAAGACAGCCATGGAGAGGCGGTGGTGGCAGCTGGCTGGATACGGGGACAATCTCTTTGAAAGCCTGTGGGTCTGGGGAGGGGAACTCAGCAGGGCTTCTCCCTAGAGCAGCTGGAGAGAAGGCTGCTAGGCTCCACACTGTTCTCACAGCATCAGCTCAACTAGTACTAAAGGCTTACTACTGATACACAATAATGGAAAACTGCTGCCCAAGGGAAGAGGAAGGGATTGTTCCCTCCTTCAAGCAAACCTCCTTCCCTGCCTTTGGCAGATGCTGTCATCCCCGCTGGATATCTTTCATCCCACACATACAGACTAGTCCTTTATCATACAGACTAGTCTGTGCATACAGAACAGTCCTACATTTTAATCTTCTGCCTCACAGACCGGTGAATTTCCTTGAGACAACTCACTTTTGACTGGATTGAACTAAAAGAAAAAATGAATATTAATTGTCAAGAGGGTTAGTCAAGCTATTTTGTATTAATTTAAAACATATACTATTAAAACTATTTGATGTTAGCTTCAAAAGTCAGTGTGTTGGTTACTCGTGCAGGTTAGAACCACCAAGCATCTTTCCATATTAGGCAAGTTTTAGTCCCAATACAATCCCTTTACTCCTTGGATCAATAAACATATCAAAGATTTTGAAATGCCTGACAGACATATTTCAGTGTTGTGGGCACTGTACTCCTGCCAGCTGACAGGGGTTTCTGACTGGCAGGTGTACGACCAGACGGAACAGTCACCCTGCACAGAGCACGGCACACAGGTCACCCCTCGCTGCCTGTGTGGTCAAGGTGGCCAGGAGAGGACAATCGGACCTTGGCACTCTTCCACATGTAAGCGTAAGTGTTTTTATAAAAATTTCACGAGCTGAAATTTCTGAGGGAAATATTATGGCAAATAAGTAGAATAAAGAATTTCAGAACTCTATAAATATTTGCTCAAAATTCTAGTTATTCCTTTTTTTTTTTTTTGGTGTGATCTTTTAAATGTCTGCACCCTAAAATATTTTTAAGAGATTATCAGTTTTGACTGACCTAAACATAAATTTTCAATAAAATAAAAGGTGACATGGGCTTTTTAAATATATTTTTTCCTATAAGAATTAACCTCTGTGCTGCAACAATTCTCAAAAAAATCCAAACTTTAGAGAAAGGTATTTAAGATCCTTCCTTAAAAAATAAACCTCAGTTAGCCCTACTTTTTCTTTCAAGAAAAGAGTGAGGCTAAAATAAATTTTACAAGTATAATCATAGTGTTTGTTGCACTGGAATCACAGAGCTGGGTGGGAACTCACGGGATTGTCAAGTCATGCCATGTTTAGCATGCTAAACCAGTTTGGGTCAGGTCAGTATTTGAATGAAAGCTTTGTGTTTTTTGTTTTCTTTTTATAAGACTATGTTTTGGATGCATTGCACCCTGTAAACTTGATAAGGAATATGTTTTCTGTGACTCTTAATTTTATACCAGCCTGGAGACACTCAGTTACGGGCACATCACTGAAGAATTTAAAGGAAAAAGACCTCTTAATCTGCATTTTGCACAATTACTTGCACAGGATTATTGCTTTTTAAGACCCTTATTGCTGAAAGTAGACAGTGAACTTGGGAGATTAACATTAGCACCTGGAAGTCCTGGTTCCCAGTTCACAGTGATGAACACTGGCCTGTACTCTTGGAGCCTCCCTGACACCTACTGTGCCTCACATTTTCACTAGTGAACAAAGCGCACAGTTAAGACTTTTTTTTAGACTTTGTTTGATTTTTTTTCCCCCCCTGGGGAAATTAGGCAGCTCTGTTACAATTAAAATATACCCAGGGTCACGACTCCTTGTACAACAGGGCACAAAAGAAAACTACACAGTGACAGCATGTTTGGGACAGTTTCCCAGCCAGCGTACACCAAGCCCCCTCCCTCGCCCCATGAGAACCCACCTATTCCTTGCAGCGCTCCAGCTACCATGCTCAAACACCATTCTCTGCTCACTCTGTGTCTGCTCTGTACTGTATGGTTCGGTACTGTACCGGCTGTGCCTTTAGACTGTAAGCTCCTCGGGACAGGGACCTGTTATGTGTTTGGCACACTTCACCTATTGTACAGCGCCGTGTACTCCAGCGCTATATAAATAATAAATAAAAAAATGATAATTGTATCTCCAGTTGTTTCCTCTTAAAATTTTTCTAGGTGGCAACATAAAAATTATATTCTTCATCTCCTTTCCCTAAACTTTTGTTTCTTACTTCTACTACAGGGATGGCTCAGTGATTTCAGGAAAATGTAGCTCAAGGGTTTTGTTAACAGAAGAGACATGTGGTTTGCTATTTGCAAGGGCAAGGGAGCTCTAGGTAGCACAAAAGGGCAGGGTCCTAGCTGCACCTTCAGTTATAAAGCAGCCAGTATAGCTTGGGAGCTATGTAAAAACTATGTTTAGAAACTCTATTTGCTGCTACACGCCACTTCCAAAGATCAGAGAGTTGATTTGACTAATGATTAGTTGGCAAGATACTCACTGCACGGATGAGAACAAGTACGTTAGTAAACCATCCCTGCATGCCTACTCAGGGAAACTGTGCAGGATGGAGCTCGGTAACATCAGCAGTGCAGTCTCCAAAATCACTGCATAAACATCTAAAATACACTAGTCCTGAGCTAGGTAAGGGGGTACATTACTGAAAGCTGAGGGCAATAATCAAGGTCTATTCACTGGTTAGTGACTTTTTGTGGTTATTATAGTGGGAAAAGGTTGACCTGCAGCATGATATTGTGAAAAAAATGCCAGACAATTAGCATAAAACATGTATCAAAGGGAGGGTGAAGGAATAGGGTGGGGAGGAAGGAGAGAAGGTAAAACAACATTTAGACTTCTTGTAACAGTGCCTTGACTTCCATCAGGTTAACTATGGTTCAGTGATGTTGCCTATCCTAAATCTTGATTATAATGAAGCCCCAGTTAGGGCCAACATCGAATAATAAAGGCTTACAGCAATTCGTCACTAGTAGAGTACAAATCTTTAGGAAAATAGATTGGCCAATCAAGTAATTAAACATTGGTCCTCTGACTATATATTTTACAATTTCAAATAGTTGTTGTCTCCCAACTGATTTAACAACATTGAGTTGTTAAAAATGTATTTAATGTATTTTTTATATTAAAAATTCCTTGCAATGCAGATGTCTATTAGCAACATAGAATAGTATACTGTACATCTGCAGCCAAAAAAACTGAACCACTTTGCACTGAAGTTTTCCAAAATATAAAGCTCTGTTCAGAAGCAAGCACCACTAGACAGACGTCACAACATTGCGTTACAAAATGCATCACCCACTCACTGTAGTAGGCCCTAAGTCCTACCCCTAAATTTTAATACTTTCGGTTCCATATACGTTGTAACCTTCTCTATAAGTTGCTAAATTCTGGGTATTCTGCGAGGAAGTTGGGTTAAAAGTCTGTGCACTCTTTGCCACCTTCATTCGTTTCGCCTCTGCCCTGGACTTGTAACAGAACTCTATCAAAGCCACCAGCATTGCCAAGCCCAAGCCTCCAACCAGAATGTAGAAGACTCCAGCAACGTTGCTGAGACTCAAGGCACTCGTCTTGTCCTGGGGAAACAGAAATGACACAGTTAACCCTGGAAAACAGACCCCCAGGAGCACAAGCTACATGTTAAAATATTGGAAACAGAAATAAATAACAAGGTTTAGCTGAAATTACATGACAGTTGCTTACATACTTCTCACAAAATCTGCCCTATCTGGATCTATAAAATATATTTTACATGACTAGTTTTCCTGGTTGGCATAAAAAGATATAAGCATATTGCCAACATATCAGGATGTCATTGCTTGCTTAGTGCACTACTTCCACTAAGTAGAGAATTAAACAATGACACATCTAGCTCTCTTTAGGGAACATTTTAGCACTGTATGAAACTGCATTTACGTAAAGCTCTTTAAAAGCCTTGAAATCTAGAGATTCATTTACATCAGACAAGACTCTGCTTGATCTTTACAAAAACAGTAATTGTACTTGTGGTAGGCACTGCTGTTAATTTAAAAGATCCATACTGAGTTTCTGATACTTAAATGACAGGTGAAAATAACATCTGAGGCTTAACTTATTTACTGGAACAAACACTTCCTTTGAAAGTGCACATTGTACCATATACATCATGATATATTTGCCTCTTACCGATTACTGTATTTTGTTTCTATTTTATTATAGATACAGTTCTGGAACACGCCCATGGACAACTAAGGCTCAGTAATAGTATAATTTTAAATAGCAGTTTATGAAATCTTACACGTTATTCATGATTTAGACAACAGTGAGAATTTTCTTTAGCAAATTATTAAATATATACCATTTTATAAAATATCACCTTCTTGAACATATTGTTGTAAATAACTATTCTACATTTCTCTATACTTCACTGCTTAGTTATGAATTGTATTTTTTTTATCTGAAATCCATGTGCATTTTAGCACAGTTCTCAAGGAACTCTCTCAGGATTGACTTCCACATACTACATTGTGCGCCTTAAGATACTTAAAAAGCTTTATTCTTACGCAGACTATATAATCTCTACCTAAAGTAAGGAGACTACTTGCAATTGTAATCTCTATGAAATTTTAACTTACAAAGAATGTAAAATATTTGGATGTTTAATTTAAAGAGGCACTATTTAATGTGCAATCAGTAGATTAGCACAGCAACATTTCCCATGGAGGTACAGAGGTGTCTAGGGCTTATAGCTGGGCTCTGCTTTGTCTGTCTCTCTTTAGCTGGTTCAGAGGACTCTGAGTATCTTGGAGCTGACTTTGTTTCTTTGGTGGCAACTGCTAACATGGGGCTTGCAAACAAGGAGGAGGCAGGACTGAGAAAACCCTGACCTAATGCACGTGGTGAGGCTTCCTCAGCTCTCTCAGGTGCTCTGCCATCCTCTTAACTGGTTTTCACTCCTTTCTCCCAAGCACTTCCCAGAAAAAAAAACGTGTTGCAAGTCTGTTTCCCAGGCCAATTTTACCTGCTGTCCACCTGGGTACCTCTCAGGGCTCTCAGGCAGCAAGCGGCTGCTGCCCATCACACTTTCCTTTAGCTCTGGAGAGCACAGCCTGGCATGGAGACAGGCACTCTGAAGGGACTTCAGACTCCCCAAATAGAGGGCTGGCACTGACTGTGACACTTCCCTGTGGCGCAAATACCTGTGTTTGACCCCAAATAGAGAGAAATACAGAAGACTCCACTCCCTGGAGCTGTCAGGATTACTGTTTGGGAACGGACTAGGGTAAACACGGGAAGCTGTAGAAGGCTATTAATTATCAAAGCCTTTCACTTCAAAGCTCAAGTTAAGTCTTCCTTAACTCCTTAAGGAGCAAGGGACCTTCCCAAAGGCAGCGAGGCACAGTCACCCTGGGCAGCGATGAAAGGCAATCCTTCCCGCTGGCATTTATCCTCTTCAGAAAACCGCTGAGGGAGGCCAGCTCAGAAAGAAGGAGGCATGAAAGGATATTTCCTAAATAGTCCATCCCCCTCTAGGCAGGAAGGAGACAACTAGCCTAACCTGCCTCCTTCAAACCCCAAAAAATGCCCTGTGACTCTTCATCAGATGTCCTGAATATGTAGGATGATGTCTGGCGATTTGTATCACCAAAGACTTTAAAAATCAATAGTGCTTCTTTAAATTAAAGCATGATCCCCATCAAGATGGGGTGAAACCGATTTGTTCCGTGTCTACAGCTACTTATTTCTAAGTCATTTTGTTTATTACTTCCTTTACTGCTTTGTGAACACGATAGTAGGTCCCGAACTGCAGCGACTGACCTTACTTCCAGAGTCCTTGGGTCCACATTCACCTTTATCGTACCACCATTTGCTTTTCAGCTTGTCTAAGACGCCTGCCTCACTGAGTTTCAAAACGGCAAGGTTTACAGGAGTTCTTCACGTGGAAAATAACATAAATAACATTATATATGTTATTTTATGTTATTCAAGTAAAACTACATAGAATCGCATTGCAAAGTGACAGAGCAGAGGCCACAGTGGTTGCTATGTCATGTACTGTTGGCCCAGGTTTAGAGACAGACATATGACCGGGACCTGCTCCATCGCTTTAGGTAACAGGCACATACTGCTGGGGAAGATTTGTAAATAAATAGTATGCAATTACTGTGAACCCAAAACTATTGGCTTAGACATATTAACAACATACCCTTCAGAGACATATATAATACAACTGGATATACGACTTAAGAAACATTTTCATTTGTGTTCCTTGCTTTCAATCTATTTTTAGTTTGTATGCATACAAACTAATAATATGACTTGGGTATAGCTATTTCATTTACTGCCCTCAAAATTATCCTGGCAAGAGAAAGCAGATGCTTCCTGCAGTTTGCTGCCCACAACCACGGGCACAGACCTGTAATCAGGAGGAGCTCTGCATGCAGAGAACTTCGGGGGAGAGCTGCGATGCCCTTATCCTCAGCTAAGAAGGACATGATAGTCGATCTTTCATTTTCGTTTCCTGGTTCAATGTTATTTTCAGATTCAAAGTTCCTCCTTAAATTTCACTTATTCACATAAGTTGTTCAAGGGTCTCAGGCTGATGATAAGTTACTACTTGGAAATCTTCTCTTACTAGTGGCATTCGCTGTGGGTGATGTAACAGAGTTTAATGTTGAGATGGAACCTAATCTAATGCCTCGAAGTCATGAACCACTATGGGTTTACACTGAAGTTACTTAAACTCAGTGAATAATCTGAGATTATGTTAATGTCCCACTTCATGCAGTTGTATGAGTTTATCTTCTAAAAACCTATGAAATTATTAACAGACTTATTTTATGCACTTTCCATTTTGAATCATTGATGGTCCAATTCTTACTGTGGTAGGCAAATGGACATCTATTTATGTGCAGGTGTGTGTGAAAATACAATATATATCAGAGACAGAGGTAGATAAACAGCAATGGCATGTGATAAATAGCCTTCTGGTGATGTTATGTGACGTGGGACCTAACCCTCATGTGCCAGAAGATGCTTATGGGAAAATTAATCTCTCATAATATGCTATGATCTATTCATTGCTAAAATGTTAACTCATTAATTCAAGGCTTAATAAATAAATAACCAGTGCAAGCATCAATAAGGATAGTGTAACTGAACCTAGTAAAATAGTTACTAAGAAACAGAAAAGTTTAACTGGTTTAACTGGAAATTCCCAAAAGCTTATATATTAATATGCTTGTGCCTGTTTGTACATATATATATATACTTAATACAAAAATAACAGCTCCTGAACCTCATATGCTACTTGTAGCTTTAGGGATCTTGTCTGCTCATACATTCTGATTACTCCTTGTATATATACATAAAAGGGTGAGATTCACCTCAGTTTATTCACTCATAAATTAAGCCCCAAGCTCTGGCTGCCTGTCTAGGCCTCCCTGCAGTTAAGGGAAAAAGATGGGCTTAGATACCAGTTTTAACAAAGGATGAAGCATGCTGTTGAAACGCCCATCTCTTCCCATTTAGTACTCAGGAAGCTTTGGTGCCTCAGAGAAATGTCAATTTTTGACAGCTACAGTTGGGTGAGAGGATTCCCAGGTACTCTCAAGCGATACCTTTAAGTAAAGAAAACGCTTCATCCACTTTCCAAATGGCACACATATAATTCATATGGAATACTCTGCTTCTAGAATAGGAAGTGCCTATTTCTTGATCTTTTCCAGTATTCAAACTTACATTTTGTCTTCCGGCTCCTGGCAGCAAGTTGTGCAGGTTGATAGTGGAACATGAGTGTCCCACAGCTGTGAAATGAGTGGGAAGCAGTTTGGGATGTTGGCAAGTTGCCTGTCAATATGATCCTCTGTTTGCTTCTAGTACAAGTGCAAAATAATTAATATTATTTGGATAGCTGTCATCTGTAACATGTCATGCATTGGCCCAGAGCCACGTTTCCGTGTTCCTAAATCCCAGCAGTGTAACAGTGCTGGTTATGACAAAAATAAGGGACATGCAGGTACTGTTCTTGCATGGAAAATCAGAAGCCTGTGGAGTTGTTGCAGATTAAACTGATTAAAGTGCTAATTAGGACTCAATATGAACTATCAAGACCAGCAGCAATCTGGGACAAATCAGAAAACAGATGTCTCCCAGTCCTTTGCTCATGTTGTTTTGTTTTTTTGTTTTTTTTTTCAGCCCAAACAGTTTAAGTATATAAACCCTGATACAGGCAGGGATTTTCTCTTCTCTGCAGCTGTAGTTCCTTTAATGTCAGCCTTTCTGCACTGTCTCTGTGAATAAGCTCTCCAGTTTTCCTTTGGGAAAAGTAACCAATTTCATGCTTAAAATCGCCACACTATCCTCAATATATAACCAAACACAATGGCAATGGCCAGCAGAGATGAGGCAATTCCCACTTTGCATTGAAATACAGCCAGCGATGTGTCCGAGGCCAGGCCTTTGTTTCTGCTCTCCACTGTTTTTGCTGAAATACTTTCTGAATCAAGGTGCTGCATAAGCTTGGGGAAACCTGTCCTCTGCTCCTCACCTTGCCTGCCCCAGTGAATGAGACACAATGTGTCCTTTACATCTCCCCTCCGACAGTCCCAGCTGTGGTGACGGAGAAACACTCAGCTAAATTTAAACTTAAATTTTAAAATATTTTAAATTTAAATTTAAAAATATTTTACATTTTCAGAACAGGATTTTTCTCCCACTTTAAATCAGTCAGCTGCGATGGGAAATGTAGATGGTCCAATAAGAGAAGACTGGACTGAGGGGCTGCAGGGAAGATTTTTGCTTACACTTTCAGAATAGCAACATATATATCAGTTTGCAATCACAGTAAATGATTGCAGGTGTAGTGAATTTTCCTGCATTTTAGGCACTTTTTTTTTTTTTTTTTAAATTTTAGTAGGAGATTTTTCAACAGTTCCCATGGGAGACGAATGCCCAGATCACCTCGGCTTTCAGGGCAGGTCGCTTATCCAGGCATCTTTCCCTTCTTTGAAAATATCCTCACTTGGATCACTTTGACCATGCTAGCCACAAACTCAGAGAATACAACTTGTTACTACACTGCTTATGCAATCAGTTGGTAAATAGTCCCATTAATATTAAAGGGGGCAGAAACTAAAAATCTTCAACTAGAATAAACTGGCAGAGTTTGTGAAAATCAGTGTAGTTTTTCCAATGTACAGCTGCCAAGAATCTCCTTTGTTATATATAAACAGGACCATCTGCCTTGAATTTATGGAAAGATAATATATGAGACATAATTACTAAAATTGCCCTTTATATATGGAGAAGAATTTGTCCCATGTAGCCACACTGCAAAACTGTTATGTGACAGCACAGGAGACCTTGTTCTTCACCCACATGCTGAAGTCAGTGGTGGCACAGCCCAACCTTGGTGCAGGGACACTGTTTTTCTATCTTTTCATCATGTTCTCAGCCCTTGTACCTCCTCTGTCAGCTTCTTACTCATTTTCTCCTATCCTGTCACCAATCACTTGCTTTTGGAAGGGCTGGTTTTCAGGAGCCTCAGGCTGGATCTTGTGCCAGCAACATCAGCGAAATCACAGCGCTTTAAAATGGCATTAATGAAGTTCTGAGTTAGTTGTGTTCAGAACAACAAATGGGTATTTATAGCATTTAAATTACAATACTTAGCGATTCTGAAACCCATTCAGAATTTTGGTAGACAAAGGTTTTAAAAATGCAATCACGAGTATGCTTTAGGAGCGTTTTCATTACCCACTCATGGCTGAGCCATTAATTAAGTGTAAGGTCAGTCTCATCTGCTGAATGAAAAATGAGGGCCAGCATGTTCTCCTGAGGGCTGCCAGCAGAGACTGGAGGAGAGCTCCATCAGCACAGATTCTTCCACTCACACTTTTATAAAAACAGCGGAGCAGAGTGGCAGAAACTGTGTTCAAATACCTTCCCATTCATCACATGGATGTGATATGGCATACAGTTAAGATCTGAGGTGGTAATTTCAAAAGCACTCAAATGGCTTGGAGACCTCAGTTTTACCTTCAAACATGACTTAACTACTGAGGTCACTAAACCACTAGGTGGTTCACACAGGGCAGCTCTCTGAACTGTCTTTCTGAATTTTGGAAGATTGTTCCTTAAAGGGAACAACAAATCGGAAGACTAGAGATGACCTTCTGAGGGCACAGAACGGAGGAAGGAAAAATCTTGTTTTATAGAGCAACACGAGGCTTTGGAGAACTGCTGAGCTCTCATTAAACTCCCTGATTTCTATAGTTCTCTGTCTATCATGCGGGGTTATTCTGGGTCTAGACTCTCATATTCTGACTAGCAAATCTCAAATAGTAACAGCACAGCTATCAGTCAAGTCTCAGGTGCTGTATTTCTTTCAGGAGAAGAGGATGTTCTTATTCTTGTTCATGACAGTAGGAAGCCCTGTAATTTAGACTGGAGCTGCTAACAAAGCTCAGGGTTTTTTCTTTGTAAATTCATACAATGAAAAGAAGTATTAGCTATGGATGCTTAAGAGCTTAGTTCAGGACTTGTTGGTAGCCATCAGGTTTACAACCACAGTGCATGGTGTCCTGGTTATTCCACTAATGATCATTTGCTAGCACATAAAACGAAATTATTTAGAGCTCCATTAATTCAGTAGAAAGGGTCTTATTGGCTTCAATCGATCAGATCCTACAAGACTGTTCCTGAATAAGGAAATGGGTTTTGTAGATGATAAATGGCTAACTAGCACTTTGAGGAGTCAGAGTAGCTGTAGTTTACACAAGACCAGATGCTGCTGCAGTGCAGGATTTGAGAAGCACGGTAGTGCCCACTCATCTCCGCTGAACGTGGGCAGTGCAGGCACACAACAGACCTGGGGCTTCCCAGGAGCACCTGTACTGCCTGCTCACTCAGCTGTGCCTGGGAAAAAGTGTGGCAAGAAACAGGCCTGAGGCCAGATGAATGCTCCTAGGGCCACAGGTTGAGCTCCATCATGTTCTCCATCCTTAGCTAATGCTATCTTGCCCACCATATTTTCTATTGCACCTTGAACTGCCTGCGTCACCTATTGTTCATTTCCATTGGCAGTGTGTTCCTTCCTCCCTCCTGCATTCACGTGTCCTCTCTGTTTCTCCATGGACTGCACTTCTTGTGTTTCTTTTCTACTTTTTTCCCCCAATCCTTTTTCTGTCACTTGCCATCATGCCAAACTTGCTCCTTCAGCACTTCCAGACATTTCCCTGGTGAAACCCTGCCCATCCCTCTACCATGAGCTGCTTCCCTTTTTCTGCTTCATGACTCAGTGGCTGGTAATCAGGCAAAATAAGTTAAATGCATCCTTGGTTTGCTACCTAGCTTTTATCTTGCCTTTCAACCACAGGAGGTTTGTGAGGAGTGTAATCTAAGAAAATGGAGGTATTTTAACGATGTGACTCCCTGCTTGTGACATTTAAAAAAACTAAATAAACTCCCCTCCACTAGAATGAAAAAGTTCAGGCTTGGATGGAGTGTATAAGAGCAGCAACACTGGACATTTATGGTTCACTTGTCAGCTTTCTTACAAGAAGCTGGTATCTTGCAGGTCTTGTCTTGTCTTGTCTTACACTTGCAGGTAAGTGCTATCAGGTCTGATACACCTGAGCACTTTGGAAGAGAAAACAGAGACCATTTTTGAAACTGTGACTGCTGGCAAGCACAGTGGTAGGGGAAAACAGGTAGAGCAGCAGGATCAAAGGCAAAGTGAAGAGGATCAGGAGACCAGTTCTGGGTGAGTGCAGAGCAGCCCAAGGGATGGCCCCTGAGGCCAGGACACAGCATGAAGGAGCAGGAGGACTAAAGAAGGAAAGAAAATAGTAAGAAAAAATATATGTAGGCAACTGTAAAGGAAGCTATACAAGCTGTGTATGACACATCAGTCAAATGTAATCATCTATATCTGACTAGCTCTGTGCCTGCAGTTACCTGTGCAGAATTCTCTTATGTATTGTTCACACACAAGCACATAAATAAATACTATTACATGCTGCCTGGCATGGAAGTGGTATCTTTAAGATCCTCATCCTCCCCTACTTCACCATCTTCCGCTTCCACATCTTGGCTTCTTTTCAGCAAAAATGCAGTCTCCCAAAAGGAAGCTGCGAGGAGGCAAAGAAGTATTTGCACCGGCCGTATGGAAGATATGGAAATGCAGGAAGAATAAAAAGCTGTCACCTCCTCAGCATAAAATTCAGCCTAAAATTCCTGTCTGATAAATTCTGCGTAGGGAACCACATGGATTTCAGTTCGCTGGGAAGATATCAGGAAATGTCAGTGTGAAGATATTTTAGCTGAAATTTGTCCTCCTGTTTTGGATACTCATGTGAAAATTGTAATTTGTACCAGTATTGTTTGTGTGAATAGGGGATCCCTGAGTCTGGACCTAGATTACTGCTAGGAAGTAGTCACACTGATTTGCACCCTTTTTCTCTACTGTCACTGGAAAATATTTTGGGTACTACCACATAGTAGAAAAAAAGTCTGTGCTGGTATTTGCTCCTGAAGATTTCAAACTTGGAAAAGGCTCATCATGATTTCACAAGACGCAGGTGTCTGAAAACTGGTGATAGATCTCATAGCAGAGACTGTTTATGAGTTCCCCTTGGGGTGCTTAAACAAATGCAAATATTTTTGCTTTGACAGTAATTGCATACACCTAGATTTCGACTGCAGGTACCAGAAGTGCTGTGCTACTGGCGAAGCTGTTTCATGGCAGGTAAAACCCCAGCAGATGCACCAATTACTTTACATACTGTTTACCCGCTTTTGGTGACATTGAGGCTAACCTTGGAGTCACCTCCCCCGCTGCCACACTCTCCTTTGTCGTACCACCATTTGTTTTTCAATTTGTCCAAGAGGCCTTGTTCATTCAGTTTTAAAACTGCGAGGTTAACAGCATTTCTTGAAACGATAAAACATATTTTGTAAGAAACTGCACAGCTGTTAAGATGTTAGAAGGAATGAGGACTTAAGCTGTTTAAAAGCTTGATCCACACACTAAATAAACCTCTCATTTCCATATTTCAAAGCCTTGGCAGCACACATAATTGTAGCTACTTTCAAATGTGAAAAATGTGTTTCCAGTGAAGAAATTATTTTCAGAATGGCTTGGATTTTAACAAGAAAATTCTATCAACCAACCTAAAGTATTTTTGCAAAATGATGACAAAACCCTACCGGAACTATAAACAATTTACACAGATTTATTTGAATCTATATCTATAATATGTTTAGTGTGGGCCCAGGCTGATTTTTCAAGCAGATGGAAAAATGTATTCCTGTATACTAAAGAGGCAAGATCCAGATGCCTATGCTAGATGCTGCTAGCCACTGTGTCACATACGGCTTAGACAGATAGCACTCCAGAGCGGTCCTGCACAAGCTATGGGCTAAGGCTCCAGAAACAGGCAGCATGAGGCAGAGATGAAGAGGAGCGCTAACAGCTTGCATGCTGACAATGATGCTGTCTAGAGTAAATAGAAAACAATGCACAAAGAGGTGCCTGGAGTCCTGCCTGTCTGAAGCTTCACCACCTGCTGTGGGTACATCCGTATACTTGGGATGCAGGTTCTAGAGTCCTGCTCCCTTTGCACAGCAGAGGCTGAGCTGAAATCCAAGACCTGGGGTCTAGCTTAATGCCATGACTCCAGGGACTGACCTGCTATCCTGGGAGAGCGGCCTGTCTCCCAGCCCGAAGGGTACCTGCGCTGCGGGGGAGGAAGGTGACCGTGGAGAGCATCCTGTCTGGGGAAACCTGGGAACAGTGCAGCCAAACAGAAGCTCAGGCACTGGGAAGACCAAACCCAGCCCATTCACTGGGTGCTGAGACACAAGCAGGTAGTCGAGATGTCCTGAGGGCTTTTCCCCAGAGGATTTTTACATTTGCTACCATTGGATGAAAGATGAATCCTGTATTTCTATCAGCACAGTAGTGTAGGCACAACAGACTGAAAGGGTCTCCGTGAACCTGGTGTCCTCCATCCCATGTTTAAGTCCTATTTTTTCAGATGAAGGAAATACCTGAGGGAGACTTTGGATCTGTATAGGTAGAGAGGGGCTGCCAAGCCCTGTGCTAAGGCACAGAATCACTGCAGCTGTATAAACGCAAGGCTGCTGGGAGTGCACTGAAACTCAGGCAAAAAAGGAAAACAGCTGGTCCTAGGATGGGGGTGCTTCTGTGTATGCTCACAGATCATCCTTCAGGTGTCCAGAGAGCATTGACTGGATGGCAGAGGGTAGACAGTATAGATTACCATACACACCCAAATGTAAGGCACTTGGGTTTATGACAGGAACTACAGTCAGTATATGACATTTTAAAATCAGTTGATGACCAATCTGCCAAGGCATTTTTGCAGCCTTCATCACTTCCTGCGGAACCTCTGCATTTGTTCAAGTGTGTGACTTCCTGTCTTTATTACTAAGATCATCAACAGTCACATATCCTAATGGTACATAACTACATCAATCCTTACTCATAATTCATAATAATAAAGTTTCCTCTTCCTCTTTTCATGTTCAGAGGTCCCTAGGGCATCCATGCCTATCAGACATGTGCACTCTTTCTGATGGGCGTCTGCCCAAGCTTGCTTATGGATCTGCAGATGCATGTGGAGCAGTAGCCTCATATCCTTGAAGCACCATTCATGTCCAAAGGGCATCATTCATGCCCAAAGGGAGAGAAGTATCTGTGAGGTGCCAGTAGCTTAACTACTGCTTTTCAGGGACAATATGCAGTTGAGAAAGATGGAGTTTCTCTCTCCACGTAGTGCAGATCTGTCTCAGGGCTGAGTGGAATTTGGCAAGTGCTATGTCTGTCAATGGCATCTTCTCCATCATGAGAGGATGCAACACCTTCAAAGCACTTGGAGAAGGGTTGGGGAAGAGAGATCCTCTGGTGGCAGGGCTCCATCAGATCTTATGGCATTAGAAGCTACTGGGGATTGTGATTCACCCTCTGTAGAGACGGCTGGTCTCTGGTCTCTAGGGGTCCCTTCTGGTCTTAGAATGGGAATTTTTCTCACAGTCACTAGGAGAGATGTCTTCTTGGCAGATAGGTACAGACAACAGTATTTCACAGCTTATGGAGCATTCCTTACAACATTGGCCCATTTGTGGGACAAATGCCAGCTTCAGGACATAGCCTTTGATATAGCTCCCGCTGGAACCAAGACAGGACTTTGCTGGCTGGTCATGAAGTTCGAAAACTGCTTGTGTGTAGATCTGACTTTACCTGGCTTCACTGTAGTTACATTTATATGAGATTTTCAATACAGATAAAGTAATTGCTTGTCTGTCCCGCAAGGTGAAAATAAGAACTGTAAGCTGCAGTGGGAGTGATAACGGACTGCTCTTTGTGGATAAAGCTTTAAGGGGAATTTAGCAGCCAGGCTGACAAATGTGATTTTGTATAAGTGCTCTAAGTATGGTTCATACTCCAGAGGGCTCAGAGAAGCAATTGCAAAATTGGAATGAAATTGTTCATTTGTCCCTTTTGTTCTTGGAAGCGATTGCTTTTGAACCAGTCATATTTACTACAGATTTTTCCTACTCAGCTTTTAGTTACAAAGCCTATGCTTTTGGCCCGTTTGTCCCATTCAGAAAGGTAACTGTGTGGCCAGCCTTGCCACTTTACAGACAAATTTCGAGCACACTAAATGCAAATTTTACTTCCATAAGGACATTGGGACTGAGCCACAGGTGAAAGATGATCTGAGAAACACTATTTCTTTGACGCTGAGCAACATTACTTATTCTGAAAATGGCTTAAATATATAGCTTGAGCCTGCTGTCTACAAAGTCAATGTCAAAACTCCCTTCAACAGGAACTAAACCAAGGCCTAATGTAATGCTGTGATGTCTAATTGTCACACTGGGTAGTGACAACATAAACAGCTGCTTTGACAGTGCTACAGATGCTGGCAGGAGTGATCACTCCACGAAAAATGAAATGTATCTCAAGGAATATCACTAACTCTCAATTCAACGAGCCACTTAAGCAGAGTCTTATTTTAAAGCAGATGGGAAGCCCTATGAATCAGCCTATCTGTAAAAGACTCTTCATGCTATTTCCTCTAAGTTGTAGTCTCTCAAGTATGAACAGTAAAGCTCATTGAATTAGACAAAATCCTTATGCCAGAATCCTTAGAAAGTTGGTTTGTTTAGTTTTTTTTTCAGTCTTTATCTTATCTTGGGTGAAGATGTTACCTCGTAACTTACAACTTTTTTTTTCAAGCTTTTCAAGTTAATGTCTAATTAGACCTTTTATCTGGATATTCTAAGATGAATAATAAACAACCAGGTGATTTTTTTTTGACAACTAATATAAGTTTTCATGTTTAATTTCCATGTTGAAGGTAAAGAGCTTTCTCGCTTACCCAATGTTCAAATTTATCTTTCAAAGAATTAAGGATTATAAATGAATATTTTCCCAGTCATGTAGAGAAGGTGCAGCTGGTTGATAGTAATCCTAGAGTAATAAATAAACAAATGAAACCCATTCATGAGAGGGTTATTTAGCTGGGTTATTAGCCATATCCATAGACAGTTTCACAGCACAATAGAGAAATGGAAATAAAAAAGATGAAGAAGTAAATGTGGATTTTAGCTGCAATCATTGCTCTGAAATCAAACCATATTGTTTATAAATGTAACAAATTATTGTCCTCATCATGTCTAGTAGGCCATGTAAAACCAGGTTAGTTTCACACTGCTTTCTCTGTTGCTTTGTTATCCAGGTCCACCTCAACATGTGGAAACAAATAATTTCCTTCTGGTCAGCAAAACACAGAGAACCTTTGCTCAGCACTGCTGTATCTCCCACAGAAATGTAACTGAGATCCTGATAGGTGCAATGGTGGCTACATTGAAAATTACATACCTGAGAGCTCAGTGCCAGGCTAGATCATTCCTACTGATCCCAGACAGTGCTTCATTCTGCCACAGAGGAAGGCATTTCAAAGCTTTGGGATCCATGGCAGAAACTGCTCTTTCACCATTAAAAAGTAGAACTGTGTCCTCAATACCACACTTAGTCAAATTTTCCACTGAAGAACAATGTGTTCCTCAATAAAGGAATTGAAATCTTCGCAAGATTAAGGGTATAATAGTAGAAAGCAGGCAAGTGCTTTAATACTTGACTCTTAATCCTTGCTTTCATTACACAATCCTGCCCTTTCCATTACTCGGAAGAAAACGGAGTCCTTGTATGCAACAGTCCAGCCACTTCAGCCAAAACCGCAACCCGTGCGTTACAGTGATATCTCACTTCACAATTGCTTGAGTGCATGGACAGTGACTTCAATGTGTGGATCACAGCTCTTCTTAAGCTGCCTATAGAATTACAGTACGAAAAACTTTATGATAATGAAATAGTTCTCACTCATTTAAAATCACTTTCCATCTTCCCATAGTAACAAGCAGTTTAAAACTTTAATCAGTGTCACTTCTTTTTTGAGAGCCCACTTGTGCCAACTGCAGATATGTCTCTTGCAGTTCAGCAAAAGATAAAACTGCACAGACAGATGACAGCATAACCACCCAGTCCCTTGCCAGATAACATCTATGACTCCAGACAGCAATAACTCACCCGCTACCCAAAAGAACCGCAGTAGGGTGCTTGCCCAAAGCTTAGGGAAGCAGGCAGAGAGGTCTGCTTTGACATCCAGTGAGTTTGGGTCAGTAGATGGACCATCCATGGGACTTCAGTCTGTACGAAGCAGCGAGGCAAGCATTCAACAAATGAACCAAACACTAAGGCATACAACACTGTGGGATGTAGCAATTACATGCTCAACAATAGGAGCAGCATTTCCAAGGCTGATAGAGACACACAAAGGTCCCTACACCACAAGGGAAACAGGCCCAGGTTGGGGACCACAGCAGCAAACATCATGAGCACTGCTGGAAATCTGAGACAGCCATGGGGGAACAGCACAGGATGGGGCAGTAAATTCTGCCTAATGCAACACTTTAAGCACCAATTTCTGGGCAGCAACTCAGCATTTTTAAGAAACCAGAAACTAAAACATTAAATGCATCCTGCATGGTAAGATCAAGCTTGTTTGAACAGCACACTGCCCAGAGCCTGAACACATGCAACAGGTAGAAAAGGCTCTCTCCAGCCCAGCTAGACTTGAATAAGTATCCACAGTTTCAGACACAGCTGCTTTTTGCCTAAGTCTTTCAGCTCCCAGAATCTCTGGATGCACAGCAGTTCATGGGATGGGTGGGAAGCACCACCCATCAGAACCCCTCAGCACCATCCATGAATGCAATTCAGAGGAGACAGCCTTGGCCTGAGCACACGTAGCAAAGGACATCTCCTCCATGAAGTCAGGTCTCAGAATATCTGTTTCTGAATACTTAATAGCATAAAAGCACCGACAGGTCCCTAAGTACTCATTACAACAAAGGCAAGAGCTCTGCTGGGAGTATTTAAAAACAATCTTTTAAGCCACTGGTAGAGTTTTGCCAGGAAAACTTAAATGTCTTAGCTATTTAAACAGCTGTGACATTTTCCTGAATCCCTTTTCTGAACTTAAGTCTTATAAATTCTGTGTAACTGGCACGTTAGATAGGAAAATACTTCCCTGAATCCTGGGCAGACTCTTGGTGAAATTCTGCCATTATCTTTACAGACGGCGGCACTGTTGTTTCACTGCTTAGCATTGAGGATGTTGTTCACTTGAAATAATGAACAAGCAGGATGTGCAAAAATAACATGACTCACTAATGAGACTCTACACACACAGAGACAGCTTTGTTTCAACTGCAGCCGTATTGCACAGCATATCATCCTAGAACTGCTGGTGCCACCGCTGCAGTTACTGAGGCTGAACAGAGCCCCTGAGCCCCTAAAAGGCTTTTCACAAATCCTTCCTACAAGGATCTGAAAGCCTCAGAAATCGCTCAGTCACTTAGAAGTCACACTGTGCAAAGAGATGCCACCTCTGTTTAACCTTAGGTTATCTGAATGTACAGCAAACCTCAAAGAGCACCTGAATGTTAAATGATCAATCCACCATAGGTGGACCATACATGACGTATGGACCAACTGGCAAAACATAGGGAGTTGCTTTTCATTCCAGTATGATCTATGACTACTTGTCATGTGAGTTTGTTTTATACATACTCCTACGTATGCCTGGAAAGAAGTGGGAATCAGCAAACTACTGCACAACGGAAGTGGAGCCATGGATGAGGTGGTGCACCCGCAGGAGGAGTTCACTGAAGGAACAAGCTTTCCCAAGACCACCATGTCACAGCCACCGACATGTCAGCAATTGATGACACCTCCCAAACAACTCAAAGCTTGTTTTCTTCTTCGCACTTCGGATGTCTCTCCCTGCAGCCACCTGCCAACGCAGCCGTCACCCAGACATGCCCTCGGTGCTCCTGGCACAGGCTCGAGGGGACCCTCCCTTGGGACAAGGCAGAGAGAGAGACTGGCGAAGCTGAGTTCAGTGACCTTATTTCAGTGATGTGAATCGTAGTTATTCTCTCATGATCTAATCTGTATCCAGCCCAGGTGGCTTGGGAAGAGGAGGCCACAGCTGCCCGAGAGCCTCCCCTTGCCACACAACCTAGTGCTTTGTGGACGCAGCTGAGGATCTGCCTCAGACATACTTAGCGAAACACAAGTGGATGCATTTCTACAGCTTGTTCATATCGTCTCTTCAAATGATTTTAAACAGGAAAAATTAAAACGCAGCCATACCAAGCGAAAAATTAAAACCTGCCCATCTTCTGAGCTGATTATTTTAACCATGTTTTGAAAAGTGCTGATGGCAGAATGTAACATGACACAAATGCAGCGCAGTTTAAGGGTGTTTGACAATTCATCAAGAGAAATTAAGTGTAAAGCTGCATGGCACTGGCTGAATATGTTTAATAAACTAGGAATGAAACAAGCACTTGTTAACGAGGAAGATGCAGCCAAAGGTTACATCATTCTATACTCAGAAGGCTTGAAGGATCAATAATGCAAATATTAAAAAACAGAGTTAATGCAAAAGCATTTTTACAAGGAAAGCAACTTAAATTTTAATGAAAAAGAGCCAACTTTGAAATAATGCTTTTTAAAACACATTCAAAAATTCATAGGAATAATTTTTGTACAAGGATTTATAAAGGTTTGCTTGTCGTAATGCTATTTGTTTGAAAAAATTGTGTTCGAATACTGAAGCACAGCACATATCAAGACATTTTCACATGTAGCTGATAATTCAAACAAAACAGAGTCTGTGGCACTTTCTCTGATAGCTTGCGCAGCATTTATATTAAATAGAGAACTACTACTATTCAAGTTGTGAGTCTTCACAACAATAGTAGCTCTTCTGCAGTGGGTCTCCTAGGCTTTTCTGTGAAACTTTTCCATTGCTATATACACGCTGATCGGAGAAAAGATGTGACTGACTACCTCAGCTGAGTGCCCAGGCCCAGCTGGGGATGCACCAGGACAGTGGGTGCCTCCTGAATTCCATCTTGCAAAATCCACATACCCCTGAGGAACTGACTGACCTGTAGAAATCCAAAAGTCTTTCAAAAAAGCTATGAGCAGGTTGTGTGCTGCATTAGAAGGTAATACCATTTTCAAAGGTTATTTAAAAATCCCCTGCCCAATTGCATTTAAAAAAACCTCTTCCAGAAAAACGGCTCAAAATATTCTACAAACACTAATAACAAACTATCTTTACAAGAGTGTATATGCATTGTTATTCTTTGTTTAGAGATGAGAAATTTAAAGCAGTGTTTAAATACTTTTCAATTTTGGCTAATTAAAATAACACTCTTCATTTAGCCATCCAAATAAGATGGTTTAATTTCCAGGGGCACTGAGTATTTACAGCTGCTATGTATATCCTAAGCATCCAGCTTAGTTACTTGAACTGAGCTTTGTAAACAAATATGAGTCAAACTGACACCTTGAGGATCAGCAGGAGTTCCAATTAATGGGAGACCCACTGCTGCTAAAAATTGCCATAGCTACTTTGAATTCAAAGAAGTTCTGACAATTTGCACCAGCCAGAGGTCTGATGACTGTAGTTTAAAATATTTATATAAATTGAAAGCTGTTTTGCAGCCAGATATTCCAATTACAGTATGCAAACACTTCTTGGCACGAACAATTAAATATGTATTTTGCTTGTGTAAAAACAACAGCAGTTGACCTGGTAAGACAACTAAGCTTGTTTCTCTGCTTTATACAAAGCTCTGCTGTAAACAAAAACCACATAAATTTGTCTCTAGAGTAACTGTTCATAATGTTTCAGTAAATAGCCTTCAGTAGCAGCAGCAATACTTGTTTCTCCCAACTCCGAGCTATTTTAATGTTCGCTAACGACTACATAATCCTGTTCTCATTGAGCAGTACCACTTTTCAAAGCACAATTTTTCTTGCTTGTTGCAGCAAAAGTAGGCTTATGTGAATAGGTTGCTGCAGTCCAATACCTGCAATTCAAAATACATTTTTTAAAGGCTTGAGTGGGATTTTTCCAAAGTGTCTGAGCACCAGTGTAACACTGTCTCCACACTGCAGGAATTTCTCTGAGGATAAGCTTAGCCCACTACCAGCTGCCTTGAAACTCTCTCTCACCTCAGAAACATTAGGATTCCTGAGCCCTTTACGGTTTTTATACATTTGATATCGCTGAAAGCACAATAGTATTTTAAATTTTGGAATATATAAAGTGAGCATTTTTAAATACATGGCCCCCAAATACTTGAAGGTTTCAGATGGGGTAACCTTCACCTCTGGCATGGCTGGCAGAAAGTCTTTTGCCTTTTTACACCCCAGGTGAAGCACGGTTTTGCCGCAGCAGGGTGTTTGGCTGCTGCTTCACCTGCCTCTCCAGCAACTCCTAAATTTAGGGGACCCTAGCTGAGAGAAAATGGTAGTATGGGCCCAGACAGGTTGGGTTTTTGTGGCAGGGCAGAGGTTCCATCAGTGCTGCATTAGCACTGCTGAAAGACAGGGAGTGACAGCTCAGGTAGGGGCCATGGCAATAAAGCTCTGTCACAGCTCATGCTGTCCCTCTCCTACCTACACTGCATTAGTGCAGGTCTCTTCAAACAGCATTGTGTCACATTAGCCAGGCACATGTTGTTGAGACTCCTTATGTTACTTCATCTGCAAGAAAAAGCCAAACGCTGTAGTTTACTGTCTGCACAAATGATCTATTTGTTTTTCAAATGGATGATTTGATTTTAACAGGGTCAAAAATATTAATCATCTTTACTGATGGTGGCTAGTAGATTTAAATTTTCTTTTACATAATATCTTAGCCATATTTGTAAGGCATTTTAAGTTTATGCTTCTGAATGCTACAGAATGACTATTTTTACGCAGAATGAGGCTGGGAAAAATGTATCTCTTTTGGATGCAATTCAGTGCTTATTGAATAGCAATAGTGTATAGTTCTTTATAGCTTAGAAAGTTTTTCCTTCTTTACATCCATCTCAATCGGTTTGATATGACTGATGGATTACTAGACAGACTATTAAAATCACAGATTCTGGACACCATCCACAGAGGAAGATTTTACTACATCAAAATCTTCCAGTACAAAGCTGGTGGCAGCTGTTTCAGAAGCTTCTAATTTTTCACTCCATTCAACATGACCCAGAAGTGGCAGAAATATTGTACCTTCGACTGAGCATTTCACAGCTTTCATCCACAGAAGACCCAGCCCCAGGCTGATTCAGCTGTCCCCAGAAGAAATGTTACTGTGACCTCCAGAACTAGTCAGGACTTATTGCTGACTTTTGCTACAAATCATGGAAAGGAAAATATCCTGTTTGGCTCACCGCAAAAATTAGCTTTTCTGGTTCCTAAGGAGCCCCATATCTCAATGTGCAATATAAATGTTTGTTCTGTTTAGTGGGTAGCAAGGCAGCTAATACAACAAACCAAAGATCTTTCTTAATGCGTTATTGAACATGTCTGGCATTTTTGGAGACTGGTTAAAATATGGCAATATTTGAAGAGATTTCACTATCAGACTTCTCCAATTTTTCGTTTATACCGGGTTGAATCTCACCGTTTATGAACATATAATGATAAGATGGGTAAGAGGAACTATATTTAATATGTTCGCCTCCTCTTATTGTACCCCTCATGTTGTATTGCTATATTTTCCTCCTTGCAAGAAGCAAAACCTCCTAACAGAAACTGATTAAAGATATCAGTTTAAGATTAAGAAAGGGTAAAAAAAATCAGGAGTCATAATGGAGTGACTTCAATAAGTAAAGATGCTCAACTGAGCATCTCTGCACACCTTTTTTCCGACTACCTCACTCTCAGCTTAAGATGCTCCATAAAGGGCGACAGAAGTCCTCTACACTGGCTAGTATTTCAAAGATATTGTCAGAGAAGAGTAATACAAAATGAGTTGAATTTAATCCCTCTCAGGGGGATCGAGACATAGGTATCTGAGGCAAGGGTCATAGTGAGAGAAAAAAAAAACCTCCTGCCATCTTCTCAGCAGCTGCAACTGGAAAAAAAAGGAACTCACTGCTATTGCTGTTCTCTGGAATTCATAGAGTAGCCAGTTTCAGTTGAAACCGTAAAAAAAGTGTGGCCAGCAGGTCAAGGGAGGCGATTCTTCCCCTTTACTCCACTCTGGTGAGATCCCACCCAGAGTTCTGCATCCAGTTCTGGAGCCACCAACGTAAGAACGATATGAACCTGTTGGAGAGGGCCCAGAAGAGGCCAACAAGATGATCAGAGGACTGGAGCACCTCTGCTATGAGGACAGTCTGAGAGAGTTGGAGCTGTTCAGCCTGGAGAAGCGAAGCTCTGGGGACACCTTATTGCAGGTTTACAGTACTTAAAAAGGGCCTAGAAGAAAGATGGGGACAGACTTTTTAGCAAGGCTTGTTGCGATAAGACAAGGGGCAATGGTTTAAACTAAAAGAGAGGAGATTCAGGCTAGACATGAGAAAGAAAATTTTTACAGTGACAGTGGTGAAACACTGGCACAGGTTGCCCAGGGAGGTGGTGAATGCCATATAGAGTCACAGAATGTTTGGGTTTGGAAGGGGCCTCTGGAGATCATCCAGTCCAACCCACCTGCTAAAGCAGATTCACCAGAGTAGATCACACAGAAATGTGTCCAGGTGGGTTTCGAATGTCTCCAGAGAAGGAGACTCCACAACCTCTCTGGGCAGCCTGTTCCAGTGCTCTGGCACCTTCAAGGTAAAGAAGCTTCTCATCATATTCAGACGGAACCTCCTGTGCTTCAGTCTGTGCCCGTTACCCCTCATCCTATTGTGAGGCACCAATCAAAAGTGTCTGGTCTCATCCTCTTGACACCCACTCATGAGATATTTGTAAACATTGATGAGATCCCCTTTCAGCCTTCTCTTCTCCAGGCTGAACAGACCCAGCTCTCTCAGTCTTTCCTCGTAAGAAAGATGCTTCAGACCTCTCATCACCTTTGTAGCCCGCTGCTGGACTCCCTCCAGTAATTCCTTGTCCTTCTTAAACTGGGGAGCCCAGAACTGGACGCAGTACTCCAGATGCGGCCTCACCAGGGCAGAGCAGAGGGGGAGAAGAACCTGCCTTGACTTGCTGCTCATACTGTTCTTAATGCACCCCAGGATGCCATTGGCCTTTTTGGCCACAAGGGCACATTTTTGGCTCATGGTCAACCTGTTGTTGACCAGAACTCCCAAGTCCCTCTCTGCAGTGCAGCTTTCCAGCAGGCCCACCCCTAACCTGTTCTGGTGCCTGGGGTTATTCCTCCCCAAGTACAGGACCCTATGCTTGACCTTGTTGAACTTCATCAGGTTCTTCTCTGCCCAGCCCTCCAGCCTGTCCAGGTCTTGCTGGATGTCAGCACAGCCTCTGGTGTGTCAGCCCTTCCTCCCAGCTTGGAATCATCAGAAAACTTGCTGAGGGTTCACTCAGTCTCTTCATCCACGTCATTGATGAAAAGGTTGAATGAGACTGGACTTAACACTCACCCTGGGGGACCCCACTAACTACAGGCCTCCAACCAGACTCTGCACCATTGATCACAACCCTCTGGGCTCTGCCATCCAGCCAGTGCATGATCCATCTCATTGTGCACTCATCCAGCCCGCATTTCCTGAGCTGGCCTATGAAGATGTTGTGAGAGACAGTGTCAAAGGCCTTGCTGAAGTCAAGGTAGACATCCACTGCTCTCCCCTCATCTGCCCAGCCAGCCATACCATGATAGAAGGCTATTAGGTTGGCCAAACAAGATCTCCCCTTGGTGAACCCATGTTGACTACTCCTGATAACCTCCTTTTCCTCCACATGCTTGGAGATGATGTCCAGAATGAGCTGTTCCATCACCTTTCCAGGGATGGAGGTGAGGCTGACTGGCCTGTAGTTTCCTGGGTCATCCTTCTTGCCCTTTTTGAAGACTGGAGTGACACTGGCTTTCCTCCAGTCCTCAGGCACCTCTCCTGTTCTCCACAACCTTTCAAACATGACGGAGTAATAACATTTCCCAGCTCTTTCAGTACTCATGGGTGCATCCCATTGGGGCCCATGGATTTGTGGATGTTGAGTTTGTTTAAACAATCTCTAACCTGATCCTCCTGAACCAAGGGAAAGTCTTCCTTTCGCCAGACTTCCTGTCCTGCCTCCAGGGTCTGGGATTCCTGAGGGTCAGTCTTAGCCGTAAAGATGGAAACAAGGCACTCAGTAACTCTGCCTCCTCTGTGTCATCTGTCACCAGGGCACCCACCTCATTCAGCAACAGACCTACATTTTCCCTAACCTTCCTTTTGCTGCTGATATACTTGAAGAAGCTCTTATTCTTGTCTTTGATGTCCCTGGCCAGATTTGCTTCCAAGTGGAGCTTGGCTTTCCTCACCACATCCCTGCATACTCTAACAGCCTCCTTATATTCTTCCCAGCTGGTGTGTCCTTTTTTCCACATTACATAAACATCCTTCTTCCACCTGAGTTTTGACAGGAGGTCTTTACTCATCCATGCTGGCCTCCATCTCTGGAGACATTCAAGGCCAGGCTGGATGGAGCTCTGAGCAACCTGATCTAACTGAAGATGTTCCTGCTCATTGCAGGGGGGTTAGACTAGATGACCTTTGAAGGTCCCTTCCAACCCAAACTATTCTATGATTCTGTGATTCTGTGAATGTCTTTATTTTTCTTTTAGAAATAAACCCACTATTTTAGGTGCTGTTTCCAATGAGCACAAATCTTCTGCCTGTCTGGTTAGACCTTTCAGCCACCAAGTCCCTGTCCCACCTTAATGAGAATGAAGCATGAAATGACTGCAAAGCCAAATACCATCAGCATACAGTACAGTACTGAAAGTGCTGTAATACAAGCACTGTTTTGTCCAATATGTTTTTCCTATTATGGAAGCAACCCCACATTGGAAAGCTATAGGGAAAAACTGCAGTTTGCTTCTGAGGGAATTCATTCACTGACATCAATATTCACAAAGTTATTAATGTAATATGGCCACTATGTCAAAAACCATTATCAACACCGAGGAATCAGGATGGATGCTTGATTTTTACTGTTGCTAGAAACAAACCACCAATTCATAAGATCTGCACAGCTGATACACTGTTAACAGATCTAAACTCAGACTGAGAAGAGGCATGAGAGGTTTCTGTAACTCTGTGTGTTTCTTTGGGACTCCATACTGATGCTTTTCATAAAGACGGATTATAAGGAAGGCAATAAATTGAAAGTTTCCTGCTAAGAGATGGTTTCTTAAGCTTTGGTCTAACTATAGTGCAAGTACTTTGAAGTTCATTGTTTTAATTAAAAGCAGAAACTGAGAGAAAAAAAAGAAAATGGGGTCCAATCCCCAGGTGGGAATTCGAGCTGCAACTGCAACACTTACAATAAATAATATTATTTATTTACAAAATATAAATAAACAAATAAAGCAACAATAAATAATACTGCATAACTTGAGCCTTAGTGAAATGCTGGCTTGTATTTTGCCTAATGGAAGATCAATACCATACAAATGAAGCAATTACAGTTGTGCCATATAAAGCCTTATTTGGTCAGCAGCCAAAATGGGGATTAGCTGGAAGAGTTCCTAGGACTTTCTGTCTGAATATTATCGCAGAAGTTAATGAGAAAGATCTGATAGGCTGAGATAAACATAAACGGTGCCAGCAACCAGACAAGATAGTCAGTCCAATAGCCAGTGTGCTGATAATTAAAATGCCCCAAAGCTAGCTGAACATCAGTCCAAGATCAGGTGAAATTATCACACAAGGGCAATCCAATACCTCTGGCAACCAGCTATATAACATTGCCACCATTGGTACAGCCATTTACACAGCAGCAAATGCAAATACACCAGCACTCATACCAGCCATACCTAGCACAGTCACGACAACAGAGCAATACTCATGCTTGTAATGTTTCAAATACAAGCAGCCAGGCTACAGAGAAAACAAGAATTGAAAATTACTACTTGATCTCTGCAGTGGACATGGAGATTCAACTAATGTAATTGCTGTTGTCCTGAACACATGCTCACATGCCACTTTTAATAAAAAAACTGTAGGGTCCACTGGTGATGGAGATTTCTGCTATTCATTTCTACAGGGAACACAGAACAACATGTGGTCATAGACCATAGACTATTTAAGAAACCAGTAATTGAAGTTTCATTTTCCCTATTGTTTGTTTTGTCTCCATAACAGTTTATTTGATTAAAGACACCGAAAATCCTACTGTGGGGTTTGTTCTAAGGCACACACCTCCATGGATTTGTATTAATCATGCAAACATCTGAAGTAGGAATGGAATTTAAATATTCACAGCACAATAAACACTATACCATTAATCTTCACTATTCCTCTCAGGCTCTTCTCAGTGGCAACCAATGATACAACAAGGGGTAATGGAATCAAGCTGGAACACAAGAGGTTCCACTTAAATTTGAGAAGAAACAACTTCTCAGTGAGGGTGACAGAGCACTGGAACAGGCTGCCCAGGGAGGTTGTGGAGCCTCCTTCTCTGGAGACATTCAAAACCCGCCTGGATGCCTTCCTGTGTAACCTCATCTGGGTGTTCCTGCTCTGGCAGGGGGATTGGACTGGATGATCTTTTGAGGTCCCTTCCAATCCCTACCATACTGTGATACTGTAGTCAGGAGCAGCTTTTGTACAAGTTGGGGAGAAGACCTTCTGCTATGCAGAAAACTTAAATATCCATCTCTGCAAGCTTCTACAACTTTCCAAATACCCCTGTAGTTCCAGGAGATTTGATATGATGGCTGAAGAAGTCCTTTTCATATCCATAATTGTCTAAAAGGGATCATAGCATAGTGCAGGCATCTCAGGAGACGGGTGCTCCAACTTCCTGATAACACACGGTTAGCTCTGAGGTCAGACCAAGCTACTCAGGGCTTCATAGAGTTACGGTTTGAAAACCTCCATGGATGGAGACTGCACAACCTCTCTGGGCAACCTGTGTCACTGTCAGACTGTCCTCAGGCAGTCAGCGGTAAAAGTTCCTCCTTGCATCCTATGTGAACTTCTCCTGTGTCAGTTTATGCCTGTTGTCTCTGACCTTGCTGCCCTGCACTGCTGTGAAGAGCCTGGCTCCATCTCTTTGACGACCTCCCCATAGGCACTGCAGGCTGCTGTCAGAAGCCATCTCTGCTCCGGGCTGAACAAGCCCAGCTCTCCCTGCACCTCCTCACATGGCAGGTGCTCCAGATCCAGCTTTACCTCGATCATCTTCCACTGAAATTGCTTCAATTTATTGTTGTTTAACCTCAACTGGGAGGCCAAAAAAAGGATGCAGTATTCTAGATGTGGTCTGAATGTTTGCGATTATTTTATTTGATGCCACAATATCTTCTCTTGTGGCCTGCAAATTGGATGAACTAAAAGCACCCTAATTGGAAACTACTTTGGATAATTGCCCACTAGGTGTAAGAGATGCCAAAAGTATCAGCCTGCTTATTTAACTGTGATAGGAAAAAATTTGAAATCCTCAAGAAACTGTGATGACTTCCTGTTCACTTTCAACTGCATTTTCATAGTTAGTCATTATTTAAACTCTGCACAACCAGAATTAGTTGTCAAGTGTTCATGTGGATTTAAAGGAAAAAATATCATCAGCAGGTATAGAATATAATTAAAATACTATCATATGCTGATTAAAATCTGAAGAGACAGATCTTAGGAAGCGCAGATAATCTGAATGTGGGGTGGCCCCACGGCTTTGCACATAGAAGGACATCATAATTTAAATTAAAACCGACAAAGAAATAAGCATCAGCCTATATTCTGGTTCTTACTGTTTTGTGCTGGAACCAGTGAAAAGCTTTTGTGGAAACATTCAAATTCAAATTTTTTGTTGAAAATCTAAAAATCTAAAAAGTTGCCTAGTAATGTTCGCATTTAGGCACCTGAAATTTGGGTGATTTGACCTATGTGGAAAAAGTTGAGATATTCTGTAGGAAATAATGCAGATATTTCCAAACAAGTCCAATGAATTTTTCTGTAGACTCAGAGTTTTAAGATCCAAAATAGATCTGAATGACTCAAATGACACAGCATAAAATGCAACAAAAATAATTTCCACACTGCTGTGTGCAAAATCAGGTGCCTACTTCCATACCAAGGAAGTCAAAGGTCTTATCCTAACTGTAAAAGCCTTTCTTAAGACAGAGTTGCAATTTTTGGCTGCACTAAATGGAACCATCTAAGCAATAGATTGGAACAAGAGTAATGTGTAATTATGTACAGAGAAAGCCTGATGTGGAGGTAACAGATGGGCTGCCAGATGTTGGGGCTGCTCTCACCTGCAGGCCTCATTCATCCCTGCTGCTACTGATGGAAGATGCACGGGATCTGGATCTTCCTGCGCAGAGATGCTGTTCCTGCCCATGTGGGGTGGGGTGGGGGGGAAGTTAAGAAATAAAAGAGCTCTGTCTTCTCTGGGTTCTGGAGGCAGATTGTTCTTTATATGTCTTCTTTTAGAGTAGAAAGAAATAACTAAAGTGCAACAATAAAATCAGTCTCTGTATCAGCTCAGGCTTGGACCACTTTCACCCAGTTGACTTTTGGCTTTAAAGAAGTGCAGGGAAAATTGTAGTCACACTTTGACTACAGAAAACTGACAAGAGCTGTTAAAAGAGTCTTACTCAACAAAAGAGCACCCAGCATTTTTCAGCATCATGTGATTTGCTAAAATGTACGGTTAATAGGAGCTAAATTATTTCTCAGCTTTGATTTGAGTTCTTACTTTGTGACTTAATTGAAACGGGAAGCAGAGGAAGGAAGGCAGAAAATGGGAGTAAGGCTTCTAGCTATAAAAATACAGAGAGACTTGAGCAAAGAATACTTAGAGACAGCTGAGAAAAAGAGCAGCAGTTTTGACTCTACTTCCTACCACACACACAGTAGACCAGTTCAGAGAAATAATTACTGATTGACCACAAGTCACTGTTTTATCCTACAATCTTTTAAATGTGTATTGTTCAGTGAGATACACATATGGCTATTTTTATTTGGAACCTGAGCACCTTGGGAGCATCTTGCTGACATTGGGAAATACATGCATTTTGGAGATATTGTGCTAAGACACAGAGTAGCTTAAATTATACATTAAAACTACTGTATCTTATTTTGTGTTTTTTTGATTGGCAACAGCTTTTCAACTTTCATTTTGGGATGTTCACTCACTCTATAATGCCTACTCCATTGCACAGCGTGCCAGTCTAAGATACCATTCTCAGCTCAAAGAAACCATGAGAAAGAAAATAAACTTCCCCCCTACTTTTGGTTAGGGATTTCTCACAAGAGCCAAGGCTGCATAAAGACTTAATGGCCATTTTGTGTCTCTTGGGAGTCCATCTAGTACTTACTGTCAATTGAAAGTGGTAATTTTGCAACTACCACACAGGTTAATCACAAACTGTTTTTCAGGTGCTATTTGTTCCCCAAATGTCAATTCCACAGAGAGGTATTGTTACGAGCTGCTGAGATGCCTTTCAGTGACCTGCTTCCTTGCTTTAGTCTACCTACAATTTACCTGGACAATTATAATCTTAGTGTGATAGTCCTTTTACTTGGCAGGAATTGTACCATTAACTTCAAAGGGTAGCTGGCTTATGCCCTTAGTGAATACATATTCCGAAGCCTGGTAGTTTCCTGGGAATTGACACCTAAACAGCCAGAGAGTTGTAATGAAAAGTAAAGAGAGAAATAATAATGAGCTGCATTGTTAAAATATAATGGGCTGCATCTTGCCCTCTGCTGAGCTGCTTTACGAGGGACTGGGGAAATGGCAGGGAAAAGGACAGGAGAAAATTATTTCCAAAGTGCCAAGAAGCAGAGTTTGCTCCTCAGAGGATCTATAGATTGGAAACAATGATAACCCTTTTGTATCCCACTGGCACACTATGGGGATTAGTGCTTATCAAACCTAGGTAAACATTCAGAAAGTCACACAGCAATGGTATCAGTATTTTTGAGACATGCTGGTCTTCCCTGATAGTTTTAGGGAAGTTCATTGGTTATACTTAAATACATGTCTCTTTTTAGCTCACAGAGGAGTGAACAGCCTGACAAATTTTATTTGGACAGATGTTTCTGAAACAGACAAACAAAAAAAGAACTGTGATTTTTTTTTTTTCATTTTTTTTTTTTTTAATGCCTCAATTTCTTTCTGATTGTACAACATGAGCCCGTTATGAAACTTGTCCTGGTGCTGACTGCCACTGACTGGCCCAAACAATGCTTCTATATGACAGGACAGGAACTTAACCTTTAGTAATCACTAAATATCAAAAGGACAAAGCTCTTGTATAAATATCTTGTAAAAAGCGAAAACAAAACAAAACAAAAGCCTTATTGTGCTGTTAAGCCAATAATAAAGCTGAAGAGACGGAATGGTCATTTCACCTTTTACGCTGATTATAATGCTAATTTAAAAATACCTATTGCCATTGCAATGTTTAGATTAAAACCCACCTTTTTAGGCAATAATTTTATCGCTGTTTCCATGCTCTGTCCTTTCACTCCTGCTCAGAAGCACCTGATTTCTCAACTGTTCTTATTAAAATCCTGAGACCTTGCTTGGAGTAAGGAGCAGGATGACATTAGCAGAAAGGTACCAGAAATGTGACTGTGCAACCAAAATGGGAACTGCACTTCTTAGAAGATCTTTGCCCTCCATCAGTTGCTTCAAACATCATTTGTAGTTTAGGAAAACAGAAGTGGCAACAAAACAAACACTTGTGACTTTTGCTCTCTGATCTAGACCATGCAGAACTTTGTTCAATTACGAATCCCCCCTGAAGTCTGAAGGTGAAAATGTCTTGCAAGTGGCAATGAAGAAATAGGCTCTGTTGGGCAAGGTAGATCACAGACACGTCTTTGAAGTACTTGAAAGATATACTGTGGCGGTTTTTTTGTTTGTTTTTCTGGGGGGGTTGTTGTTGTTGTTTTTTATTGTTTTTGGTTTTGTTTTGTTTTGTTTTTTTTCCCCCAGGACAGAGAAAATTAAGTGAGCGCAGCGTCATGGACACTAATGAGTTGTCTTCTTCTAAAGACATAAATTTCAGAAATTCTCTCAATAACAATGCTCTTCACTGCAATTTGGTGACTTGAATCAAGATTATTAAAATTTCCTGCCTCTATATGTAAAAATTGCAAGAAAGGGCAGAACTCCTACAAGTAGAAGATTTTACTTAAATACATTTGCTCGTACATCTTGCAATGAAGCTCATTAGCCATCATCAAATTTTCCTCTTTCTTTTTTTTTTTATTGCACTCTTTAAGTATGGGGAAGACCTTTATCTTGATATGAAATTAAACCAGTAGGCATCACTGCGGAACAGAGCAAGCTGGGATTCTGATATCCGTTCTCAAGCCTTTTTTTTTTTTTTTTAACTTCTAAAACAGATATTCTGTTTTCAGACAGAAATAATCCAGATAACCAAAACTAAGCCTCTCAGGCTCAGCTGGAAGAACGACTTGCTAACATTCATTGCCAGGTGCTCTCTTCACTGATCTTCTTTTGACTCCTGACTTCTACATTTCTTGCTAAGCAGTGGCTCACTCTCTGCCTTTTTACCCAGTAAATGTTATTTTTAGTTGACAGAAAACCCAACAAGCTCCGAAGGATCTGACCTACTTCAGAAATATCCAGGCTATAAGCTCTGACACTGAATGGGCAATGGGGTGGTAATTCAAGCCTTGTTATGCCTACTCTGAAGGGAAGAATATTATGCCAAGTCATACAGTATCATCTACACCATCAGTCAAACAGGATAATGTTTACAATATGCATAAGATGTTAAAGATCACATTCGAGTTTCCAAATCATTTTGTATCACAGAAAGAAGTGACCTTGTAAAATCTTCGTAAGTGAAACTGCTGACTAAAAAACCCTGTTCTTGTAAACCACAACAGAACACTCAATAGCTATGCAGAGATTTTTGTTCTCTCCACCAACCCTTACTTTAAAAGAGCAGAGGTCAAACTCATTAATTTCACGTCACTCATTTTTATCCTCAAACCTCCATTATTCACCAGTTGTCTCTCTATCTTTTCTACATCAAACAAACAGCAACAGTTCCTAGCTCCTCCAGTGCTTTGCTGAAATGATTGCCTCTGTGGATAACACACTCATATTGGGCAAGACGAGCCATTCTATCAGGAGAAGAGAAACAGGTGGGGGAAAAAAAATGAACCTGCTTTCTCTGCATCTCTCCTCACTGTGAAGGTTGCTTGTCTTCAGAATTATCTGGGGAGGTCTTTGGATGGCAGTGTTGCCAGCTGGCGGACAGCTAGCCAGCAGAGGAAATGCCCATTCTTCTGTCTGAATGGCCAGAACACCGCTCCAAACGCTCCAAACAACGCTCCAAACGCTGTGCACATGGGGCACAGACCTCACCATGGTTACCCAAGTCTACATTCCCTTTGCCTATCTCTGTACCTTTCTAGCAACCTGAACACACCGTTGAGTAAGCAATATGGCGCAGATGCACAGAAACACCACAAGATAGAACAGCCATATAAACTATATTGGTTCAAAAATAAAGAAATCTATGAAGTCCTTTGAAAACTGAACAATATAGGGTACACCAAAGAGTGGTCCAGGGAAATGCTTACTTTATGATACAGCAAAACTTGCACATGGAAGCTTCACTCATGGGAAAAGTCTATTTTTGTGAAGATTCATGGTTTTCCACAGTACAAAACCTCAGAAAAACACTAGTGAAAGGAGTCCTTTGAGATAAAAAAAAATATAACTTGGTATGTAATTTGGGTGGTCAGCTTGACCAGTTTTTCCTACTTTTCCTCTTACTCAGAAGGAACCTGTGAATATCATACCCATTTTTTTGTACACACAAATCCAATTTCATAGAAATCATAAGAAACCAGAGAATGCAAGACGTTTTGGTAGAAACATTTTTATCTCTTCTTATAGGTGAACTATGTAACGACAGATTCTTTTCTCACAGAGCTTGCCGTGTATTATCAGTTCACTGACCTACAAAACCAGAGTAAAAAGAGAACTGGGATATATATCAGAATAATATATTAAGTTCACAATAAACAGCTTTGACAGTGAATGATGATCTGGGAATTCCTTCCATAGTAAGCTCCTTATACTCCGGTCTCAAAAAACACCAATGACAGAACTTGGTAAAAAGTTTAATGGTCCCATTGGAGGAAATGATACCATCAGATTTATCCTTATTTTCCCAAACCTGTTTCAGGCCAATGGAAAGCGTGTCCAAAAAAAAGAAAGGGGAATATCCCATCCTATGTAAGGGCTGCCAAAATTTCGTGTGAACAAATGTGCATTACCATGATGAGCTTTCCTTCAAGACTACATTTTAACTAAGGAACCATACTGGGTATTTCCTTGAAAAACAAAGGTAACATTGTGAGCTGTAGTACCACATTGAAAAGAAGGAATGAAAGAATTGCAATTTTAGAGATTTACCTCAGGAAAACAAGGAGTAGATGAAGTCACTGAGACCAAGATGGTACCTTATAAAGCCCATGCACACAAAGACTCCCTTCATAACAAATCTTTACCTTATTCACATAAACTCACATGTTTTGTCAAGAAAAAGTTCCCTCCACCACAGACCCCTCACTTCTAAGGTAAATCTGTTCGAAGTATTGTACAATTAAAAAACCAGGAGAATCCACACAATGTTCACAGGGCACCATTGCAAGGCTTTTTGCACCCCAAGCACTCTCCAGGGCACTCCTCTCTTGCAAGGGAAGGAATCCACAGCTTCACTCATGTACTTTGCACTTCTCACAAGTTGGTCAGAAAATTACATCTGCATCACCTGCTTCACTGATGCACTTTCCACATTTCCCACCTCATATAAATACAAACACAGTAAAGAATGGATAAAGAACTGGCACCACGGTTGGTTTAAAGAGACAGTTCACGTCACTAGATGTCACACTGCAAAGAACCAGCAGATATCACCTCACGGACCTTTTTTTGCCTTCCTCTCCAAAACACCTTCCTAAAGTAAAACTGGAGTTATTTCTTCACAAGATAAAAATAATAGGGACTTGCATAATGGCATTTAGAGTCCCTGATTCACATTTCTAAACATTGACCATAATTGCAATACTGGCAACTTAATAAAGCTCTGGATTTCATCAGGTTGGTGAACAACCATCACCAATCTCAAAAATACATCAACACACTATTCACTACAGTTCTTTATTATTTGGCTAGATCTCATCCTGTCACTCTAATCTGGCTGGAGTCAAAGTGCCTCACCAGACACGAGGACCTGAGCAGGTTTCACACATCCCCACTGCATACTGTCAAGCTGCAGAACAGGACAGCCAAATGTCCTTAGTTAAAACAGTCACAGAAACAATGTCGTGAACTCCTCATTTTTTAGTCCAGCCTGCCATTCACCTTTGCATCAAACAGCTCCAAGGTACAAAAAGTAGGAAAAGCTTAATGTACCTCTGAGACAATATTGACCTTATTTTCTTCTTCATTACCTCTTAAGAGTGGAGAAGTCTTTCACATTCATCACTACTCAAACCTGTTTACGACGCCTACATACCTAAAACAGAAAGGCAGAGGCATACAAGGCATAGGATTTGTGTAGTACATGATCTCCAGGTGTTGCCCTCCGAAAACACAGATTACTGCAAGTGGCAAGGCACATGAACAAGGGGTGATCCACAGTGGCCCCAAGTCTGGCCATGAGAACGTCTCTAATGACAACACATTAACAAACTGCTAAGTAGAAAAGCAGCACTCTCTTAACCACCTTTGAAGAAAAACACTCATTAATTCACACTGATTACTACACAGTAGCTTTGGAAGGATACCTACCACGGTAGGAGGAGGAAACAGTATGGACAGCTGCGTATTGCCATGAAAGAAACTCAGTCTTTGTTGCGATGAGAGCCTTTGCCCTTAATCCCACGTTCCTTCTCAAATATGTCTGTCTTTTACAACACTATATAGAAATGAATATCACTGAAAAGGAAGGAAGGAAGGAGACACACATGATGTGTAGTGTGGTATTGCCTGGTGGGCATAAAAGAAACACACATCAGGCATTTCCCATTCTCCTCCATCCAGTGATATGCACGAATCCTAATACTACACCAGCACTGGGAATATATCATTCCAATTAGCCAATAGGTACTGGTTGAACACTGCAGGAGTGTAGCATGGAACTCAATAAGTAAGATTTTCAAATTAAAATCCACTACCCTGCTCATGTGTAGGGTCATGAGCAACAGAGAGACCAGTCCCTGGATCACTCTGACAGGTGGATTTCATCTGCATGAGTGAAGTGATGGGTATGTGCCCTGTAATGAACATGAGCCCAGTGATGTGAGGGCAGGGAACCACTGATAGTCCTAAGCTACAGGAAGACGTCTGATTTAAATCACCCCACTTTCTGTCAGTGTTAGATATGAGGAAATATACAGTCAGGTTCTCCATACACTCACAACAATTTTATGCAGCTGTTACTACATTTTCAGTGAGAAAACTCCTGATTTATAATCATTGTAAGTAGGAAGAGGATTAAGACTAAAATATCTCTAGTGAAATAGGTGTTCAAATAGTTTAGTTAATAATTTGATATGAATAATTCATTTGAAAAATTGATATTTTTCCCTAGTCCTGAAAAGCCCAAGAATAGAGTGTGAATGTTTAACATTTATATGTTACTTGCAGTTATTTGTGAACTACATCAAGTAATTTGTGGTCTACACATAACTCAACTAGGAAATTATGATTATTAAATAAAATAGAGAATTTACAAGTCCCATAGCAAATTATGTCTTTTGACTAATTTATGTAATGAGCTTAGCTAGTCTGCCCTTCATGGATTTCACACTGCATGTTCAATATTCGCAATTATCTGTGCAGGCAGCAGTTACATAAATCATCTGATCAGTAGCAGACACACTACCACGTGGGAAGCAGTCAAAACAGCAAAACCAGCATATTCTAAAATGTCAAACAATTCAGAAAATACTGAAGCATGCAGTTAAAATCTACAGCTGAGCCTTTTCTGCTCAAAAGCACAGGGGTAGGAAACTTTTCCCCTCTTCAATAAGCACTACTGTCTACAGACTTACAAGGAAGAGGTGGTATGAATGTGAGGTATTGCTTGTTCTTTTTTTTTTTTTTTTTTTGTCCAGAACATTACATGTGTTGCTTAATGTTTTTAATAGGTAAGCAGCACTGATGTGTTGCCTGGGGTTTGTTTCTGGGGCTGGAGAGGGAACGGGGTGCAGCAGGAGAACAAGAAGCTTAGCACACGTGAAAGAAAGGCTCGGGAAAGGCATGGACACGGACAGCCAGTCAAGACAGCTTGAAAGGAGATTTGGTCCAATTTTCAGGTTAGGTAGGATTTCCCCTATTCTCTTTTTTGAAGCACATTTGAAGGTAGGATGTAAAAAACTAAATGCTTTTGATCATATCACCCTAATTATAGTTGCTGACCTCTAGTTAGACCAAACTGCAGTCTCAGTGAAACATATGAGAGGTTGGTCTTTAGCTGGGATGGAACCAAGATTTCACACTTGATCCTTACAATCATGGTTGTACTCTTCTTCTCTGTTCTTATTAGACTGTCTTACTGGGCCCTCTTCCTTCTAACTGCTTTATGTCTCGTTCCTATTACTCCTAGATATTTTTATCTAGCCAACTGAACAAACCTGAAATAAGCCCAAATTTGACACAAACCAACCTCTGTTGGCTACTAGTGCTCATTATAACAGGCTGTCTCTTGGTGGTGGTGTTGAATATTCTGCAGAAAAAAAAAGTGAGAGGGACTAAGAAGCACCATAAAGCATGCTTAGAGCAAACATCCCACTGCTAGGATATATACGACAGCAGCTAAAGAGATTTCTAAAAGGTTCGCCCCAGCTTTGGCACAGTAAAGCATGACTGTGTCAGCAATGGGCATTTCCTCACTATGGGAAAGTAGCTCCACTAAACTGTAGCGTTACCTACTGCTTCTAGGTCACCTGAAACACTGAGAAGGGGATACCAATTTATTAGAAATAAAAAATAAAAAATAAGTGCTTTGAAAATATACCCAGATAACAGATCAGCCTCTCCTATTATCTACTGTCTCCTACCTTTAGCAGCCTCATGAGTTCTGGACACATTTTTCTTTATAATTAATATTTTTACTGTCATTTTCCCTCTCTCACCTCCTTCTGTTCTCTTACTACTTTATTCAGTGCTGAAGGCTGAAGCTTTTAAATCTGAGAGGTACTGAATGTTAAGGACCAAAAATCCATATTCAGCCACTGAAATAACTGGCCTGCTTTTCCCCTGCACGTAGAATCCTCTTCTGCTGTGGATGGAAATGATTCTGGTGATACTCCTATTCCCATCTGTGTAATGCAGTTAAAGCTACTGATGTTTGTGCTATTATGCGCCGGTTAAACTGGTGAGTTAAGAGAGAATCTAGTTATCTATATAGTGGTAATGATGTCTCCTCTGTGGTCACAGATGAAGACAGGTGCCTCCTTAGTTATTTCCTGCATAGCACTTTGGCTCCATCTGCACTCACAACTCCTCCCTTCACCTCACTTTGTTTCCTTCGTGAAATCTCTTTCATCATAACCTATTGTTACCCCCTGTCATGAGCACAAATTTGAGAAGTGAGGTGGTGGTTGCTCCGCAGGTCGCTCCCTCTCCCCATCCACGTGCACCCTGTCGCTGTAAGCCTCCACAGGCCACACTCCCCCAGTCTGGCTCTTTTGCTTTGAAGAAAATTGGCAAATCTACCAGAGGAAAAAGGCAAGTTTTGTTTGCCTTAAACATTAAAGACAACACAATGGTAAATACTGCCAATTTAAACACAACTAAGAACTAGTACCTTCACTTCTGTTCCCCTGACAAATTTAAATGAAAAGCAAATGATGTTCCACCTGTGAATCAAAAACTCTCCTACTTGATTGAATGCCATGATAAATACTGGTGAGTTTGAAGGCAGTACTGAAATGCATAATGCTAGAAACACAAACTTTTTTTTCCTAAATAAGAAGGTGCTTTAACAAAAAGTACTTTAATGAAGTTGCTGTAATGAAGGACTAATTGCCTCCAAGGGATGACACTTGAAAAAAGATTTTATAAGCAGCTTCTTATTCAGAAATTAGCAGCCAAGATCAATAAAGAAAACATAAAATGTAGGCATATTATTGATGCAGATACTGATGCAGATAATGTAGGCATAATACTGCTATAAAGGGTTGAATTTGGTGAAAAAAGCTGATGAAATAGAACAGCTGGTGTTAATTCTATTGAGGCTGACTTCAAGTAGCTAGTGTTCAACCAGTTTGGTTTTTATATGGCCTTGAAAGATATGCCAACTATAGCTGCTAAATCCATATTGCAATTAGAAATGGTTACCTTTTCTGATCAAAAAAATATGAAATGGAAGGAAAAAAATAACATACCATGTTGACACACAAAACAAAAAGAGCTATATCAGGTACATCAGGGAAGGTGGAATACTATAACAACACATTTTATATTGTTATACTATTCCACCCACCTTAATGGAGAACCCTTCGGTGTGGCTACACCATAGCCTTTGGAATCCAGGTTTCCTCCCACTTTCATGGTGTCACAAGGCTTTCGTTGCTCAATGTATTCATTCATGGTGGACTCCAGCAGGAAGGCAAACTTGCCCTTGGATTTGCGGACACGAGCTACTCCCTCTGCAGTAGTCCTAGTGAACACTGATGGCTCAGCTGACTTCATGTAGGTCCACATCTTTTCATATACTGCTATTTTTGATCTCTGGAGAAAATTAAAAAAGAAGTTAGAGCAAAAGAATGTTGCAACATTTCAGAATAGCACTTCTCAAAATAAAATCAACCATGCTTGATTTTTCAAACAACTGGGGTTGAGAAAATCATACTTGAACAAGGATTTTCTTTGAATTCCACGCTTATTTAGAAAGAAACAAGAAATAACAATATCAATACTATAAAATCAGATACTATTTTACGGTCCAGTTAGCGTCTAGCAGTCACCATAAAATAATTGCTAAGCTAAGACCTGAATTTAATGTTAGACAAAGGCAGTTCACACAGTCAAAGAATTCTAAAGTGTGGTTTAGGAAATTATATATGAAATAGATATCCATGATAAACCTGTATGAGAAAAAGAAACAATAAATTAATCTCCCCATAAATACAGAGCTGAATCTTGAAGCATTTCTCAGTTCTAACATCCACTCCTTAGAGCACCAAAACCATGATAGCTTAAGTATGATTTCTGCTTTCATAATTCAGAGTTCAGAATTCATTCAATATACATTCAGAAAGGCTGCACAACGTTTTAAGACGAGGTTCACAATAAAAGACGGAAAGAGCAAATTGGACGAAATACGCCATTAAAGGAAACAAAATGCTCTAAGCATTTGCCTTAAGAAGTATTAGGTATGTTTTCAGAACCACAGTATTGGTGGATCTACTTTGAAGACTCTGAACCTGCCAGCAATTAAGAAATATGCTTGCTCAAAGAATGTGCAAGAATTTGTGGCTTAGAGTGCATTAGCTGGAAATCCTCTCTGGGAATGCATGGTATAGCCACAAGTAAAGACTTAAGCAAAAAAAAAGAAAACCAAACAAACTTAAAAAAATAAACACAAATAAAAATTTTCATTGAAAGGATGGAAGGAAGGAAGTGCTGTCAGTCTGAGAAGCTTTCCATGCCTGTTAGATTCACTCAACAACTCCTTTGCTTCCTCCAGCAACAGGGACACATACAGGCAAACCAGGCATCAGCCAAATGTTGTACAGTGGTTTTATTTAATAACAGCTGGCACTTGTCTTCTCTTATGTGTGCTGCAAGAAGGACTTTTTAGCCAAATGCTCAAGTCAGATTTTATTTGAGACAACAGGAGATTCTAGCTAGGCAAGATTTGTTCTATGAGCCCATTCCTACACTCTGCTGAGCTCTTCAGGAAAATATTAATTCTTGTAAAGTCCCAAAACAAAGGGCCTTAGAATATTAAACAAATATCAAATCCTATAATCTGAGTATCAAATTGACAGTGGCTTTTAAAAGCCTGCAAGCAAGCCTCTGTATAGGTAAGCTTGATTTCCCTGAAGCACTTCTTTTTACTGTTTACTCAATGATTGTATTATTACTTAGAAAATAATTTGTTAAGGAGGTAGGTCTAACTTGAAAGTAAGTGGCATTTAACCAGAAACGATCAATAAAAATACCATATAGCAGAACATCGTAAATGATTCTTGCTTTTTAAACTTGTCCATAGGCATCATTTTATCTTTCTGTCAAATATAATAACATTTAAATTAATAACATCTGTGTATATCCATAATCACATCCTGCCTTGTCACCCTGTCTTTCCACTGTAGTCGCAGCTACTTTTTATTTACACAACAGTGGCTGAAGCAGAGTGTAAGCTAAGCCATATACGTATTCTTTTTGTTTTACACTGAAGTAATTTCATGGATTTAAATTTACAGAAAGAAAAAAATGGAAGAGAGCAGCAACGAATCAGGATAATTTCAAAAATATTTACTTGCCTTTGTCTGCCTTCACTTCCATTCATCTCTTACATCTTAACATCCATATAATCAGATTTTTTATAAAGTAAACATGTAATGGGTCCCTTTCCTTCAAAACTAAAAACATGTAACACATATAACAATTATTAGTAAGAGGAAACAACTCCTTAAATCAGTTGAAAAAGGCTGCATTTAAAACTATTTTTTTTAGGATCTAGTTTCCTTTGCTTATCAAGAGACAACAAATATGGAAAGTCTAACAAGGCTTCTGCTCTGTAAGAATATTTTCTTCTCTCAGACTTTCATTTGTTAACATTCAGTTTCCACATATCAACTCAGAGTTAAAACTGGTGAACGAACAAATATTCCTTATTATCATATAAGGAAACACTGCAGATTTCCCCTGCAGTCAGCCAAGTTAGGATATTTTTCACTTAGGGTTTTTCTGAGTAGGACTGCTAAAACTAAGCTCTTTCCCTCTTGAGCAAGCTGCTCAGAAAATGCAATTCTCACTTCGTCTGAAACAGAAAATAAGAGTAAATAGCTAGTAGCATCTAAGTCTTCTTTTTCTTTAATTTGGCTTTAAAATGACTTTTCCCTTTTCTGTTTTCAATCCAGAATCAAAGCAGACTGAATAGCTGTTGAGAGTTTCTGACATTTTGATCATCTTTTTACAGCTAATAAAAAATATTTGCAAGTTCTTCTACGGACATATCTCTCACAATAAAAAGGTTATTTCACTACAGAACTTTTTGGGGTCATTCAGCAGCTGCCCTTGAACTGATACTGTCTATAGTTCACAAATCCCATCCATAATTCTGTTAATGATTCAATGAGTTCAGTTTGGCAAAACTGAAAACAGTCAAGGTGCATGGGAGTACCCAACACAGAACAATCCCCTTTCAATTAGACAATAATAAGAAATCATCACTCCATCTTCCTTTCTTCTAAAAATGCCTTAAACTGCACCTTTCAGATAAATAATGCTCCTAAACGGTGTAATTTGCAACGCAGTACTACTCGCTTGCAGCATTTATTCAGAGCCATGTTCAAACACTAAACTCACACACGGTCAGTCAGCTAGGCTTAACTTTCATCTGCTAGAGACATAAAATAAAGCAAGAGGGACTGTTTGTTATGTACTCCTTGTGATGTCCAGGCTCCCTGTTTTCCAGCTGGCAAACACTGAGGATTACATACCAACCACACTAACACAGGAAAGCAAATGAAAATGAAGTAATCAATACAGACAACACAGACACAGGAACGGCTATTTAGGCTATTTCCTAATGCTCCAAACACATCCCCCTGAGATATATTTCCTCTTTATTATTCATCTGAAAGTCAGCAAATTAAAAAATGCATTTCCTGCCCACCACCCAAGAGCCTAAAGCAAAATGCACACAGCCAAATCCATAAGCAGAAACAAAATCTGCAGGACTCCATGTTATTATCATAGGCTTTCAATGCTGCAATTCATTTCAGTACTGTAGCTTTAGATGAATCGATACCGCAGTGCCACTTTAATAATTACTGGTTTCAGTATCCCCTGGGGCAACCTCTTTTGCCCAGTGACAGAATCAATAAGCCTTCCACAAATCCAAGTAACTGAAAACTCCAACAAATGGTTGTAAGGGTAAAAATGTAGCTAAAGTATCACAGAACTTACAAACTATATTACATCTAATGACAAAGCAACATTATTTCACACTTCTATGCATCTTATAAGAGCAGTCAGTAGGGAGAGCTGCTCTAATGGACATGCCAACTTACTCTGAAGAACTCTTTGGTTGACCCTGAGTCCAGTGTCCCATAAGCAATTTCGGTTTGTTTGGCAAGGTCTTCTGCACTTTCTATGGGCGAGACCATTCGCTCAACAGTCAAGAAAGCAGCGAGGTTAGCGGTGTAGGATGAAATAATGATGAGCGTGAAGAACCACCAGACACCTCCAACAATGCGACCTGAGAGGGATCTAAACATGAATAAGATAATGCACATTTTCCTGTCTCTTAAGCCACAAATTGAGACAAAGAAAGAAGGCACCGTTATTGCTGAAAATGTATCATTAAGCAACAGTCACTGCTAGGCAGATCATTTGCAATTTGAATACTGATAAATGCATTTTCTCTTGAATCTTAATGCCTACAGTACAGAGTCCACTGTATTAATACATGTGATGCACATACAGAAGTTTGAATTCTCTTGAACAGTAATCCCAGTGTTCTTATTATTTCAGGAAATGCCTAACATCGCAAAAATTTTGTCAAAAATACTGGATAGGTAATCTCTTTTTGGAGACAAAAGTAAAGCATGGTAGCTGCAAATCAGTAGCTTTGCACATGGATTATGTTGGCTCTAGGTTTAAAATGTTCCTGTCACCCAAGCTTATCAAACATTCTACAAGCTACTGCAATCATTTGAACTTTCACATTTTTCTTATTTAAGAAGCAAGCATTTTGCGATAACAGAAATATTTGTTAAGTAAAAAAATATATTTTCCATTTTAAAACCTGAAATTTCATCAGAGAGCTGTTGAGGAGTAATATACATCCAGTCTTAACCAGTATCAGTTTTAATGCTAACTTCAATAATAGCAGAGTTAGGTCAATGCTGAACACCCTCAAAATCTCACTGCAAATGGCTAAAATGAAGCATTCAAGTTTGAAAGATTGGGTCATAATGTTTATTCAAGAAATTGTAGTTACTGCACAGTAAAGTTCCAGAATATCTTAAAAGGGTGAGAAATTCAGGACTGGGGTCATATATTACATGTGAAGCCTCCACTCAGTAAGGCACAGCTCAGCAATACAGCGCGGCTTCTCAGAAACAGACGGTCAAATATTCTCTCCCTCTTGGACAGTGACATTCTGGAAGCAGCACTGTGGAACTTGAGAGGGAACAGAAATGGGACATTCATTCATGCAACACAAATATTCAGCACAATAGTGTGCATTTCAGAATTGTAATACAATAGAACTAATTTAGTAACAACGCAGTTCCTCTGAAGTCAACCCAGTGGAATGTGCTCTGCGTGTACCTGCTGTTTCTGAGACCTGTTTGTGGTTTATGCACATTGACATATGTAAAATAATAGTAATGACTGAAATTCAAACCAGATTCTCTGTTGCCCTTATCATAGCTACTGGAAAAAAAAAAAAAAGGCTTCCTAAAGAATGAACTTCAAAACACTGCCAGGAAAACAAATGAAGGAAGATTTTATGCTTCAGTGTTGAAGATAAAATGCAAATGTAAAAAGATTTGACACAAACCTTGGGGAAATATCACATCCTTGTTGCATAAAGGCACCCAGGGAAAACCAGAGGCTGTTGAATATGCCAAACTCATTGGGAGGCTGGTCACTGGGTCCTTCTTTCCCATCCTCTGGTTCTTCTGTGTGCCACTCATATGGGCTAAACCTGCTAACTAGGAACAGGACCACACTGACACCAATGTAGGCAAAGACTATGCACATCCAGATCTCATATGCCAAAGGGTCCAAGAAGGAAAACACTCCTGGTTTAGATTTCTGGGGCTTTTTGATCATAATGGATATCCCCAAACTCATAAAAGGCTTAGAAAAATCAATGACCTCTTCTCGTACCAAAGTGATGGTCAGAGGCGCAACAGCAATCTCTGCTTTCTACAAAAAAAAAAAAAAAAAGAAATATAGATGTATAGATTAATTGGCGTTGGCTTATACACTCAGCTAAGCAGCTAATTCCAAAGGTATGTCATTAACATCAGGACACTGTGGCTTAAATGTTCTTTATAATATCTTTCTGTTTCTTTCTATCACAGTTATATTTACTCAATATGCTTTTAGTAAAACATACATATTGCAGGTTTTTATTTTATGGAATTACAGCAATACTTCATTTTCCTGCTAAGCATGAGACTCTTAAATCTTACAGTTGTAGGTAGTGTGGGTATATCATTTTAAGTATTAATTTAGATTAAAAGTAGAATTCAAGGAAGAATGAAAAATGAGAATGACCCTATTGTGACAGAACGTATAGAGATTTTTTAATAAGATCCCAGAAACAGTAATTTATTATCATATTTTCATAAGACATAATCATTCTTCAAGGGAAACCAACTCATAGACTCAAGGGAGTTCCAAATAGCATGAAGCAGCAAAGTTGGTGAGCTATTGCTGCAATGCCACAAAACCGTACACAGTTGTCTTGGGTGAAAGACAGTTCAACAGAAATGAATCAGATTTTAAACAACGCAAAAAGGCAAGTATACAGAAAATAGCTGTGTAAAATCACGCAATAAAAGGATAAAAAGTGTGCCGAGACTGTGCTCTGTGACCAGCGTGGACTTCTGTACAGCCAACGGGCTAAGGAGGGTAACACAGCATAGCTTGAGAACACTTTCTTTTGATTGCAAATAAGGCAGACTCACAACCTGCCTTCTGCAGTGGCATTACTCTTCTGCAGGCCTCAGTGTAAGAGATAATCTGCCTGCATTTACTCCACCCCAGGCCCAGTCATCTTCACAGGCACAATTAAGAGTTATTCATAAATCTCCATAATAGAACTGCCATCATTTTTTTTTCTAAATACTTAGTTGGCCCAAATTCATCTTGCGGGGTAGCATCTTCAGATATAGTACATGTGCCATAGTTAAGCAAAGCATTTAAGCATGTTTGTCTTTTAGGATGCTCCTAAGGACATTCATGGTCAGTAAAATATACAAGGATATATTTAAATCCCTTCAATTTCAGTAAAACATATTGAAAATTAAGAATGTGCTTAAATAGTTTAATCCAAGTGTTACAAAAATAGCTTGTGTGATAAAGAGAAAAATGAACTGAAATGTAGGCTTTTTTGTCACCTCCCAACTTTGAGACAGATAAATGCATTTAAAAGAATATGTTTTTGTTATTTTATACACTAAGTTACACTGACCTATATATATTTTATAGAATTTAATTTAAAACTTACTTAATGTAGTTAAAATTTAAATCTATTTTGGTAGCTATATAATTTTGATTAATTCAAAAGAAATGACTCATTCCAGTGCAATAGCCCAAAAATGCAAATTCATATTAAAATTGTTATATATTAATCATCAGATTATATCTGTCATTCTGAAACAGTTGTGATGCACTTATAATTTTATGTAAAGATATTACAGTTTAAGCAAAAGAATTAAAATAATATGTTTGTAAGCATATCAGACATTATCTCTGGTGCTAATGTCTTTGGTAAACATTATGATAATGTTGCTAACTCTCTGAATTTTAATGTAAATTTTGTAATACAAGGCATTTTTTAAAAAATGGCTTCTTGAAGTCTTGTGATTACTAAGTCTGACAGAAATAGATGTTGTATGAAGACAGGTATTATGTCAAGAAAAATATTAAGTCTAAAATATATTTATAAATATTGTGTAAATTGTGAAGTAAATTCGGTTTCTGTAGTGTGAGGATTGTGGGATAGTTTGGACTACTGGCATTGCCGAGTATTTTTGTTTTTCATCTCACTCATATATTCCTTTTTTCTAGAAGAATGGTTTCCTTCCTTAGAGTCAATGTCCTTTGTGTGTCCAAATTTCAGATACTGTGAATGCCCAGTGTGGAGTCCTTGAAGTGAACTAATTGAAAGACACAGGGAAACTGTGATCTGTTACTGCTAATCTTCCCTGTATTTGTCACATTGTGGTATCTTCATTAACACAGTGTAAATGATAGACCTGATCACTGGTCTTTGGAAGTGTTGGCTACCACTTCATTTTTTGTGTCTGCGTATTGCTACTGGGATTAAAACAAGGATCCTTGAGGGTTGTTAGTTTTTATCATGTGAGGTGGAAAAGTGACAGTACCATTTTAGTATGAATTGTGGAGATTTTAAAGACGTAATTAGCACACTGGATAAGAATCATCTTATCAAATTTAAAGGCTCAAACAGTACATGCACAACTCGAACTACATCAGAACTAGCTGCCTACACTACTTTAAGGAGTTAAAGAGTAGAAATAAGAACTTATCCCATTTCACTACAATAGTAGGTCTAATGTCAGATAATTTATAATGTAGATAAATCCATTTCATGCCAACGAATGCAAAGAGCCAGTACACAGCTAGGTCACAAATAGATTCCAAATAATTGGAGAAAGTGCAGCCTCCCAAATATGATAATATTATTTTTGTAAGACCACTCTGTGCCACATTAAGGCCTCTGTAAACTCTTTGTTGTTGAAAGCTAAATAATGACAATAGCTGCGCATGATAATCACAAGCATTTGTGCTTTGCCCAGTTAACATACACCATATAATTATGGATTTAAATGATTTAACAATATAACAATGGTGAAAACAATTATTGATTTTGTTGCCAGTGAAATCTGTTTTGACAAAGACTAACGATACTTCACACTTGAATCAGCTGCATCTGTAACAGCATTTCAATCAAGGCTGCACCACTATCAAGTACAGATGGATGCAGGCTTCTTCCAGTATTACACAATCGGACAAGATTAGGTCTGATGGTAAGAGACTTTTACTTTTCCAGAATATATTATTATATATTATTACATTATTATAATTATTATATTATTATAACATAGTGAATAAGATCTATGCTTGGTACAAGTTGTACGAAGGTGGTAAAGTTATCTGAGAATAATCATGCAGGAAGTGATTTCAACTTCAGAAGCTCATGTCTTCTCAGATTTTAAACAGAAATGAGTTGTGACCTTTTGTGTTATGCAGTGAAAGAATAGCATTCTGTGTCAGGAGAATGAATATTTAATTGGAGCTGACTGTTAGTGCATTTGGAAACACCTGTTACACTTGCTTAATGGTATTTCATCCCCAGCCAGCATTTCTCCTGTGAGCTAGATATCAAGGCTTATACAGTCCCACAGGGACTACTCTAGGCATTTGGATACATCAGGGACAAGTGACCAAGATCTCCTGATAGTTTTTAATAGAGTGCTAAAAACAAAACAGGAAAATAAATGGCATCGCACCACGAACTTCTGTGTCGTCACAGCAAAACTGTACAGCACAGCACTTCATATGCTGTTTCCCCTGGGACATAATGGAAAAATCAACTACAGAGTTTAGGTAATGACCAAACTGCTCTGTGCAGTATCTGGAGTGTCCAGGTACCAAAATGACCAATGGTGCATATGGCCACTCTCAGTATCACAGACAGGGCTGAGTGGCATTCATAGAATCAGAATCATAGAACAGTTTGGGTTGGAAGGGACCTTCGCAAGGTCATCTAGTCCAACCCCCCTGCAACGAGCACAGACATCTTTAACTGGATCAGTAGGTGGCACCGAGGCATTGGGGTACAGTATAAAGAGCAGGAGGGGAGCCTTTTGTATGGCTCAGAAAAGGTCCAACCTCACCGGCCAGCACAAAACTGTTAATCCTTTAATGTGGTTGGGAATTAGAAGCTGTAAAACGTTTCCCAAATAGACCATCTCTTCAACTTGCTAATTCATTTGCAAATTCTGTCCCAATCCTGGCTGCATATAAAAAGCCTCGCTTGAAGCGTAGCCAAGTATTCAGAGTACTTGTGTTTATGATTTGGGGATCTATCAGAGAACTTGAACATCCTCTTATTGCAGAGCTTTGCAGGGAACTCTCTGGCTGACTGATTTTTCAGCTTTCTCTATGTGGAACGGGCCAGGGACCCTGATGCTCTGTAAATCATCTGGCAAGGACTCAAAGAAGTCACAGGGAGGATGCTCTTCATGGATTCTCTATGGAAATCTCAAGCAGCAAACTTGTGTAAGTTAAGAGAAAGAATAATTTCCTTTAAAGCTACACCTGTAAAAGTAAACATGCTTGGAGTAGCTCTTGGACTTAAGGCCAGAAGGCACAGGACGGTCTGTGTTGCTACCATGGAAGTCATTTAACCTCTGAACTAGCATGGCTGCATTCAAGCTGCTTATAGGGAATGGTCTGTCCTCCATCCTATTGTCCAGCTGGGCTCAGAAATTGCTTTGGACAGTCATTATGGGCCAAAAATATACCAGGAACCATTGTTGCAATTTAACAGATTAGTCAGGCAAGTTGCAGTGCCCAGGGACACTCCCTGTGCATCTGATATCTAAGGGTGCTGAGGGAGCTGGTGGACGTGACCACTGAGTCACTTTGCATTATCTATTAGCAATCTTGGCCAACTGGGGAGGTCCCAGTTGACTGGAAGTTAGCAAACATGATGTCCATCTACAAGAAGGGCTGGAAAGAGGATCCAGGGAACTATGGACCTGTCAGTTTAACCTCGGTGCCAGGGAAGGTCATGGAGCAGATCATCCTGAGTGATATCACATGGCACATACAAGAAAAACAAGTGATCAGGTCCAGTCAACATGGGTTTATGAAAGACAGGTCCTGTCTGACCAACCTGATCTCCTTCTATGGCGAGGTGACCCACCTAGTAGATGAGGGAAAGGCCGTGGATGTTGTGTACTTAGACTTCAGTAAAGCCGTTGACACCGTATCCCACAGCATGCTCCTGAGGAGGCTGGCAGCTCATGGCCTGGACAGATGTACTCTTCGATGGATAAAGAACTGACTGGATGGCCGGGCCCAAAGAGTTGTGGTGAATGGAGCCAAATCTAGTTGGTGGCCAGTCACAAGTGGTGTTCCCCAGGGAGCGGTATTTGGGCCAGTTCTCTTCAATCTCTTTATCAATGATCTGGATGAAGGGATTGAGTGCACCCTCAGAATTTTGCAGATGACACCAAGTTGGGTGGGAGTGTTGATCTGCTGGAGGGTAGGAAGGCCATACAGAGGGATCTGGACTGGCTGGATCGTTGGGCTGAGGCCAATTGTATGAAGTTTGATAAGGCCAAGTGTTGGGTCCTGCACTTGGGTCACAACAACCCCAGGCAGCGCTACAGGCTCAGGGAAGAGTGGCTGGAAAGCTGCCTGGAAGAGAGAGATGTGGGGGTGTTAATTGACAGCTGGCTGAACGTGAGCCAGCAGTGTGCCCAGGTGGCCAAAAAGGCCAACAGCATCCTGGCTTGTATCAGGAATAGTGTGGC